>JPKZ01003226.1:31985-84346 GCA_000803305.1 Toxocara canis
CGGTGATGAAGACTTCTACTCTATCCGATATCATAGCAAAGTGTTCAGCAAATTCTTGCAATGCGCAATTCTCAAATCAAAAAAAGAACGAAAACGTTGTGCTGAAGAAGTTCCCACCATTTGCAACGCGTGCAAAAATTGTTGAACCGCCGCGCATACACGCGGTCGATGTCTATATAAAGTGCACTGGGCGGGGCGTCAATGCGTTGCGCGAGAGGGCGCGTTCGCGAGGAGGCGGAGCCGGGCGTTTTGATGGCCAGGTTCCGTTTTAGGCGCCTATTTTAAAAAAATCACTGGAATGGTTTGAAACGCGCACGTGCGACGTCGTTTCGCGCTTCATTTCGTTGGCGATATTTGGTCGACGTAGGTGTGGGCAATTTGTCTTTTTGCTTGGGTTATTTACATAAACTTTTGTTTGCAATTTTTTCACGGTTCTCTCAATTTCGTTTGAGGTTTTCTTTGGTTCGAAGTATCGTATAGCCTAATGAGTTTGAACGAGTCTTTACGAGGTGGCTTAGTTTCGAGAGGCGGGTACGTTTAGCAGGTGCACTTTCCACTGTAATACCGTCGCCGTCGTCGTTCGTCAACGTGACAAATGCCGTCGGCATTATGTGAGTATTAAGTTTGATCTGATGCAAATATAATGCTGCAGATGGTATCAAACGTTTTTTTATGTGGAACATGTGACTTCTTTTCTGCACTTTCTTTCGGCGCTTCACGAGTTCGCGTGATTACGGAGCTTATTCCTAGGTTCTTTTAAGTGCTGCGGCATATTTAAAGGAAATGCGTTTTTTTTTGGCGTTGGTGGAGATGAATTTCGACTCAATTCGCCTGGCTGACGTTCATGTATAATTCACTTAATTTGTTCGGCATTCATGTAATATTTAAATGAGGCTCGATCATATTTTCACAATTGCTTTTTCTGCGCTGTTTTTACCCATAGCGAATGCTGTCTTCTTTGATAGACGCATTCGTGTTAATTCAGCCATCCTTGTTTATTGGAGCAGAGGAGCTGGCATTCCTCTAATTTGATCGCTGTTTTTTTTGCGATAGCGTTGGCGGGGTTTTCCACGAATCTGTATCGCGCTTTGAATTTAAAACTGTTCTCCATTTTTTCGCATTTCCTTTTGCTGTCCCTGCCTTGATCGAATCTGTTACGCAAATAATGTTGTTTTATGGGGAACTCACGTAGAGAGTTTTTTTTTTAATCGTTACCCGTCCTCGGTCTCAGTCGTTATCCCCTAAGAGCTTCCAGACCCAGTTTCGGAGCATTGCGACTTCAGATTTCGCCTTCCCATGTTTTGTTACTTTTCATATTTTTCTCTGCTGCTGTTTGTTCGTTTCCACACTGTTTTTACTTCTTTTTTTCCTCACTCAACAGGGAGCTGGGAAGAGATAAAGTGCCCGCGTGGTCATTGTTTGATTTGCTCGAGCTGCCGGTGTGCTCAGTTTTTAGGAACAGAAAGAACTATCGTTTCGCCTTAATGCTTCATTTCTGTCAATCTCGCCGCTACAGAGCGTTCTGAAGAAGTTTCTTAGCAGTCTTTTTGCTTGTATTCATTCTTTTTCGAGCTCGCTTTTCAACTGCATTACTGTGTTCTTTTCTTTAGTTTTCTATTCATTTCAGTTGGGTAGCACGAGGAAGTGATGGACGATAAAAAATCCTCAAGGAGTTGGATACGATCGGTTATTGGCAATATTTCTGACCTTTTCCGAGACTCGTTGAGTAACACATTGGATTCGGTCAACAGCACGTTCTCGGATCGCACCACCGACAGCAACCGATCGGTTCGCAGTCATTCGGTGGAAGAGCAGCCAGAACCTAGTAAGGAGGCGGCGATTCCACTCTGTCTTGTGAGGGATGCGCAGCTTCGCAACAGTGGTGAGTACCCAAAGACTTGCCGATTCGCACTATGGCACTCGAACTTTCCGAGTGTGAGTGTGCTGTTCCAGTTTTTTCCAGTTGTTTACCTATGCAAGGTTATTACATCGTGTCTTATACAGGATCGTTTACTAACTGTACTCTTTTAAGTCCGTTTTTTGCTTTTATGATATTGTAATGGAACAGAGGAGGTGCAGGGGTTCGAAAAACTCGAGCTCCTTAAAATACTAACCAAAAGTAGACATTTCAAAAGATTATTAAAAGCTTTTATTCGCTAATTCAGTTTTTTCGCTAATTTTTCGCTAAAATAGCGAATAAATTAGCGAATAAAAAACTTCCCAATTCACACAGTCTTTCAACCACAGGAGACGGAGTTTATCAGCAGAACACCCCATCCATCCCCCACTTCCGCTCTCTCCACTCGTACACTTTTCAGAATTCAAACAAAGTGGTATAGAAATAGAGGTTGAAAGCAGGCGAAGCTGTGATATCTAGAGCAGGTGCTAGGGAGGGAAAATACCTGTCACTTGTTTCCATTTAGTTCCGAACTAAAGCTACAGTTGTGGTTCGCGGGTTGGTCGCCTTCCCTTTCTTCTACCTGCAATTCTATCCCCTCCCCACCTGATAGCGCGAGGGCGAACGATGAGGGAAGATTTGTGGTCCGTCCTACGGGCCCCTTATCGCAGTTTTGATTTCTTTTTCATTCTTAAATAAGGCTGCAATGGCGATTCCTTAATTTCGCATCCGCTTGTCCCAAATATAGGCATAAAAGGCGATAGGGCAGAAGGTTCCGTTCACTACATCCAGATGGGCCGTGCAACTTTTTTTGCGACAAATCCCTTTGGTCTGTTATTCCATTCGCGTATTACAACAATTTGCTGCACATTTATAGGATTGGTTTTAAAGTCCTGAAGCAGGTTCCACGCTCGTTGATCAGAAATTTTATTTAGAAAAGGACGCCTGCGGTTCAAGGTTTATCCACCAACGAACATTTGTTCGTTACGATAGATCGAAAAGTAGAACAGCTATCGTAGACATGAAAACAGGCAGAAATTTCGGGTGGCCTTGAATCTTTTCGGTCCGATCAAGGAAATACTGATGTTAAATGATATATTTCACTAATCTAGTTCGACGGTGCGTGTTGGATTCAAAGCTTGCACCGATTTGCGATTTTATTCTGGCTTCGCGCGGGGTTTTGCAGCATTCCATATGCATATAGCACTGCTGTGCTCCTTCAAGAGTAGTGGCGTCTTCTTTGTATTTACAGTTCCTTTTTTTGCTGACTTTTTCCACGGTTCGATTTACTGATAGCCCAGAAGTTTTGATTGAGACCTCGAAACCTAGATGTCATGCACAATAGAGCAGCGAAGACTGTACGAGTTTTAGATTTTTTTAAAGAACCCCTTGTTCAATTATGGTGCTATTATGCTAATATGTGCATTATGAGCGATGTATTACCGAGCACGCTTCGTATTAGCTTTCATATCCCTTTTCGTACGTTCTCTTTAGCGAGGCGCTTGCGAACAGCACTGTGACAGTAGTAGTTGGTGGTTTTCACAGGTTATGTGTAGTGCGAACGTTGCATCTGGAAGGAAGGAAAGCGTTAATACCAGACGTGGCAAAATGTCGCACTTCGAACTTTTGAATTCAATTTTTGGTTTGCATTGAAGTTAAATTCATTTTTTGGTTTGTATTGAAGATCATATGTCTAATTTCCTGCCTCAGTGATCCCGTCGCCAGACATTTTGTGAACGGATTGTGGAACTTCGAAGTAGTCGATTCATCGCCGGACTTTACTGAGATTTTGAGAATTACTGGTCTTGGAAATTTCATTTTTGAAAAATGGACATTAGAACTCTGACGATTTCTTTCACTTTTTTATTTTTTAAAAAGTTGCTGGTTTCTGATTCTTTTTCATTCGCCACCGTATGTCCACCTTACAAAGTTGTCAGGGCTTTTTTGAGAATTTGTGCATCTAGAAGCGTTTTTGAAGGTTCAGAATTTTTGATCGGGGTATTTCGAGAAGGACATCCTTGGAATCCGCATAAAACGTATGCGCCCCGTCGAACTGCCGAAGTCTGGCGGTTATTTAACCCCTTTCAGCGATGGCTATCGTTTGTATGTGATGCTTAGTAGCTTTGTGAAGTAACAACTGAGCTAAGTTTACCTTCGTGATGAACTGAAGACCTAAGGTTCCGGTTTTGTAGATACAACATCGATTGCATCTCGGCGTTCAACTGGTAGGTCAAGCCCGTCACTCTTCGAGGGCTATCCAAGAAGCGGTTTAAATCTGTGCTCATTCGAGCCAGCCGTTTCCATCAGTTTGTCAACCTCAGTTCGTGGCTCGACGCATCCAGTGAGTTCGGATTCGACTGCGGCATATTCGTCGTCTGGGATAATATCTTCCAATCTCAACACCACAGCAACAGAACCATCGTCAAGTACACAGTTGAATACTTCGGCAACTGATAATGACATCGAGATGTTGCCTGCCGTCGGCTCTTCCGTGAGTTTTGCTTTCGTTGCCGGAATTTGAGCACATGTGCGCAGAATGCTAGTCGAGGTGCAACCCTGTGGTGGTCCACAGGATGCGCCAAGGTCATCGACCATGAATCATTGTGTAGTATTCCATTTAGTCTGTTAGATCATCGGTGCTTGTAAATGAACCGTTCGCTACCTCAGATCAACGCACCCTTTTCGCTCATATTACGAGCAGCCAGTTTAGAGAAATTTTGCCAACCTGTGGCGCGAAACGGTGGAAGGTGAGCGAACGATGAAAATAGAAGTGCTGCACAGAGTGGACTTAGATGAGAGGGAGGAGTTTATGCTTTTTTCCTCTGCTTAATGCGTGTCCTTTTCTCCCTCACTTAGGGATACCAGATATAAATGCTGGAAATCTCTAGCAGATTGCGTGAAGCCTAAAAATCTCGCACCAAATATCTAGAGTTTACGGATTGTGAACAGAGTGGCAGAATCACATTCTCAGTTTATAGCACGTAACACTTTAGGTTGGGGTGGCTTCTTGCGAATCTCCTGAAGCTAATGGGCGCTGTGCAAAGCGTTGAAAAACCAAGAGGCCGAGCAGGTTGTTTTCGGGCTTGTAGATCGTGGTCACCAAAGGGGGAGAGAAAGAGAGAGAGAGGAGGTGTTGAGTATGAGTTGATGGGACAAGAGGATGGGTAAGGGGACGTTACTGAAGTCGAGCTATTCCGGAATGCACCGGGCGCTTTTCGTTAATATTTGGAAGCGGCACGTGCGAACCATGCCTCAAGCTGTAGTAGGTATGCTGTGCGGGGGGGTTTTTTTGGGTCGCTTCACTGGGCTGAAGGGCATTTTTTGGGTTTTTTCGTTTGCTTTATTTTGAATACCATCCGTTGCTGTTCACATATTAGAAAACATTTTTTCTCTTCGCAATTTCTTTCTATGAGTTTTTCGCCTCACGCGCTTGCTTTACTGAAATTTTTCACATTTTAATTGATGTCATAGATCCCTTTTTAGTTCGAGGGAACTTTGTTAGGTAAAGTTTACTGAGATATGGAATGAAATAAATGTCGAACTTCACTTGCGCATCCCCTCTCACTCTTTCGAAACCATTTACAATCTTTGCCACTCTATGAATTTTTATTGTTTTCATACTGTGAGCTAAGTTCTAAGCTGAGATTGTCTTGGAAATTACAGTTCATCGCCTGATGCGTTGCATGTCGTTGCACAAAATTTCGTCCGTCGAAGCCAACATCTTCGGAATTCCTCATAACTGTAAAAGGAGAAAGATTTCTTCGGACAGTGAACCAGGATGTTTTCTCGAAAATCTTTTGGTAAAAAATAGATGTAACTTAGGTCCCGCTCAGGTACGTTTGTTCGTTTTGGAGGGGGGGTGGGGGGTTAGAGGTCCAGGGGCCAATTTATGGTTAAAAAATAAATACATGCAGATTTTCTTGTGATCTCGGGAACAAAGTCTGGAAATTTCTGTAGAGATAATCAGATGCTGCTGTTTTACTGAGTTTTAATTTCTGCGATTTAAGTCTGATTAATCAGTGTTTCAGTCGAATTTTATTTGCAGCGCAAACGCATACTGAACAGATCTCCGGAACCTGCTTACGGTGGAGTGCGCACAAACGGACATTTTTCGTTGGCGGACACTGGAATAGGCCTGCGTAGCTGTGGTGAGATTTTGCCCAAGAAAGCGCGTTACAGTCCATCACGTGAGCCTGCTCTTGGTGAGGTATGCCCATCTTTTGTTTCTTTTTCCATAAATTCATTGAATCTTTTACACGTTTAATTTCTTCCAGTTCCGTATAGATGGCTTCCAACAATAAGTGTAACCATGCAGCCCCTATTTTCCTGGATTGGGGAAGAATGAGATTTTCCGAAAATTTCGAGAACAAGAGGAATGGCACGAAACACCAGGTTAGAATGTAAAGAGCAGGAATCGAAATTTTCAGGAATTTTGCGAGAAAAACCATGCCTTTTTCTAGCATCTTTAACGCTTGCAGTCACTAACTGTCTTTCTACGGGTTGTGATGGTAGTTGTACGGATATTTTTTAGCCAGTAAACAGTAGCCTACAAAATTTTGGCTCAGTGTTTTTAAAAAGGTGAACCACTAAATATTCCGGGAATAGCGGAGCGGTGCTCACATGTGATTAGCGTCGAATTTTTATCCTTTGATGCGACTTATTAACGCGCGCTTTTAAACACTTAAATTTGTGATCAGTTTTCTTCGAACAACTTCCTGCGTCCTCCCATACTCCTCTAGTTTTGTTATTTTTCCGTTTTGGTTTCCTAAACCGAATGTTAATAAAACTGTAGACGAATACTAGCTTCGCGGTGCAAGTATTGTTTATTTTGCGTTTCGGCACATAGTAACATGAGGACTATGTGGAACACTGACCAGCGAGAATGCGGCAGCTTATTTATGCAGTCTGCTTATGCGCATTCTGTCATACACATCGACTTCATGACCGCTGTATTCGGCATGTTCGTGATGATGCCATTAATTGCAAAAATGTCCAATAGAATGTTCGTTTTTGCGTATGTTCTGTCCGTCGACAACAATACTTATTACATATTTACTGAAATACTACGGTGCGTATTGTACGGACTAGCCTTCATCTAAATGTTCATGAAGTGAGGAGGCGTTTTATGTGATTTTCTGCTGCAAGGGTCTGTCCTGTTTGGAAAGTGCGCAGCGATGACACTGTTATTATTGGTGCTAAAGAAGGGAATTCTGAAATAATGGATCATTGCATCATTGCATCTAACATACGTTTAGGTGGAGCAGTTTTTGCTGAGCTCAGCGGTCCGATCACCTCATACCCATTTTTTATGGGCGGTTGGTATAGAATGTGTCTTATATGTTGAACTAAACGACTTTTTTTGGTCGTTTGTTTTCCATTATGAAGCGTATTGCACTGAAGTGTCACAGTGGTTGATAAGCAGAATTTTAAGGGATTCGTTTTAGTCTAACCTTGGTCCATTATAGAAAACTATTAAATATAGATCGACCTTTTTTCTGCATAATTTCCGCTGTCAAATATTTCATAACGAAACACTTCGCACCGAAAGATGGGTGCATGTTGATATGGAATTTTAATAATAGAAACTGTAGAACTTACCGCGAGGCTTACTACCGCCCGAGCGTCACTCGACATTTCTGCGTCCTCAGTCGGAGCTTCGTATGCATTCCATTTCTCCGGCTCGGGGATTGCGTTGCTCATCTGCCATGCAGCAGTCCGTACCGTTGAGCCCGTCACGCTTCCAGCGACCAGCCAGTTCAGCTTCGTCCCTAACCTCAAGAACAAGGGCCATCCTCGATCAGCTTCAAAAGCTATCCGATCCACATTATGTAGGTTGTTGCTGTTTTAGCAAATTTACCATTTTTATAGCGTCGAAAGGGTGTCTGGGCGTTATTGGTTATGAGAGATCTGCAAAATGAGGTGTTGGGCAGTGATTTCATTGTAATAAAATTTCTGGTTAATACTGCAGTTGTACTGCTCCACCAGAAATGGTGTAGTATCGTGCTTATGTCACTTCCAAAAACCGACTGCACTGGTACTTTCTTTACGGATTCAGATTTGATACAATACTGTACTATTTTAGCTCAAAGAGAGCAGTGCGCATACCGTACTTTTCGCACCTTAACTTTTTCTTGGTGCGCGTGAACACGGCGACAGAGATTAGCTTAGTAATCTAGGTGACTAATTTATTAGCCCATATGATAAAGCAAAGCTATCTGAGGCTTTCGGCAAGAAATTGTTATGATTGTTAAAACGATAAAAGCAGGTCATGAAAACAAACTCCAAAATAAATCATTGCTTTCTTTATCGGAAACGCAGTGAATGCAGTTGCCAATGGGGTGGGTTGCTAAGACAGTTCACTGAAACGTATTTCACGACCTCTGAGATCCGTGTGAGCTTTCTTCGTGTCATCTAAAGAGGCAGCTAGACACCGCCGCATTTCTTCATGCAGACCATCCGAAGCTGAAGGGAGTTTATCGTCAGGCTTAATAAATAATGAGCATAACGAGATGACAGTGTATCGAAAATGGAGATCAGAAACAGTCAAAAGTGTTGGTTTGTTATGAACCTTAACCAAATGCACTTGATCAGATCATCGTGCCCACTTACATTAATTCAGCTGGAAAAGCGAGATCGCAAACAACACAGGAACCGAAAACACACCAGCATACTACTCTTGTTGCAACAGTACATACATCAGCCATCCAAGGAAGTGCATATGCGAATCGCATACCTTCGGAAAGGGAGAGGAGGAAGAGGAATTCTCTCCTGTCGCTTTACCAAATGCAGTTTTGTGTGCGGGCCTGCCCTTATAGATTTTTAAAAGTACTGTACAGGTGAATAGGCACTGTTAAAGCGTTCATATCTTTCTTCGGCTTTTCGTGTTTCTGCTGCTTCTAGTGAATGGAGTGGTAGGTGGACAGTGTAGTTTTTCATGTGACCAGCATGACAAATCATATCAGGAATAGGCTGGGCATTAGCAACATAAGTAAAAGAGAGTCAAAACGCACACAGGAATGAACAATTCAAGTGATGAGCAACAAAACCCTAAGTCACCATGTTAATTGTTCACGGTTTTAAATAATAAAAGTCACCGGCACAGTGTTTTCAAAGACAAGTTTGAGTCATGCGCTCAGTGCTTGGTAGTAATTTCGCGTTTCATTGTTATGGAAATAAATCAGGGCTACTTGAACTTATTGGAAGGTGAATGAGTCCTCATCGGTGGTAGGTGGCTGCGATCCTCAAACTTTTTCAGAGTTGAAGCCAACAGGTCGATTTCGGGTTCTTGGTCCTGGTCGGGTTTGGAGTCATCCCTTATCAAAATCAGTAGGACTCGTGAGTCGTCCTTTTTTACCGAAGTATTCCATCATTGATCTGTGTTTTGTTGTAAGGTCATGCAGTGCACCATGTATTTATGAAAGTCATCTTGTCACATGTAGATTTATTCTGAAAAGCAAGCGTGTTTAGAATCTGCCGAGATGGCGTGTCAGTAATGAGCCTGAGCGATGGGCAAGTGATCTGGTGAAATCATCGGTGTGCAGGTCGTCCCTCAAAACGACGTATTCGGTACCTCGCGCGAAAATCATCTCGGACGCCATTTACGCATCATCTTTCGAACGTTCCCGACACCGATGGTTTGTCCTATAATTAATCTTGTCTCAGCTCGCTCGTTTTCTAGAAGATCTGAGCAGGTATTTGGGTGCTGTGAGATATGTACGTGACTCCTTCATAAAATATGTTCACTTTTTCTTTCTTGACGAGAGTGGTGAATTTTGTTCATCTAGCTATCAAGAATTTGTCCCGCCGTTTTGTTTCGACTTTTCAGATGCTCATTTATGACAGTTTGTCTTGTCTGTCCAGTCTAACTGTTTGTTCTTTATCGCTGTGCAGTTTGAATGGGTTGTCAAACCATAGGTTCTCAAGTTTTTGCTCTTCAATAATAAACCCCACCTGAACTACCTTGTTTGTTATGTTTTTTAGTCTGATAGGCTTGATAAAATATGATCGCGTTTAATGCTCATTCAGTGTTAATCGAACGATGTTGATGAGTGGTGTTTATTCGCTTTTGGTGAAATTGGTGGAAAAATGGATATAACCTTCTGCATCACAAAAAAAAATTTTTTTTTGAAATCAATATAAATACAGAATGGAAGGCCATACAAAAAAAAAATATAGCCTTGCATTCTGTATTCATACTGTGATCTCAAAGTGCGTCTGTGGAAGTTATTGTAAAGCACAGGTTGAGTATTAGAATGTTATAGGCAGCCCCGAAGAGAAATGAATCGTACGGGCGATCAAGTTGACGCTGCAGAAGCACAGTCCTCCTCCAACGATACGGTGCTGCCGTTGCAGCAGTTTGTGAATCAGGTCCAGTTTCGTCACCTTTGTTTGCAGAGAAGCATTGGCGTGCTTACACGCACGACATTATCTTCATAGGAACGTATGCTGTTATAATACGCAATTTGTCAGTGCTTTTTTCTGTCACATTGCGGTGAGATGGAGCATTCCTGTATAACTGATTCCCCCGAGCTCTTTGTTCATATCTGGATTGAACTTAAATTGTTGTTGTCATCTGAGAGCGGTTACCATGTTGCTCCAAAAAGAACCTGTGGTGTTATGTTTTCACGATATCTTGTTTTTATGATTCAGTCATAGTTCGTCTTTTCGGCACATTGGGTGGATCTCACCAAATTCATTTTAAAATCATATCGTTCGTTTTTCAGCGGAATGGAGCAGTTATGCCCTTTTCGCATTTCCTTATATAACGTTAATTTTTCAGTCTTCGAAGAAAATTCCCAGAACATACGTTCTAGAATAAACCACATTTAATGTCCTTAGGTTTTATCGGGATTTGATTCAAAAAATTTGCATGTCGATTTTGGTGAGATAACGGAAGGCTGTTTCCAGTGATTTTTGAAGTACTTATTTTTCAGCATTTTGAAAGAAGTATTGGGAATCGCAAAAAGCTTTTTGGGCGGTGGATTTTTGGCCAGAATTCCTGTCCACTCATTCTTGAAGCACGCAATTTTCAGCAAGTTCTAACAGCCCACAAAGATTTTGTAACCCTTAGACGCAGTTGTCGTGATTAGCTTTCGCCATTTCCATTTGAGCAGGGGATGACTTGGAGAGTTCGATTGCAAAAGTATATTCTAGAGTTGGCGGATGGCTGTTTTGATTTTATACTGTACAGCTTATGCCATTGCTGCGTCAGTGAATTGTAGTACAAAAAACAATTTCATTTCTAGTCGTATTAGCCGTGAATTTTCTTCTCCCTGCTTCGCTTCCCTCAGTTAAGTACCAGTTGCGCACAGAACTTAAAGAGCGGCTGTTTTCCGCTGCCGTTCGTCAGCTTCCTTGGAGAGGTTCTGCATTAATCAAATTCCCAAACGGTGTCGTTGCATTATTTGTGTCGCATGGCGCTTATCGCCTCGCAGTCAGCGGTGTTGCTGTTATACTGTTGCATGCAGCAACACAGTCTGTTACGTTTTGGCTTGGTCTCTTTAGCCCAGTTTATTGATCTCTCGCGGAAGTAAAAGCTCTGCTTCTTTTTATTCATTCGATATTTCACTTTTTACGAACCTGTCGTACTTCGTACATTCAACACATTGGGTCGACCTCATCAGATTCCTTTTGAAATCATGTCCTTCCAATTCGCTCTTTCAGGAGTCGTTACTGGAAAAGCCTCCGTTAACGCGGCCTGATCCCGGTAACGTGCCGAATCAAAACGTACGCTTGCCAGATGTGCTTGTCTCTCCCTCTCGCATGGTGACTGCTCAGCCAGTGTTGAAGAGATTTGATGGCACAACGATAAGCAGGCGAAGCAACGTATTCTCAGCGAAATGGCCTGAACTCAGCGTCGTCGACCGTCAGGAGGCCAGCACCCAGACCAGCTTTGACCAGGTTCATGCGTTCATGTTGTCGTCATCCGTGCATAATCCTCCCTCGAAGTATACGTAGGGGTGATTTTATTGTAGTGCATCAAGTGAGTCAAGCTTTTCTTTCAAATTTCGAATGATTTCGGCTGCACTTTGCACTACGTTTATTTCATTACCGCGCCAATTCTGACTGCGTGAAAACGCCATCTCTGCCTCTATTGTATCGTTTATTAGTTGTTTTGAGGCAAGACTGCTGTCTGATAGATTGTTTTGGCATATACCTATGGTAGACGATTAAGAAAACGATTTGCTATTGTGAATTGTGCCATTTTTCCTTACTTGTTTATAGATAACGAATAATGTGCTTTGCAGTCTTTGCTGTCCAAGTTGAAAGGGCTGCCAAAGAGTTCACGGGCGCCACAGGCGGGCTTTATGGATAAGGGAATGTTTGCGTTTGCAAAACCCGTGAGACGTGGACCATCGCAACTCGCTCAAAAAGCGGATGCGGCAAATTCAAAGTCGACACCAACCGCCGAGTGTAGAGAAGTCCGTCTTTCGATTTTTCTTTTGTTCTTTGCTTCTTCCTGATCATTCATCTTCTCCAACCCGCTTTCCATACGTTCTTCCCTATCCACCTCTTTCAAAATCAAAACAAGTTCTGGATAGGTAAATTGGCGCATGTATAGTTTGTTCATGTTTCTCGATCCTATGTTGATAAGCAGCTAAACACCTTTCACGAAACAATTCTCTCCTCTTTTAACAGCTTCTGCTGCTTGTGCTGACGTTTTTTCCTGCTCTTGACTCCATCTTCCGCCAGAGTTTGCATGTTCTTGTGGATTCATACATTGCTTATGAAATTACCAACATAGTCGCTGTTGTTGAGATCGTTTAAAGATTAAATACAGTCTGGAGTCGTTTGTATGGGTCATGCTTGTAGCAATCTGATGGGAGCGAGAATGAAATGGACGCGGCAGAAGACGTTCAGCTTATATCCAGAAAGAAGGAGATGCTGACTGGCGTCTCTTCATCGCGAAAAGGTGAGAATTTTACGTTTTAGTAGCGTAACCAGAGTTCCAGATGAGAAGTGGTCTGGGTCAGTCTTTTAGAGTGTTTTTAAAACGGGTTGGCATCTGTTTCAGGAAATAACAATCGGTTTTCGATGACTGCTTTAGGCTTCTAGGTCCACCTCTTGCAGCCTGTGCTGAATAAAATTTGGTTGTTTAATCGACAGGAAAGTGTGCGTGTGTTGCTGCATATATATCCGTCCTGTGGTTGCTACCCACGAAGCAGAATGCCACACATTGCGGGGAAATCGGTTTGGCGGTAGAGGTGCATCAGAAATGTTTGTTCCCCAACTGCGGTCCTCCAGGCGGAAATCCGAGCTCTTTATGATACATAACGGTGAACTCCGTAATGTGCGTTGAATTCAGAATTGTGTTTTCTGAATAAAATAAATAGAAAGTCTTTGGGAAATGAGCGCGGAAAGTTAGAGGAAAAAAGTGAGTGTGCAGCTAAGAGTTCTGGAATCTCTTTTTTTAGCATTGTGTAACGAGTGCGGCTGTCCTTGTCAGTTTTGCAGAAACATTATGTATGACAGTTCCTCGTGGTGTTGGCAGAAATTCAGATGATCCTGGCCATCTATTGTCCACTTGCCTTACTCCCTGTCTCTATCGCTTTGCTAGCCACCGCACTCGCCCAGTGCGAAAGGCTAGGTCATGGAGGGCTCCGAAATGCGACAGAGCCTTTCATGCCAGTTCCATAAACCCTAGCTCGTCGAACGCATGAATGCCAAATTTCTTGGTATGGATCAGTAAAAGAGACAGCTGAGTGCGGAATATTATATCAACAACGGATAATCGCTGTGAATGATGCAGCATCAACAGAGATAACAGCAAACTTCCATGCTCAAGGAAATATGAGAGAGGAGAGGGCGCAGTTAGTCCGCGTGTTCGGCAGCGCTTTCGGCGAGTGGGATTAGCCGTAGTGTCAAACAGTTCTTTCACATCAGTACCCCGTAGAGTTGAAAAAATCACGTTTAGTCATCACAAAGAAGCCAAAATTTTCGGTGGCCTGTCGAAATATTTGGAGCGATGCATTGGGAGCAGAATTCCCCAAGCAGACGATTGAAGTTGCCAAGGAGTTCGCACTGGATTACAAAATTTCAAGTCGACAAAGTGCTGAAGCCGATTTTTTGGAGATTGCTGGACTGTCGTTCGGAGCCAGTTAAATAACTGATGCATTTTTTGCTTTGTTTTGGTGCGTGTTGTCTTTTACAATGATCACTGCAGTCTACATTGTTTTACCGGATAAATACGGTGCAGTGGTGCATCAGGTGGATCTAGTGAAATGCTCCTGGTTCCACTTCCGGCTTTCCTGTGGTGTCTGCAGTCGGTTTTTGTAAAGGAGCAGTGCTACGAGAATGAGCCGGTCTTAGAGTGGCTGCTAGTGTAGAATGTGCCATTTGCGCTTCGGACGTTTTCTTGAAGGCAGGAAAGACGAACTGCTGGTGTTGTTCCCATACATCACTACATTTAATAATTCTAAAAACGTCTTTTCGCATTACCGCATTGGAAATTGAAATTGTTGGTTACCAAGTTGCCAGTATTGAGTAATCATTGGAGTTTTGTAACAATGAGTTGTTGCTATTATAGGAACTTCAGAGGTATCACAAATGATGTCTCCTACTGAAACAGTCAAGCCCCCCGAACCAAACGGATTCCAGGTGAGTTCTTCATATGTCCGTAGCTTTATTTTCAGTTGTATAACGGGCGTGCTGTGAAGAAAAAGCTTTTTGGCGGATCTTATCATTAATAAACTTTTTTTATTTGAAAGCGTGCATGATCAGTTTTTTGCACCCCTCTTCTCCATTCCTTCCTACCTCACACTCATATACGGAAATCGCCCCATACTTTCGGCTGGAGTCACACTTCAAAAATTGTATTGGCAGAGAAACGAGAGGAGAACAGAGGTAAATCGCACGGCGAGTATGAATGTAGGTGAAAGTAAGGGTCGCAGCCATGCTTGCAAATTGACGATCAAAAAACTTTGATGTATGTGAAAGTTTTCCAGAGACAAAACTCTCAAACAACTTGTCTGTGGTTTTTTTATGTTTTCATTATATGATAGGGTTCTTTGCGTTGCTTGCTGTTCATCAGCCGTTGATTTTATTCTACAGACGGCGAGAATTTGAAGTAGTAAGCAGATGCACATCAGTGCTGTCAACATTGAAGTGTCGTTCTTAAAAGTGATTTTTTTCTTTTCAGGTAGAAAAAGGTGTCGTTGAAGGTGCTGAAATGCCTGTAATAGCTCCATCGGCAGGATCTGAGAACAGGGTAATTTCGTTAGAGAAGGTTTGTCAAAGACTTGCTGCTTTTTATTCAGGATATCCCTTTTTTGTATTTTTCTTTTCTTTTGACAGATATAGACTAGCCTCGGAATTGGTCGGGTGGATTCTTGGAATCATTTGCAGAAGCGTCGTCCAAATTTCAGCTATGGAACTAACGAAGTTTCCTCATTTTTTGAAATCAATTGCTTCAGACTCGTGAAAATTTCTCGTATTGTGTGTTGCAATGAATGAAGGGCCGAAAGGTTTCTTGAAACGTACAAGCTCAGGTTCTTAGCCGAGTGTTGCGACCTTTATTGTCTATTGGCAAATTTGAAATGGAGTTATTAGGAAAGACAGTGTGGAAATGTGTTATGTATCTAACTTCTGTAACGTTCAGCATCACGACCGTCGTTAGTTCAGCTCATTTCAGCAGTGGTCATGCAAGACATGCTTCATTTCAAACAAGCGTGGCGCAGAGAAGTGTGCGGCATGTGGAGTGCCGAGAGCAGGTGCCGTTGCGCAGAGCGAAGCAACAAGCGGCAAGCAGTGGTCTTGCAGAACATGCTTTATTTCCAACAAAGCGGACGCGGACAAGTGCGTGGCTTGTGGAGCGGCAAAGGGCGGTGGTGATGCAGGGGGCAAAACGGTGGCGCAAGCTGTCAGTAGGGAATGGTTCTGCAAGGAATGTATGTGCAAGAATACAACGGGTATTAGCAAGTGTAGTGCATGCGGTGCGCCGTTGCCAACGATACCTGTAAGCGTATTTGGAAATCGTGCCTTCGTGCCAATTGCAGCGTCATCTCCGTTAGGTAATTTTCTTCGAAAGTTCTGGCCGAAAAAATTCGAGTTTTTGCACAGCAAAGGCGACATAATACAAGTTCATGAAACGTGGATTTTTTTTTCTTTGTTGCGTACAGACAGAAAGGAAAGATCAAGAGCGCTTTTTTGTGTGGTTATCGTGAATTCGTCATTGGTACTGCCGTTTCTGTTGGACGCAATTGATCGGTGCTGTTTTTTCGATAAGGCGTGAAGTCGCTAAGGTTCTTTTCTACTAAGCTTGTATTGTTCGTTATTGAATGACCACAATTAAGACATATCGCTGACATTTAGAAATTTCTTTCATGTATTCACAGTGACTCATTGTAGACACTCTCGGGAAACAATTAAAATGGTGATTCGTTGTCGGGCATTCTTAGGTTCGAGTAACGCTATGTATGCGTGCCTTCGGTCACAATAGTGATGTGACTGGCTCAGTGTTATGGCCACTGCTGAGTTGGTTATATTACAAAAGTAATTGACTGTGAAATGACATGGACTCAGTCTATTTTGGGACGCGAGAAGTAAGCGTAATCTTAGCATCTTCTAAGGTAGTCTTGGCAAACACTTAAGTAAACGCTATTGACTGAAATGAAGTGTTTGTATAGAAATTTCGATCAATGAATGCGCGCTCATCTTTTCAGATGTCAAGTTCGGCTTTGTTTCCGCACGTTCGTCGGCGAGTGACGACAACGGCAGTAGTACTGGGGCAGCTGCATCGACACATGCGGCAGCAACGGCACCACTCTCCTTCGGTTTGGGCCCGTCAGCAATGAGTGGCTCAAATGTGGCAGTGGAAGGAGGAGTGCGTCCGAGTGTTAGTGATCAGGGTGCTTTGCCAAAGTTTGGTCTCGCGAGCAGTTCGTCAGCTCCAGATTTCGGCGATGCTTTGAAGCAGCAACCCGTCGTCAACCACCACGAATTGGAAACGATTGAGGAGGATAAGGAGGAGCAACAGCCAGCCACCAGTGCCGCTACCGCTAGCCTGTTCACATTCGGATCGACAGCCGCCGCGGCTGCCGCCCAAACTGCCCAGCCAGACAAACCGGACATCACAGCACATAGTAGTTGCTTTTCATGTTCGCTTATCCTTTCAAGCAGCAATGAATGGTGCCGATCTACTGATGCGAGACTGTTTAGGGTTCGCTTCCAGTCTAAAGAGTTTCACAAATTCTTTTGTCTTCACTATGTTCATAGTTGTTGCATTCTCAGTATATTTCCTTTGGCTGTTTTGCTTCTCTGTTTAGGATTCTATCTTCCTTTGCTAACCGTTGCCATGTACGTTGCTCCTTACTGCGGTTATCCAGCCTTGCCAGCTGTGCAGCTACTTTTTGATCGCTGCTCTCTAAAATATATCTGCAGAAGACCACTGCCAATTGAGAGTGCCCTAGCAGCCCAAGCAAGGAGCGTAGACTATGAGGTAAGGGTTGGCTGATCCAAGTAGCTCATTTTCAGAATATTTGAGGCAATGCAATGAAGTGAACAACCAAACTTTCGCGTTCGGTTGGTGTCTGCATATGAATCGTTCGATTGGTTTTAGCTTTTGAGTTTACGTTGAATTAACTCATTTGAATCTGTAGCTGTTGGGGTGCTTTGTGTGGTTTTGATAAAGCGAGGTGGCGGTGATAGCCATATTTGAGAGCGCATAAACTGATGGTCATACGTTGATGACTAGAACTTGATTCCATATGCTTGGTTCCGTGTAGACTCATATCTAAGCTTTCAGCTGAAATAGCAACTCGCATTGGAATGAAATGTTTTTCATTCTGCCATAATTGGACATTCGAGGTTTTTTCAGCAACGGCTTCCGGAGGGCCATTGCTGTTTGGTGAAGCAGGAAGCTTGACGCAAACTGCTTCTACGCCGGTCTTTCCAACGTTTGCTGCCCCAAAATCATCTGCACCCTCGCTAATTTTTGGCTCCAGCGCGACGCCAACGGCCGGTTTGTTCAGATTTGGAGGTGAGTGCTAATTGGACTCAAGTAAATTAATACGTAAAAGCGGGGGCGTATTTTTTTGGGGATTCTTTCGCGGAGAGTTTATTGCAGCAGAAAGCAAATTTCGTTTTCCTTTTTAAGCGAAAGCTGCACTCATTTGGTGCAGACACGAAGAAAAGAAGTGGAACCTTTTGGCTTGCACTATTCGGGTTGAAATATTTACTGTATTAGCGGCATTAACCTATTAATGCGAAATTGCGCGTATATCGTTTGGTTTGCAGAATCGGGGGAACGACCTAAGGCACCACTCGCATTCGGGATTTCAGCATCTGGGCCCGCAGTATCTGTTGCACCGGTAACGGCCACTGCACCTCCGTTCAATGTTGCGCCCTCAATAAACCAAGGTAATTTTGACTGAACATATGAACTTAGGAAAGCACTCTCTCGAGTTTTTACTACTTTGAAAGAAAATGAAGATTGGCTTTTATTATTTGTGAAACAGAACAGAACTTAGTTTTAGTATCTGGTGTGTCTATTGTGCGAATGCTATTCACCATCACAAGGAAAAACAGCACTTTTCCGTTATTTACCCGCCTCGTATTAGCTTTGATGTTATGGGTGACAGAATTCAGTAAAATGATGTAACAAGAAAGGTGGATTGCTAAGTGGAATGGAAAAAGTAACGTTGATTTGAATGTTTTTGAAGAAGGGAAGCGAGAGGAGGAGTAAGGTAGAAAGGAGATGTGAGCAAGTTTTTTATTAGGTTATGCGGTGTGCTCTCATCCTCCCCGCACGTCCTTCGTCCGAAACGTATTTGTACATACATTTACAGAAGGACAGTCAGGCGCAGAATCGAAAGGCCCGATGGGCAGTAATTCAGTAGAAATGGCATCAACCATCGAAGCTACACCGGCGCCCAGGCGGCCATTCACTTTTGGCTTAGCACCGAGCACAACACAGTCCACTGGTCTGTTCGCCTTCGGAGGTGCAGCTTCAACGGCCGCCACTTCCAGTACATCCAATACGGGGTTCGTTTATTATTCCGTTCTGGCGTGAAATATTTTTGCGCTCGCTTTATGCGCGAGATTAATCCAAGGAGCATTCCTCAGCGACAGTGAGTCTAATGATGGCAATCCTTCATGATCATAGCTGTTTTCTTCGCTGTGTTCCTCGTTATTGCTGTCGTGTCTGTGCATATGTACGTATGCCTGTCCGGTAGTTTCATCTCATGAAGCAGGGAAGATACTGCAGTGAAACTTGGCAAGCGTGCTGGATGGCAACTGAACTGCTGTAAAAGCAGATTTTGGAACGTTGTGTAATTTTCTCGAGTGAGTTAATGCGCATGGGAAGTGATGCAGCTGGGGAGGCGGATCAAGCGGCATTTTTATCTCCTTAGATCAAATTTGGTTTCGTGTGATACAGAACATTGGAAACGGCACCATGCTCTAATGGTGCTCAAAACGTGCATTCCTGGTTGAAAAACTAGGATTTTTGTAAAAATGGGCGCGAACACCATAAATTTTAGTCTGCTGAGTACCTTGATTGACCGTCGCCACGCCTTGTGGTCCGTCATGGCAGGTATCACGGATCGCTGTTGAGTAGAAGTATTTGTGTGTAGCCAAACATTTTTCATTTCGTTTGTGAAGGTTCAGTGAGCGAACTAGAGTTTTTCACAAAGCGCATACGTTGCGGTCCTCTGACGCTCTCCTCAGTTTGTTGGTCGTCTTATAGATTTGTATATATTCCGGGAGCACCATTCCACAGTGCTGTCTAATTCCAACGACCATCTTAACAATTCAAGGTTCGTTTGTCCTAACCGATTCCAGAACGAACTTGTTTGGTATGGGTCAGTTTTGTTTCTGTTTCGACCGCTTGTTGCGCAAGTCTACAAATTAGTTTTTTTTTTTGCAACGGCCAAGGGATTTTTTGATTCCAATTAACAACATGATCACTAGTTGTCGTGAAGCCAAACATTTTCTGTTAGCTCAGTGGGGGTTTGGCCAATAGTGATTGCGTATTGTCCAGTGTTGATTGTTGCGGCTGCGTAGAGCCGAATAAATTGAGGGTGATATATGGCACAGCGTGTGACGTTTCTGGGCGTCGGATTCGCACTGTCCAATGTGACTGGCGAACTTGGGAAGGAGTCGTTGTCGTAAAAGTAGCGCTTTTTTCATCATAATGCTGTGTAGGTTTGTGCGCGAGGAGTGCTTTTATAACGAGACGAAAATAAGTACAAAAGCTGAGAAAACAACGCGAGATCCGTTGCACTGAACATTGGTAAATTTCAGCGGTCTCTTTAGCGGTCTTAACACGGGCGTGGCTGTCAGTAGTACGATGGCGACACCCTTCCAATTTGGCACTGCACAAGCTCCGGTCAAGGCGTTCAGCGCTCCGGGCGTCGTCCCTCCCGTGCCACAAACTTTCAATTTTGGTGCCACGTCCGCCACCAATGGAGGTAATGCGGGATTCACATTTGGATCCACTACTACGCCTGCAGTTTTCAGTTTTGGCGCACAGCCTGGTTAGCCATTTCCTTGATTGGATACCTCGCATACTTTCTAGAATTGTTGAGAACTTTGAAGCTAGCAAAGTTTCTAGAATTGTTGAGAACTCTGAAGCTAGCAAAGCTTTCCTTTCTTTGGCTTTTTGCTGTTTGAACACAATAAGAAGGTGAAGGGGCAGAGGCATCTGCAAACAAAGATCATGATCGGATAACAGGCTAAGCCGGTGGAAGTTGAAGGAATCAATATGGCCGCGGAATCTAATATGGACACAAAAATTTCGCAGTGAGTATCCGTCTTTCTTTCAAGCCTTCAATTCGCCAAGAAGTTTGTCGTTAGAAAGTAAGGTATGATTTTCACCGCACTGCTTTATAGCGATGAACATCATGGCGACTTGATAGATAAAGTAACAGGCTGTCATTCTTTCCCTTACGCGCCTGCGTTTTATTCGTCTTTGAACTTGCTGTCGCACCTTCTTTTACAGCGTTCTTCTTTTCAGCTGCTGCACCGACGTTCTCGTTCGGTAGTGCCGCTCCAGGGCCAGCTGCGCCTGCTTTCGGGTATGACTGCACTTTAAGAGTGTTGTTTTTGCATATTTACCTAAGGTCTGTAATACATCTTAATTAGTTAACTTGAGTTGCGCATTGGGTTGACAACGTGACGAAGTGTTGGCTATGATGAGGACAAAGTTTGATAAAATTCACTTATTCTGCTGAAACTGTTAGTCGTCATTCGTTGTCCTTTCGTAAATTAGCGCCTTCTTCGCTTCGGCTTGAAACCGCCTTTTTCTTTTGCCTGTTTAACGAGAAACTGATGTGCTACATTTAGGCAGCGAGGGAATGTAAGAATAGATTCTTAAAAAGCCGTTGGTCCACACGAGATGCTTGGAAACTCTCCATCTTTTCACGGATTCATATCCATTTAGTAAAGTTCGTCATCAGCTGCTATGAACGTCATCTACAGTATATGATGGTGTTGTTCAGTGTTTTAGAAATTTCGAACGTCGTCGATCGCTGACCCATGCTTCGTTTCTTTCGTATTCGACCCCATTGTGGCATTTTGCGTTGCTTGTTGTTGACAGTAGGTGATTTTTTTTGGGCAATAGTGGCTTTAATAAACTCATTTAAATGAATCCAAAATCTCCCAGACCCTTTTGCTTCTCTTCAAAAAAACCACCTTGGCATGCTACTGTTGTCGGGCATGAAATGAATAAGATCAAATATTCTTTGAAGTCCTGATGATTCCAGAGCGGTTCCAACGACGAATTTCTTTGCTCCTGCGCAAGTCTACAAATTAGTTTTTTTTTTTTGCAACGGCCAAGGGATTTTTTGATTCCAATTAACAACATGATCACTAGTTGTCGTGAAGCCAAACATTTTCTGTTAGCTCAGTGGGGGTTTGGCCAATAGTGATTGCGTATTGTCCAGTGTTGATTGTTGCGGCTGCGTAGAGCCGAATAAATTGAGGGTGATATATGGCACAGCGTGTGACGTTTCTGGGCGTCGGATTCGCACTGTCCAATGTGACTGGCGAACTTGGGAAGGAGTCGTTGTCGTAAAAGTAGCGCTTTTTTCATCATAATGCTGTGTAGGTTTGTGCGCGAGGAGTGCTTTTATAACGAGACGAAAATAAGTACAAAAGCTGAGAAAACAACGCGAGATCCGTTGCACTGAACATTGGTAAATTTCAGCGGTCTCTTTAGCGGTCTTAACACGGGCGTGGCTGTCAGTAGTACGATGGCGACACCCTTCCAATTTGGCACTGCACAAGCTCCGGTCAAGGCGTTCAGCGCTCCGGGCGTCGTCCCTCCCGTGCCACAAACTTTCAATTTTGGTGCCACGTCCGCCACCAATGGAGGTAATGCGGGATTCACATTTGGATCCACTACTACGCCTGCAGTTTTCAGTTTTGGCGCACAGCCTGGTTAGCCATTTCCTTGATTGGATACCTCGCATACTTTCTAGAATTGTTGAGAACTTTGAAGCTAGCAAAGTTTCTAGAATTGTTGAGAACTCTGAAGCTAGCAAAGCTTTCCTTTCTTTGGCTTTTTGCTGTTTGAACACAATAAGAAGGTGAAGGGGCAGAGGCATCTGCAAACAAAGATCATGATCGGATAACAGGCTAAGCCGGTGGAAGTTGAAGGAATCAATATGGCCGCGGAATCTAATATGGACACAAAAATTTCGCAGTGAGTATCCGTCTTTCTTTCAAGCCTTCAATTCGCCAAGAAGTTTGTCGTTAGAAAGTAAGGTATGATTTTCACCGCACTGCTTTATAGCGATGAACATCATGGCGACTTGATAGATAAAGTAACAGGCTGTCATTCTTTCCCTTACGCGCCTGCGTTTTATTCGTCTTTGAACTTGCTGTCGCACCTTCTTTTACAGCGTTCTTCTTTTCAGCTGCTGCACCGACGTTCTCGTTCGGTAGTGCCGCTCCAGGGCCAGCTGCGCCTGCTTTCGGGTATGACTGCACTTTAAGAGTGTTGTTTTTGCATATTTACCTAAGGTCTGTAATACATCTTAATTAGTTAACTTGAGTTGCGCATTGGGTTGACAACGTGACGAAGTGTTGGCTATGATGAGGACAAAGTTTGATTAATGCGGGATTCACATTTGGATCCACTACTACGCCTGCAGTTTTCAGTTTTGGCGCACAGCCTGGTTAGCCATTTCCTTGATTGGATACCTCGCATACTTTCTAGAATTGTTGAGAACTTTGAAGCTAGCAAAGTTTCTAGAATTGTTGAGAACTCTGAAGCTAGCAAAGCTTTCCTTTCTTTGGCTTTTTGCTGTTTGAACACAATAAGAAGGTGAAGGGGCAGAGGCATCTGCAAACAAAGATCATGATCGGATAACAGGCTAAGCCGGTGGAAGTTGAAGGAATCAATATGGCCGCGGAATCTAATATGGACACAAAAATTTCGCAGTGAGTATCCGTCTTTCTTTCAAGCCTTCAATTCGCCAAGAAGTTTGTCGTTAGAAAGTAAGGTATGATTTTCACCGCACTGCTTTATAGCGATGAACATCATGGCGACTTGATAGATAAAGTAACAGGCTGTCATTCTTTCCCTTACGCGCCTGCGTTTTATTCGTCTTTGAACTTGCTGTCGCACCTTCTTTTACAGCGTTCTTCTTTTCAGCTGCTGCACCGACGTTCTCGTTCGGTAGTGCCGCTCCAGGGCCAGCTGCGCCTGCTTTCGGGTATGACTGCACTTTAAGAGTGTTGTTTTTGCATATTTACCTAAGGTCTGTAATACATCTTAATTAGTTAACTTGAGTTGCGCATTGGGTTGACAACGTGACGAAGTGTTGGCTATGATGAGGACAAAGTTTGATAAAATTCACTTATTCTGCTGAAACTGTTAGTCGTCATTCGTTGTCCTTTCGTAAATTAGCGCCTTCTTCGCTTCGGCTTGAAACCGCCTTTTTCTTTTGCCTGTTTAACGAGAAACTGATGTGCTACATTTAGGCAGCGAGGGAATGTAAGAATAGATTCTTAAAAAGCCGTTGGTCCACACGAGATGCTTGGAAACTCTCCATCTTTTCACGGATTCATATCCATTTAGTAAAGTTCGTCATCAGCTGCTATGAACGTCATCTACAGTATATGATGGTGTTGTTCAGTGTTTTAGAAATTTCGAACGTCGTCGATCGCTGACCCATGCTTCGTTTCTTTCGTATTCGACCCCATTGTGGCATTTTGCGTTGCTTGTTGTTGACAGTAGGTGATTTTTTTTGGGCAATAGTGGCTTTAATAAACTCATTTAAATGAATCCAAAATCTCCCAGACCCTTTTGCTTCTCTTCAAAAAAACCACCTTGGCATGCTACTGTTGTCGGGCATGAAATGAATAAGATCAAATATTCTTTGAAGTCCTGATGATTCCAGAGCGGTTCCAACGACGAATTTCTTTGCTCCTGGCTCGTCAACTAGCAGCGGCACGACCACGGCCCGCAAGTTGCTTAAGGCACGTCGCCTTCGCAGATGACGTGGTTCGCAGTTCGGCTGATGATTCACACGTCTCTTTCATCGTTGCCGATCTACCTTCTCCTTTTGTCGTGCTATTGATATTTGTTCCGTCCACTCACCTCCCCTTCCTCCCTCCATTGGCCTACTCATCGGATATCGTTCCATTGCATCTGCTTTCTCCTTCCATCATCCATTTATAGTACCAATTCAGTGGATACTGTTCTGTTTGAAGGACCAAATGATGATGTGACTAAGAATATTCCAGAAGTGGTCTGATCTAGACAGAATTTCTTCCATCTTCTACTGGACTGTGCTTTTCCGACCTTTCAAGAATATCATTGCTGCAATTAGCAACTCTCAAAAAATAATGAGCATCAGATGCTGTGCAAGGCGGTCGTCTACTGGACGGAGGGGTAATTAAGTTCAGATTTTTTTTATTCTCACGATATATTTAGAACATCTTCATGCTATAGGTAAACCCCAAAAGTCAGCCGACTATTGGATGAGTTCACGTTTTGAATCACCTCGCCAGTTTCCTTTCATCCAGACCGAATAGTATCTCATTGTGTTAGTTGCAGCGTTTCTTTTTTTTAAATGTGGCCTCGTTTTAACATTGTCGACTGTAGATTTGTCAGTTTTCGGCGCTTAAAAAGAAGTGTGTGCCTCAACCTTGGAAGTGCGTAGGTTGCTAGCATATTTCCATTGAGGTTTTGGGATGTGCGGGAGTGCGGAAGCGTTATTTCGGGGTTCCAAATTTTGTTCTGTCTCCAAACGAATGGAAATCCTATTCGTTACAGTCGTTTTTGTGCCTTCGATGTTGATGTTTGACGGTGATGCGAGCGATTCTGAGGATGGCCATGCATATGCTGCGAAAGAACGTTAACTTGATTGTCCTATCTCCTTGATGTAATTGCCTTGTGGCACATCCCAGTGTGTGTTGCGTACTAATTTCTGATTGAGACGGTGATTTTATGAGCAGGTATCCTTTTGGTTGGTTGATGTTATTGCGAGGGACACTATCGGTTATTGTTTTATAAGTTGTTTGTTGTCTGCTATTTGTGCGCGTTGCCTGCCCTCCGCTGTTACGTGTTGCACTGATGTTTTGTATTGTGCACTTCAAAGGGCCGGCTCTTTCTGTGTACACTAATTCTGTTCCATTTTTTCTTTCATCTGTTGTTTTGTGCTTTGTGGTGCGAAGTTCGCATGAGATGATGTGGAGAAGCAGCGCTGCAATGCGTAGTTCGATCGGCATACGCTGTTCTGGGTTGACGATTTTGAGGACCATATGGAAACTTGTAACCTTGTGAGGCGGGCGAGACTTTGGAAGGTCGTTCATGCGTGGGCTGCTGTTGATAAGCAGCTGATTCCTCTTAGACGCATAAGGTGGCAGTTTGGCATCAGAGGACAGTGGAGGACGCTTTAAGCTTTTGGAGGGCCGACTAGTTCGGCGTTGGTGGCTAATATTGTTTTTTGCAAAGGTGAGCGTGATGCAGTGGAGGTAGTTGCAGTTCGAACGGGGCGGTGGCGTGTTTGTGTGGGAGCGCACTCTGCACAAACTGTATTTTAATGTGCTGTGCTGTAATTTGGGTCTGTGAGTGATCTGCATCCAGTGTTTTATTGCGTCGTTAATGAGAAGAGAAGCTTATATATGGCTTTTTCTTTCTGGTATTTTCATCAAGTTGCTTTCATCGGGTGTCGCCTTTAAATCGGCCATCACTGCCAAACGGTTTTTCAGGCTCAGGCGAGTGTGATTGTCTAGTATTGTTTCGAGTGGTAGGCTTGCTCGCTTTGAATGCTGCGTAGAGTGTAGACGCGGGTTTGATTGGGTGCGGAGGGGGGATTCTAGTAATTGGCCGGTTTAGCTTTTAGCAAATTCGTCGTTCTCTGTGCGCATTTTGTGTATGGTGCGGCTTTATAGCAGTTTTGCCGAGCGAAATCGGGAGTCGACGTGCACAGCGGAGTAATATCGATATTTGTTGCTCCATTTAGCGTCGAACGTCGTTTGACGACTCGTTTAACGCAATGAGAGAGCGCCCATATGCATCTTATTTGCTTTAACAGTTGAGAAGTCCTTTTTGAGATATTTAAACGTAGAGAAAAGAGGAATGGTGTGGTTATGTGAGTTACAGTTGCAAGCAGCGGGTGTTGGGGATTGTGTAGTTTTGTAGCTGTCTGTCTTCTACGTCTTCTGCTGTGCACCACCGGTTGTGTTCTATGCTTGCAGTTGTCGAAATGCCGCCCAATGGAGTTGCACCTCATTTGGAATTTTATTGTACGGTGTACTGTGGAGTTTACCCTCCTTGCTTGAGTCAACGTCGTGTCCATTTCTATTGTTTGATGTTGGCGGTGTCTTTGTTGTTATGGAAGTGTGGCAGAGTTTTGATGTGCACTCGGAGAGCAGTGAGACGTTTTAAAAAATGGTGGCAGTTGTGGAATTCAAATGAACTGCCCAACTTCATGGGTGTTTGTTGATATGGTCGGAGGTGAGTGCAATTTGGAAGCCGTGAAACAGATGTTCATTGACCAGAAAAGTGCGTTGTGAGGGTGTAGCAGCATTCGGGGAAAGAAATGCCACATTTTATTTGGCGAGTTTGCTTGCAGTACTGGAGGGAGCAGTTCGCAGAATCTACTCGATTCGCGAACGTTAATGTTCCAGAAGTCCTAGACCGACACCGAAAATGCTTTGGCAGAGGTGTGATAAACGAATAAATTTAAAAAGAAAGAACATTTCAATCCCATTTCTTGATACGCGGCAGGCGTAGCTGGGCGCGAAATCACGTAAACGTCAGAAGTGGTCGCGTGGGTATTGAGGAATGGAAATGAGGGGTTGTAATATGGCGTTCATTGGTTGTTATTGTTTTCATTTCTAATTTTCCCCACTAGCGAGCACCCTGTGTTGCGTTTTTGTGGTTGTTGATGCCGGAGTGTTGTTCTTGTTTGGACGACCCACCATTGTTGTTAACATTACTGTGGTGACCTACAATTTGAAATCCCCTTTACGTGTTTCTTTATTTGAGATAGCATAAATTTCTATATTAATAGTTTTGGGCTCTTTCGCAACGACGAGCAGTTGAGCATATGTAAAAGGTGAGCGGTGGGAATTGTTTGCGTTTAAACGTAAGCTTCGATAAGTTGGAGCGTTGTATTGTTTGTGGTGTTTAGCATATGGAAGGAGTCAATCGAAATGTTCTGTTTAAGGAGAGCGGAGTCGGTCGAATTTTGTGCGGGTTGAGAAGGGCGGTAACGGAGATTTGAAACGGCTGCAACCCGTCATCGGTAATGCAGCGCTAATCATCGAAAATATATAAACGAATGCAATTTGGTCGTTTGGGGTTCTTTTGATTTCAAAAATAAACGGTAGAATCGACTTCCCACTTATAGTGCTATTGTTTAGGAGGCGGGAGGGGAGGAACTATTCCTTTACCTTGGTGGTTGTGGCGACAGTTCACCAGTTTTGGGCAATTCTCGTAAATGCGGAAACGGTAATTGCGATAATTTGAAGAACCCCACGTTTGTGGACTGTCCATGCAAGGTTGTTGTGAAGGGGGCCAAAACGGTAATATGTATAGACAATCAAAAGATTCTACGGGCTGTGAGATAAAAGTGTTAGTAACTTCATGCCATGAAAACCGAGTGTGCATCCTTGAGAAAGACGAAACAGTGAGGCTTGGGTTCGACATTTACTGCTCTTCAGCAATTTCGTCCTAAAACAGTGAGAAAAGGGAGGAGAGGTGAAGGTAAAGTCTGCAACGGCTACTGGCCTATTCTTCAACGAATTGGATTTGATGGAGCCTGACCTTCGCGACGTGCGGTGCGGCATTGCCAAATGTTCGCAGGTCGCCATGACAACAGTGTTGCGTGCATCACGGTTAGCATGACGGACGGGTCGAATGAGAATTCCCGTCGTGCTGTTTCTGCGCTGCAGGGTCTGAATGCGTCCTTCGTTGGGTTTAATGGGTAGTGTCGGCGGGATTTTAGCGGGCCGCTAGCTCGTCCTTGTGCTGACGAAATTTCCATTTTGAGGCGTTCTTTAAACAGTTTGTTCGCTCTTTTTGGCACCATTTCTTGTTCTATGGCATAATAAATTGATGTTGTCGATAGGTGGTTTCGTTGTGGGGAGAAGGCATATGTACAATTGTCTGTTTCAGCTCATTGCTTCTTTAATGAACTTTTTATACTGCTGTATTTGTCACCGTGTTTTCGCCATCCATCTTCAGCTTTTGAAACCACTTTAAGTAGAAGCGATCATAATGAAGTGAACGATGTTTGATAGACCACTTTTTCAAACTGAATATCTGTAAAACATTTCTGTGTTCACAATTTTTTTGCACGTGGTTGGTTCGCTCAGGTGTTGGAAAGGTTGTATGGAAAGTAGGCAGTCGAAAACAAATTGAATGGAAGGCTTAGGCAAAAGTGCAAGCGGATGGACTCCACCCAAAAAAGTTGCTCGGTAGTGTCGGGAAAAAAAACAATATTTTTAGACAGTAAACAGAAAAAAAACTACCGTCCGCATTTTATTGTAAACATGTCTTTTCTGGACGTTTCTGAAGTGGCCGTGGAGTGACAGTCCGATTTTTGGGATGATACTCGCTCATGGTGCTTGCGTTGATGCCTATGCGATCAGTGCGTTTTGTGCTGCATAGGCAACGCTGCACGTGAACCTGCTGAGCATCACTGTCGCACTGAAATTCGACGACATCGTTGATGAAATTACATACTGCAATCGATGCAGCAGCGAATGGCGCCTCTGAACGTTGCGCATCTGGAGGAACTGTTCACAGAGGATGCAGACAACTTTGATCGCATTCATCAGTGGTACGAAAGACTGTCAGAGGTGAGCGAATTAATCGCTTGAAAGCTGACTAGAACGCAACTGATGAACGAAGATATTATTATTATTGTGAGTGCTTTCTAGCGCCAATCTTTCGACCGATTCGTTGAATTAATCGGTGTGCGATTCGTTCGTTTGCCGATCGCATCGAAGCTATCCTATTAGCCGTTACGGTGGAACAGCTGTGAAAAGTGCTCTTGAGAGTTTCGAGCGGCACCATTGCTAAACGTTTTCTATTGCAAAGCTTCTGCTTATTCGATTCTTCCTTCTTCGCACTTTTGAAATGCACCAATGATGTGAGATTAAAACAAAGCTTTTATGTGCAAAGTTACGAAAATCACTAAGTTATCACTAAGATAAGTCATCACTAAAAAACTAAAAAAAATTCACTAAGTAGAAGCATTAAATGATTTATGAAAAGCCAAAGAAACTACAGCTGATAGCGGGTTATGCTTGGGATGTGCTTCTTATAATTAAAATTCAGTATGAGTTGCAAGGAGATGAAACTCGAGAGGCGTTGGAAATGATCGCTCGTGCGCTCAAGTGGATTATGCAGTTCGAGCACACTCGCGCCGAGGAGCTCAAAGAACTGGCGGAGAAAGAGGCGGCTGATATCGCTGAAAGAGAGGAAAACTGGGAGGAAGAGCGCGAGAACATGAAGGTGGAGTGTGAGAATTAACGATTCATTAAATTCAACTTATCTGAAAAAAGAAGAGTTTCCGAAATTGAAAATGAAACAGTTTGTCGATTTTTCTATCATTGTTGAGATATGTCAAATTTGCAATGTGTTGGCAGGAGGCTTTGAAACATTTTTTTTTGAAACTTTTGGCTGCGATGAAAATGCTGAAGAGTTTGATTTATTTGTTTGATGTCAGAAAATAGTCAGTCGAGTTTTTTAGCCTCGCCTATTGCTTGCGCACTTAGGCAGAATACCATAATTGGGAACAGTAAGAAATGATGAAAAAAAAAACATGGCCACAACTTTTTCGTCCACTCAGCATAAATGTGGAATTTTATTGTAATAGTTTTTGCCTTTTCGAATATTTCACTTGCTTCAGCATTACATCATTTTACTGTTTGTTTTACATCATTAACGTTTATATTTTGATGAAATTATGAGCTAATTGAGCTATAATTAGATTTTCTTTGCAAATTTGTTTTGTCAATTTTACATAAATTTCTTTATTCTCTCAATTTGGCAACGATTTTTCGTTTTAATAGCGCTTCAACAAACGTTTCGATCTGTTATCGGAATATTCTTAAGCCATAGAATATGCGCTGTGAGAAGTACGGAGAACGTCATTTTTGTGTGTGTGTGTGCATCTGTGTAAGTTTATGCGTTTGTTACAAACAATTCGTAGACTATCGATCGTCATGGTCTTTCTTTTTGCTCGAATCCACTCAAAGTGTCTTTTGTTGAAACGTTTAATTTATGAAGATGTTCTGTTGGAAATGCAAAAAATCGGATGAAAAATAGTTTTCCATTTTTTGTTCACCGCACTTTTTACACTGACTGAAAAACTTTTTCCAGAAGGTTATCGTACCAACAAGGCGAAAAAATTTAGTGCTGCTCTTTGTCTAATAGAAGTGAATGCTTAGTAAGATTTTGTTTTGCATCAGAAGGAGCTGCGGTGTCTTCGGGAGAAAATCACCTCAACAGCAGGAGCTGATGAACTCAACGAGACGTTTCGTGCACAAATTGACAGTCTTCGAGAGGAGAACGCTTATTTGAAGGCACAAAACAGAGATCGGTTAGTTTCTTAAAATGCCTTAGCGTTTCTGTGAAATGTTACCGATGAATGAAACCGCTGCACATGCATTTGCGGACTGAACTTCGAATTGATCCACAGGCATCAAGGTTACTTTTCTATTGACAGAAGCGACGCTAAAATGAGGGTATAAGTTGCTTACATGGTGTAAAATGCAATAGCAATATGCGCCTCTTCGGTTGGCGTTATCAACAGCTGTATAGCTGATTTCTGGAAGCAAGATTCCCCCTGTTTCCGAGTTTCTAATCGGTAAGTTCATTCGATTTCGTGCCACTGATTTTCGGTCGAAAGAGACGATCGTTGCAATCTTTTGATATTTAAAAAATGAAAAAAAAAAGCAGAAATTGTTTTCTAGCGGAATTTAGAAGGTTGCCACTTTATTGTCATCTTGTAACTCCTTTAAAATCTGTTATTAGTTATGCGCTGATTATGCTAAGCATTAACTGTGAGCAGTTTTCATTGAGGCATTAGTGTTAGAAGAATGCTTGTTGAAAAAAATAAGTGATATTATAAAATGAGAATAGTTTTATTGTTGCGTGCTATTCAAATGACCCCATAAAACTCCACCAGCTGCATCAACAAAACAACATCCTAATTGATCAGCAGCTTCAGCATACTTCAGCTATAAAACAAAAGCTTCGCTTTTTAGACCGATCACTGATCGCTTTTTGGACCGATCACTGAAATTCGCTTCATTAGAGCAGTAAAACAAACCAAAATATGGGTGGTAAATGTTAGCATATTGTCGTAGTAGTTTAAATGTAGCAAAAATATTATTCCTGGTACAGGGATTGTGAATTGGCCGATCAACGTGATAAAGCTGAAGAATTGTCGTCAAGGATCGAACAACTGGAAAAAGAGCGCAATACGCTTATTAGCCAGGTTGGTCATAATGAAAAATTTTTGCACACCTTCAATACTGGTATACAAACCTGTTTTGATTCCATTATCAAACATTTCTGAGTTGTTCGGGCGAAAAAAAATGTAAAATAAGAGCTACGCTCGTCCATGATTAATTTAGATGAAAGCATTTACCGTAACTAGACTGCTGCTGTTTTAAATACTGTCAAGCGGGAGATGAGTACGATAGTTAAGCGGCTTAAGGAAATGATCGCAAAACAATTTTTCTAAGTATAATAGTTGAATATTGTTCAGATGGCACTTTTATAGTTTTAAAATTTGAGTTAAATATTTTATGGTGTGGCATGGGAATGTCAGTATTTAGTGAAGAGACTGCTGAGATTATAGAGTTGCATTGGGTTTAGCAACTTTTTACGGCGCCTTGATGGGACACACAAGCGTCTAGTATTTTGCGCTTAAGCGCCATATGAATCGAATACAAAGGAAAGAGGAAATGAGAAGTGTTCAGTATAACTGATACGTTCTTAAACGAAATTCGGCGTTTATTTTCTATCATTTTCTATCAAAGCAAAAATCTTATGCGCATTTCATTTTCTGTACATTTGGGAGCGTACTATGGCGTGTCACTATTTACCGAAATGGTTTTACGTCCGAAAAGATTCGAGTCAATTAGTTGTTCCAACACTAAATTGATGTGCTACCTGAATCAAGTTATTCGCGAACGTTGAAATACATTTGGTGAACTTCTGATGCTCAATCACTTCGCATTTGGCATTTTCCGTTTCTGTTTCGAAGAAGATGCCTTTGGCTTTTGGCAAATAACAAGCTGCCTGAAGGATGTGCTGAGATCCACCGAAGAAGCATCTTGTCAGTTGACAAGCAGTGAGGAGAATACAACTCATTTTTGCCGATCGCTTTAGGATTGCCCATTGAAAGGAAATTGTTTAAACAAAACATGAACTTTTAAGATGCTTCTTTAAATCACAAACACACACTAGAGCCTCGTTTTGAATTCTTTTCATAATGAGGCGTGTTATTATGCCTGACTTTTTGACCGTTTTGAATTGTTGAATATTGTTGAACGTATGCTAACTAATTGTCCTATTTTGTTTCTTTTTTGTATAGTCATTACATGATTTTCAGCAAAGTCATTTCGACGATACAATTCGCGAACTGAATCGGCGGTTGAGCAGTAAGAGTGAGCAGAGCGCGAGAAGTGAATCTGAGACGCGCAAACAGCGTCAACGCAATGAGCAAACTGCAAAGCTATCCTCACAACTTCAGGTGCAAGTTTGCTACATTTGGTGACGGAAGCGTATGTGATGAATTGCATCGCCTCATCGCATTTTTCATCCAGAATATTTTTGAGTAAAACATCATATGGTCTAATGGAAACTTGAAAGAGTCGTTGAGTAAGAAGGGCCAATGAGCATGGACGTTTAATCAAATTATCTCTTAACCAAGCTGAAGCAGCGAGATGGTAAAGCATACCGAAAGTGGAGAGAATATAGATGAAATTAGAATTCGGCATAATCAGATGTTGTTCCTCCCTGACGAGGGAGTTGAGAGGAGTATGAGGAGGAGAGAGCAGCAGTGTACGTCCTTTCTGCATATGTTTTGGCCGAATGTTTGTAAAATAGAAATAATATTAAAGCAAATAATAACATTGTGACGATGGCCCAGTTTAACAGTTATAAGTATAATGCATTTCATACGAATCACAGCAGTTTGTTAGATAAACGGTATACTGTAATATTTTTCGATATGGTTGTCTTGTTGACCGAAAACTTTTTAGGAAGTAATCCATCAGAACGATCAGTTGACGGCCGAGGTGGAACGTCTTTCGGAGGCACTGTCATCGGCAACTGGCTACATCGAGGATACCACCGAAAAGTATGCGAACATGCGTGAGCAACTGCTCAACACCGACGCCATCATCGAACGTCTCTCCAATGAGAATGCCACTCTTGCCAAACAAGTAATCGCTATCACCAAACGGCACCACACTGCATTCAAACATTTCACTATTCACTATTGACTGGATATATATATATATATATATATATGTCCAGCTGCATTATATGGTACAGTGCTGTGTTTAGCCACTGATATGTTGATCTAAAAGGAGAGCAAACAATGATGTATTTGTTGTAAATGGCATGCGCGTATACGACTGCTCGTATTCTTTCATTTTATGATGGTTCGTACTTCTCAATAATGCATTTGATCGGTATGCATTATTCTTTCTTCTTATTTTCGGTTAGGAGAGGTTGTTGCGTTGTGGAATACATATCTCAGTAGGATTCTGTCACTATCGTCTTCCTTTTCGTTTTATCGATTATTTTTGTCGCAGCTGCTAAGAGAACTATGAAAACATGAGCACATCTGTAATGTTCATTTCTCGCCATTTCCTCTTCTTTCATTTAATTCTATATATTTTTTTTAAAATCCAGTTGACTTAATGTTTGTTAATAATTTAAATGGCATCGTTAAAAAGTTAGTAATTTATTTCCATTTATTAACAGGTTAAAATCGACTAAATTATGATATATGGTGAATATTTGTTATATCTGTGTTCGTGAAGAATCACTAAAAGCAGCGCAATTTTGATTGCGTATGAGCAAATACGATGCATGACTATTCAGTTCAGAGAAACAGGAGATTTGGAGATTTCGAATTTTCATGAAGTAATTTACGATTGACAAGCGAGAATTCGTAGAAGAAAACCGAAAATTTTCTGAACAGTCGTCGATAAGAATCCTAAGCTGTGGGAATTTTTGAAGAGAAATCGCTAAAAATACGTAATCGTTGACGTTGTTACACGTCTCATATTTATGGATCACCAAAAGTTGTTGTGCGCGCGTATTTCTCGTTATTTAACGCTGCGATATTTATCGACCGAATAATCAGAGATGCGCAAAGATTAATGTGAAAAGAGTGATTGCTAAAGAATGTCAAAAATTGGGAGACGAGTATGGCCATGTATATGTGTGCACTACAGTCACAACAGAGAACGTTTGTCTTGTCGGCGTAGCGGCATTGCATGAAACCATTTAGGCAATACGATAGTAGCGTTGGTTCATGTGACACCGCAACAACGCAACTGGAATGCCTTAATTCATCACGAATCATCGTTGAGATGTGATATTTTGCAAAAGAAGCGACAGTAATGAAAATAGCCTACTAGATTGAGGTCTTTTTGACAAGTATTTTGAGGCGTACAATTTTTTTGAGACATTTATAAATTAAATATAGCTGTAAATTAATGCTAGGCATGGTTGCAGATTGAGGAAGGCAGAGAAGCTCTCGAAAAACTCGAAAGCACTGAAGTGGAGTCGGCAAGACGTTTTGAAGTAAGCTATCTTTTCTTTCCACTGAAAACTGTTGTCGTTCTTGGCCAAACGATAAACGTCACGAAAGTTTTGTATTGTTTCAACCTTAGCCTTGATGAATTGCGTGCAAAGTGTCGAAGGTGAAGAAGTTAGAATGTCTAATTTTGTGTTCTTCACGACCACGTTCTCGCTGTTTCTCTCAGTTGAGCTTCTTCTCATTTCATGGCGAATTGCTTTAACTTAATTGGTATATAGAAGAATCGACTGCATATCAGATGAGTATATGTTAGTGCCATCACAGTATCGTTTTGAATCACTCTTCGTCATGCAAAATTTGCTTTATGTTCATGTCTATAAACCATAGGTCGTGTTCAGGGGAAGTCTAAAGCACGTGTGGATAATCCCCTGCGAAGTTTTACAACTTTACATATTGCAGTTTAAAAATTCTTGCTTGTGTGTTTCTGGTCGTGCGGATAAAATGAAGGTATATTTGAACGTTAGAAAGCGAATAAGATCAAACAATGGTAACTTTGAGACCGCATCCTTCCACAAACAGTTTCGGAAAAAAACAGTCGCTGCTTGAAAATTTTTTGATCCGTAAAAGTACCCGAACGACTGCGTACTGCCGTCGTTCAGGGAACGCAACAATGCGTATTGACCTGGCACGTAGTAAACAGCATTGCAAATTCAATATAGCTAAATAGTTACATGGCTGTTTACATGTTTGGTAATATTAGGAACTCTTCACTCTTCATTGCGCCCGTCCACCTCCCGGCTCCGTACTCCTATTCTGGGACCCGCTGAACGCTACAATTCTCTCCTCAACGTTGGAGGTTTGAGAGGAGGGGTATGCCCATGTGTGGTCTGAGGCAAGGGTTGCTGTTCTTATAAAGAAGATCAACGGGCTTGTTGTGAAGTTGGAATTATGTAAAAAGGTTTTGCTCGTGTTCGTACTATCAGTCTACCAGTCTGCTCAGATCATTGCAGCTTTTTTTAGAGCATGGTGAAGAGAAAGGACACACAGCTGGAGAAATTTCGCGAAAGCATCCAATCACTACAGGTTGATTTTATTTCTCATCGAAGAGCGTGTCTCTTAGAAGGATACCGTTGTTTACTCATTCAACGTTTTCTTTTTTTGTACGCACATCTTCGGGGATCTTATCGGTGCTTTTTCATAGTTTCAATCAGCAAATGTTGGTGGGATTCTGCATAGACGTTGGTTGCTTGAATGTGTATAACTGATGAATCGACCGCGAAGAGTTTTTAATCTGTCATCGTAAACTCTGGAGCTTCCAAAAACCTATATTTATTTTAGTGGAGCCGACAAAGTGAACGTTGTTGGTTACTGTCAGATCCATATTATCTGAATTGAAACGTTAGCCAATTCAGTAAAATATGCTAGATGTAAAATATTCATACAATTGAGAAAGCGATTGTTGTTGAAGCTCGAGCTGGAGGAGACTCGAGCTCGAAGTCGACTTGATCGTAGTGAAGAACGTGAGCGTGAACTGGAGCGACTGCGCAATGAACTAGTTGATGCAACTAACTTGGCTCGTGAGCTGTTCGGCAAAACCGCGTCTTCTGACGACCGCCAACAGAGTGCACAGTTGCGGCTTAAAGTCTTGGAGTTAGATAAGGTTAGGCTTTGAGGCTTTACTGTCAGACGACATCTTACGGTGAAGAAAGATGAAGTTCTAGACAACATTAGCGAAACAACATATAACAATTGTGAGAGCACCACTGGTAGGTGATACTAATGCGGTCTAGCTCACTCCATATTTAAACTTGAGCGTAGGCAGCTGTAAAAACTCCAATAAAATGCGTAACTCGCGACAGAAATACCTGATGAATACAAGAAAATTATGTTATAAGACGAGTTACAAGATGTTGTCGAACAAGAGGCAAAGTTGACAACCTGCATCTTGCTCTACAAGCATCACCTTTCTTCGGAAATATTTTCAATCTCGCCTGAAGGATGTATTTGGAAATTTTCAAATATGCGTAGTTTGTCTTAGTGTGCCTTTGTTTAAAATCATTTGGAAATGAACTCAACTATTCTAAAGTGCTGGTGACGTGGGAGGAAATATTTCCTTAAAATAAACTTGACCATTTCGCCTTAATAGAGCAGTTTTATTACTACCCTGTTATTAGGAGCAAAACTAGTATTGAAAATGATCTTCAAGAGCAAAATAGAGAAAGAGCTGTTTGAGACGGCATTATTTGCCTTCCTATAAGCTTGAAGGGAAGGAGAGGAAGGGGGAGGGGGAGGGGATAAGGGCGAGCAATTATTGGATTGAAAATGACTTGGTCGAGGAAGACGTTTCATTTCAGGTACTGTGATATTTTACTGAGGCCTTCTTCAGATGGTGGAAACTTTGCGAGAGCAGCTGAAAGATGAGGCGAAACAACGTGAAGAACTTGTAAGAAATTTGGAGGCGAAAGATACCGAAAATATGAGGATTCACGCCGAAATGAAGCGAATACGAGTTGTAAGCCCGTTTTCTACTTTCCTAGCTCTTTTATATATTAGAATATTGCAACAGAATTCAAAATTATTAAGTGAACGACAAACTGTATTTTATTTTATTTGTTTTAAGGGTAATTTATCATCATTCTCATTGTGGGGAAAAAAGTAGACAAGCAAACTGGAGGAAAGATATTATGAGAAACCGAACGCTGGTGTTTTGCGAGCGACTAAACTTTTCATTAGACTATTAGTCCTTGCATCACCGCTCGTTTATAGAGTATGCATAACCAATTTACAGACAACGTTTGGATCGGCCGAATCGGAAATCAGCCGTCTTGAGGTGCAGCTAAAATTTCGAGATGTGCAAATCGAGAAATTGACGACGAAATGTTCACTGCTACAAGCGGAGCTTGCATCATATATTGAGCGAGATGCTGGAACTGTTGCTTCGGATTATGATGCAGTCGCAGCACTTTGTGAAGAAGCCGAAACGAAACAGTACGAAACTCAGACTGGAGAAACGCTTAAGAAGGTGACTGCCGATAAAGGAATTGAAACAGAAAGGGCCTCATCGCCAGGGTCGACCAAAATGGAAATTCAGCAGCGCAGGGTGAGTTGCTCAACCAGTTTGCCTTTTTGCATGCCCTGCTAAACGTATTAAGCAGAATCGTCCAAGAATCATGACTGTTTGGTAGGTAGCACATTTTGCACTTGGTGCACCGAACAAACTTTTCATTATGAATGTCCAGAAGTAAAAATGGCAGAGGATATGGGCGTGAACCCATTGTCCGTTGTGACTTCCATCTGCCACATGTACTTGTGAATTTCTCAATCTAGTTGTTTGATTTTAAATCATTGTATGCCCCACGTGTAATTTTGACACAGTTCAAGAATTGAAAACTTTGTTATTAAGCGTTCGCCACCTGCAGGTTGCGGAAGAAAAACTGAAAGGTCGCGCATTGGATAGCTGGGAAGCTAGCGCAATGTTAATTTCCTCGCTTAACTACGAGCTCATGCTTCTCATGCAGGTATGTGTACCATCTTAGGTCTTAATCCATTTTATTATAGTGCTGATGCATTATTTCTTCGAATATAAACCTACTTGCATTGGTAGATGCGCATGCGGTTCTAGCGTGCGTCAAAATTTCTAGTTTTGCTGAATTGAATTTTTAAAGCTGTTCAGCACGATTTCATAAGAATTCACTGCAGGTACAAATTCTCTTGAGGGTACAATCACTCGTTTAATTTTTCTTTTATGCCCGCCCTTGCACCTTTGCATAGAATTATCGTCGAATAAACTCGCTTCAGTACAAATAACTCGTCTTTTTAAGAGAGGTCCTGTTTGGCTGAAATTTTTGCCCGTCTATAAAAGTTTCCGCTCATAATTAATGTGTAAGTGGCATCATCTATGTCATCGCTTGACGTATACATCATATATTCCAAAAATCGAAAACTTTCGCAGAGGTAGTTTTCATATTTGTATAAGAAGGATTTGGTAGACAAAAATTTTTCTCCCGGAAGCTGCGATGGATAGGACAACCTTCCTCTCCATCGTTGAATAGAAGCTGTCCATTGGGAAGCATCGGGGAGAATAGAAACCCTGGAAGTTCTATTCGAGGAAACGCAGAAATTTATTGGTGACAATGATTGTCTCAAACTAGCACATGCTGATGCGCATTTTTGATCAACACTTCATGAGTTTGATGTATTTCTTTTAGCATGACTTTTGGCCACAACTATGTTGCTTAGAGGGGCACTTGGATATCTTTATCATGAACTGAAGGATGTGCATAAAGCAAGATTAAGACAATCATCTCCCACTGTTCCGAGCACTTCGTTTCTCTATCTCTTCCTTCATACAGACGATCCGATCCGTTTAGTCTAGAATCACAAATTTTCAACCCCGTACAGCAAGCCTTTGTGTACTTACATAAATCGTCTGCGATGATCCAAGACTGGGACTCGTGAATAAAGCTAATGTGCGAGCATCAACACTGCTAAAAAACACAATCCACCAGTTCTTTACCTCTTTCAACGAAATGGTTTCGCTGCAGGGAATTTCAGCTGAATGAAGTAAATGTTTGGCTTGATTAGGTCGTTGAACTGAAAAGTGCATCCAAATTTGTTAATATAAATGACGATACGCATTTCGATGTTGGCGTTCATATAGAACGATTTAAAAAACGCGATAATTTTTTGATATAATTGGCGGTCAGTGAAGTACACTCGAAATTTCTGTGATAGATTTTTAAATTAATATAGTAGTTACTATACGTGCCTGACAACAAAATTTGCTTTTTTGTAAAGAAAACATATTTTCACTAGAGAATGAAATTTGTCCCATAGAAGTACATCTATGTTTAGGAACTGGATACGAAGGAGAAGCAGTTACAAAAGATGGAAAAAGTGTCATCGAACGCGTTAGCGGACATCAATAAAATGAAAGCGAATTACAGCGTACTACAGAAGGAAGCAGTCGAGTTTCGAGAAAAGAGAAATATCACAGAAAACGTTGAGAACAATGCGAAAATCACTGAGTACGAAATCCAACTTGAAGAATACAAAGTGTGTTTTATTTTGCAGTTCTTAATCAAAATTCTTCCAAGCTAATATGGCGATTAGAATTTCTATATAATTAGCCGGTTTTACTAAGGCTTATCTACGGAACTTTTCGTATGAGCTAACAAGAAACTGTAATTAGTTTTTCTTAACGCCTTCTTTTGCCAGATGAGGCATACGATGCTAGAATTTGAAGACATCGTCGCACATCATCTCTTGCGATTTGCGAGGATTTTTATCATTTTTTAGGAATGGTCGTTATGTCGACCATAGCTGCGCATGGCTTTTGCGGTGTTTTTTTTTCCTTTTTTAAGTAACAAAATCTTTCTGGCTATTAGCTCCAGTTAAGCATTAGGTCCACTTAAGTTCTGATTAGAGTTTTCATCTAGATATTTCTCTCTTCAGCGATTAGCGGAATCAGTGCATTTACATGGAAGTGAACTGGAACGACGTCTGGAGGAAGCAAGCCGTCGCTTGATTGCCGAACGAATCCATAGTGCGCAGACTGATAGAAAGCTGCAGATCATGGAACGATATCGGGACGAGGAGCGCGAGTTGTGTGCGAAGTTACGACGTAAACTCAATGAGAACATGTCATTGCACTCTCGACAGATCAGACTTGCCAACTATGAAGCGGTTTGCTTTTTCAGTCGTTTATTTGGATGCGTCGTATCTCTCAATTTACTTCCTCCTCCTTCCCGTACCCATGTGGTGTACTACAGAAAATCTTTTGTCTCATGATTTTTCAGCCATCCTTCCTCACCATCAAAGAGCTTTCTCGCCAGGTCCCACCTCTGCCAATGGCTCCAAGATTTGAACTTTTTCTCCATTCCTTCTCATAGTCGCTTTATGATGAAATCATTCCCTCAGTGAGGAGCTTCTCGACCTCTTCGCCTCGTGTAAGCTCGCAAAAACACTTTTTTGAGCGTTTTTTCTACTTTCTGCCGTTTCTCGATCTAGTCAAGTTCCCTTTGGCCAAGTCGATCCACGATAGGATCCCATTAGCGAATCCTTCCCCTCTCCACGGTTGTGTTGCTTCTTCTCCGTCAGGTTCCTGATTTTGTCGTCCTATTAATTTGCACTTCGAATGGATAAACTCTGAGGCATACGCATTCCGCTTATTTCAGTTTTAAATAATCCGAGCTCATAGTCTTCAGCATCATCACCAGTAAGCTTACCCTTTATATTTCGCCGATTCTAAAACTGAATAGCAGATTGAAGTGGTGCAGAGTGTTACGCTTCATTATGCGTATTTTTGCATGTCTAATATTTGATCCTGATTTCATAAGTTAATGTTGCCAAATGCAGCCAAAACTGATCTTGAACCAGTTCCGTCGCTGTTCTCAGAGTTCGTTGCCGCAGTTTTCAGAAATGAAAGAACGAATGATTTTAGCGGAGGGACGAATTCAGGTGGATGCTACTCGAATACTTTTTTCAGTAGAGGGGAAAAAAACGAATGATGTAGGTAATCGAAATAACTCACATACGTCATTGCTATAGAGGTGATCATTGTCTTGCAAACATAATGCGGTAAACAAAATGGGAGAGTAGAAATGTTCTTTTTTATGCTTCTAATGCGCGGCTTACTTTGCTAATAAAATACGCACATAATGTGGTAAAACATCAAGTTGATATGGGTACAAACAGTGTTTAATCCGTTGTTTCATCTAAACTTTTTTGTTCAATGGAATCGCTAGCAGTGTGCATGAATCCCACATAAATTAAACGTCTGCTGCAGTAGAGCTGCTGTTAACGTTGATTAATAAACGGCGGCTGCCGAAGTCGATTGATAAAATTCATTTAATATATGAAAAACAGTCGTGCTTCATAGTTCACGACTGCAAAATCATGGGCACCGCCAGCAGTAGAAATATACTTGATTTGTAAAAACTGCATCGACCGAAATAGAAATGGGGAAAGGAAAGCTTATAACAGAAACTTTAACGGACATGATTTAGGTAAGGAAGTCGAAATCTGAACAACGTAATTGTCTATTCATTTTATTTCAGGATTTGACAGCTATAGAGATGGCTCGGCTGCAAAATATTTTGCTGCATTCTGTGCCCGAAATTGAATACGAAAAACTAACAAAGAAGTATAAGACGATGCTGCAGCAAGAGTTCTTCTACACCAATGACACCGATGACGTATGCTAACAAAGAAATTTTTTTTTCTGAAGTCACAGAATGTGACCTGGAAGAAAAGAAGTGAAGCTAATGTTGAAAAGTGATCGATAAATTTTTAAAATTTTCTAGTTTTAGTGCTCAGCGATGATTTTCGGTAGCTTAGAACAGTTCGATGTAATCAGCCAGTCCTCTCACATTTGCTGACTGCCTCAGGAATTTTGAAGAGAATGTTTCGGAAATCCTCAAGGATCAACTGATTGGTCGCTCATGTAACCGTCAAATGTGGTGTTATCGGCATTTCGTTTTTATGGACTCGCATAACGGTGCGTAGAGCGTGAACAAGTAACCTACGTAATTGCAGGGATTTACGATCATTATATGCCACACCAACTAGCTTGAAACGAACATAATGTGCTTTTATATAGTTTTTGCGACTTTAGTTTTCAGTGCTTAATTCAAGGAAAGTGCAGCTATAAATGAAACGTTGACGCAGTTGTAGGTGCAATTCAACGAACATTTCGGTGTCGAACTGCTGAAGAAAGCGACCGAGGAGACCGTAGATGCCGAAGCAGTTGCGAAAAATGAATATTATAAGGTAAGAAGAGAATTTCTTCGATTATGGTCTAGGCATGTTGGCCATAAAGTGTGCAAGGGATTGGGCGCGGTATGCAGGAATCTTCGTTATTCTATTTGATATTTCAAGAACCGAATGGATCAGTTTATAAAGGTTGACGGTTAGAAACGTTCTTTTCTCTTTGTAAGTGGGCCGTTCCAAATAGTCGCCACTGTCATTTATATTTTAAAATGTTTGAAATAAATTATTAACGCATAACGTGTTAAGTTGAACACAGCTAAGATGCCGTTTTTTTTTTTTTTCACGAAGTCTCAAGAGATGAACATATTCGTGATAGGGCCATCTAATCGCGCAGATATGTTAGAAAGGAATGTGCATATGTTTGAGACCAACAAAATTTTATACGTATAAATGGAAATTTTTATTCACAATGAATATCGAGAACGTACTATAGCCGCATTAAAATATAACTAAGAAAACATTGCTTGTAAAATTTCACACTTTATACATCATACGTATAGTTTTTTGGTTTTATTATCTTCAAGAACATAAACAGTAGTTTACGTTGAGAGCACATTCATATGTGTTCTTTAGCTCTATTTCACCTTCAGTCGAAAATACCATGGATTCGCCGCTTATCTAATTTCATCAATCGAACGATAAACGTTATGCGTTGTTTTCGTTGTTCTGCATGTGTAATGTGATGCGTTGCTCGAACTTTAATTCTTGGAGCTATGACAGCAAATAAAAACTAACTAATTGGATTCATTTGGAGTCAGCGAAACGTGTTTATAAATGAAAAAATTTTTCTCGGTGAAATAAGCGCCTCTTTTCCGTCTAAGAAACGATTTTTAGATGAAAAATTGCGCAAATCGAACAATTGAGTTAAAATCTGCATATGCTATTCCATGCGGCGATCGAATAACATAGCATGCTGACTTATCGCGCTCTTTCAATTATAACAGTAATGTCAGTATCGAAAAACGTTAGGTAAATACCACCAAATCAAAGCTGTGGGCGTAATGCCGAACAATATCGCAAGAAAAAAAATAGAAACTTTTAAAGCTACTTGAGACAATCGATAAAGGAAGTTTGTTTGTTTCTCGCATTCGTCATCCATCCTAGTCAATCTTCGTTCATCCAATTGTTCTGCAGAGAAGAATCATAAAAATAGAACTTGTCGTTGGTCAAAAGGAATGGTTGTGCTCAGCATCTTTTCTTTCAAATTTTTGTCCAACGTTTTGCCACTGAACCAGTAGCATCATCGACTGGACATACCCTTTGGCATGCTTTCTAATGGACTCGAAGACTAGTTAAAAGAAGAACTTCAGAATGTAACTTAAAGACCATGAGCATAAATGCAGTAGCATGGTTGTAAGATGTAGGAAATGAAGAAATTGAAGTAGAGGAATATTGTTATGGACGAAACCATCAACTGAATGCAAGCAAAGACGAGTTGCATCTTTCCAATTGTGGAGGGGTTACTAGGTAAATTAAAAATTTTCTGTAAGCATCGTCAATGGGCTCTCTCAGTAGCACGTCTTCATCGAGATGAGGAGATTAATTCATATTTGCCGCATCGGATGACGAGTTTTTAGACAGTAAACACGAATTCGACTGTTTTCAGTTCTACCGACTTCTGAGGCGACAGCATTCCGATTATGTCTAGTGAAGCTCTGCGAGGCTGCATTTACGAATTCCATAACAACTCGTCTAAGGGTTATTCGGAAGGCTGAACACAAATTTTGATTTTATTTTATACTATAGTCACTTCCATGACTCTTGAACACGAATGCATCAAGCGTACGGTTTTAGTTGGGGATCGTGCTCGAGGCTTTAGAGTCCTAGAAATGGAACTAATGGGACATGAAGTCCACGTACGTACCAAGCTTATCTAGTAATCCATCCATACAACTTAGAGATTTCCGGCCGAGCCGTGCTTTGAAAGTTTCCGGTGATGTGTTTGATTTGAAGGTTTTCGCCTCTATTATGAATTTCAGAATATGATTGCCGTTTTATCGGATCAAAATGAGTACTGGCAAAGTGAGAATGAGAAGATTCGAGCTGAAAACGACGAGCTGAAGCGGTTTCTTGAGGACATCGAAACCGAATCTACCGTTAAAGCGATGATCGTTGCTATCGAACGCCGTTTCCTTAGTGTGCTTGCCGAAAAGTCGGAGCGTGAGCAAGATGAGCTGTTGGTAACTAGCCAAACACGTCAAATTCAGAATGAATTTGCCAGGAAACGTCGTGAATGGGCTGCAGAACGCAAGAAGCTAATAGCTGTGATCCAGAATGTTCAAATGAGCGCGCAGGTATTGGCATATTTTTGAAAGGAAGTGGTGATGAAGGCTTTAAAAAAATGCTCGAAAAGTTTAAAATGGCAGCCGCATGCATTTGTTTGTCAGAGTTCGCCTGAAGTATTTCAGGGTTAGCGTGGTGAGTTGTAAAGTAATATAGTGGATGCTTTACAACAGTTTGTTGAAATTAACATTGTTTTACAGTGTTTTCTGTCGTCGACCTCTTTTCTTCCCTTTGTGCTGGCGAGAACTCAACTGCATAAGTGCTTAGATTATTTTATTGTCCTTAATTTATGTTTTGCAGAGAATTCGAAGGAACGCGATGGAGATGATCACGGTAGAGCAAATGATAGAACTGAAAGACAGAATTGCCAATATCCATGAAAATCAGCTTAGAAGCGAACGAGAACTGGAAGAGGTTAGTTTGTTGTCGTACTCTGTTTAACCTTTTCATTAAGAAACATCGTCGACTCGGAAGAATCTCATTTTGAAATAATCAATCGATCGAACAACCTTCTGAATAAGGGATTGAGTAATAAGACGCCCGGAAGTTGCACAATTTCCGTCTTTTCCTGACGCCTAAAACGCCATTATTTGATCATGCTTCCGTTTTCGAGAACGTTTACTCGCTGAACAATATACAAAGTAACATGGTAACGTCACAGAAGTTGCCACTTTTAGCGCGACTATCGAAAAGAGATCGACTCATTTCAAAAATAACATCGTTTGAAATATACTGGAGCAGTGTCTATAATATCCAAGTTTACAGGCGTCCAAACAGAAAGAAGAAATCTCAATGCAACTGATGAATGTAGAAGCGTTGAAACGAAGCCTCGGAGAATTGAAAGAGAGCGATTGCGATTTGATCAAGCTTCAGAAGGCGCTGCAAGCGAGTCATCTCAATCAATTGAACATCACTAGCCAACTTAACGTTTTAAAGTCACAGGTTTTAAAGTCATTCTCAGTTACATTTTGAAATAGTTCTATATGCATGCATGCAGTACGAAACTGGAGCCTCCGAATTCTTCGACTGCTTCGTTTTCTTAGTTCTTTTAAAAGGTTGGCACCGGAACGAATTCTACTCCCTTCCACAGCAACAAGTGTGATATAGTGTAGTAGTAATTATAATATGAAAATTGCTTTCGAACTGTACGTACACTGTTCTATACTGTGCCTTATAATAGGTTTCATGCCGATTTCGAGACGTAACAACAAACAACAGAAGTGTTGCTACATAATATCAATAGCTGGCTTACATAGTTTCATTCAGGTCGGCAGGAATGATAGAGCGAAAATTTGCCCTTATTTTTTCAAGAAAATCTTTCCGGAAGTACCTACCTACCTTTCAGAAAGGGTACATTTTAAGCACACTATGAAAGGCTTTTATATTACCCCATTCCCTTTTATTTTAAATATTTCTTACTTTCCCTCACTGTGTACCCAAATAAGGTATGTCATATTGTAGTGTGTGGTTTGTGCGTTTAAATGTATCCATCCTATGGCATGTTTCACAACCAAAAATTAGACTACCATATTGCCTCGGATAGTTTCTTTATGGTTTTGTTCTTCGCGGCCTCTCTGCAGAGGGTTGTTATTCGAGAGAGGTAAGGGTTAGGATTAGCGCATATGTTCATGGAAGAGATGTTTTAATATTTTCTTCTGTTTCCAGCGGGATTGCTTTATTAAATATACAAAGGAGGGGAAAGGGTTGAAGAAGAGGACGGTGATTTTTGAAAACGAATTATGGAGATGCTTAAGAGACCGGTCGATGTAAAAAAAAAAAAGAGCGATTCTATTTGAAGGGCTGTATTTTTAGATGTTCTTGGGAAGGGACTGTGTTCGAGGAATGTGGGTGTTATTCAAGGTAGTGCGGCGTACTATATCGTACCGTAGTGTAGGTAGCGAAGCCGAGTATAGTGCGATAAAAGTGCAGTATAGGTTACTACGGCACAAAATGGAATAATAAAGCGCATTATAGCACACCGCAGTAACTGCCTTCCACGAGGATCTTAGAAAGTGGTGATAGACACTAATTTGTTCCCTATGTATGCGGAACTTTTTCACCGTCTGGGTTCTCCACAAAAACGGAAGAAACCTATCTCTGTCTTACTCCGCCAGGATGAGGAGGAACGTGATTTCTTCCCCTCCACTTTCTCATAGGGACACCGCAGGAATGGAGTCTCCGTCCCAGCGCTAGTCAGATCTTTGGTCACCAGTCAGATAAGAAATCATTAATTAGCATCTGTTACCTGGGTCACCAACTGTGCATATGAACGCCAAATGAACTAACGAAATCGAGTCTTAACATTCTAGAGAATTCGAATTCTATTAGTCGATATCTATTTTAATTATAATCGCAATAAATCTAAGTACGCGCTTGTCCCATACTGCCAGCTGAATGCTTGTACAACGTTTCTGTGCTAACGTTCACACTTGCCAAAGTTGTACGTTGTGCATATTCGGATGCTGATTTGAGCTGTTTGCGACCTGTATAAATCGTAATGGATTTAGCTGGAGAAGAAGGATGCTGAATTGGCCTCACAAGAAGAGCAAATCGACGAGTTAAGAAAACAACTATCTGCATTCACAGATTTAAACTATGACATTGAAACTGCTCTACTAAACGATGGTTTCGAGGAGAAAAAAACCGACGAAAGGGATCAAATCGATTCAGTGCAACGCAAAGCCGAAAACGAAACAACTAAGACATCGACGTTACACAGCTCCGGTAGGACATATACCGCCACAATTGTCAGCCTTTTTTATAAACGGCGCATTGTATTAAGGGGTCTGCTAGCGATGCTGCTGACTTGTACTAAGAGTGTTTGTTGGAGGCACGACGGCAGATTGCTTCGGTGAACCCATTAAAGAGCTCACATCTAATTAGTAGTTTGCATTGAGGCAACGTCGACGATGATAAATACCGTCCAACACCAGAAGGTGCTTCGAGAGTTCAAAGCGTTTCCATTCCAAAGTGCTGAGGAAGAGGAACCTTTGTTGGGAGTTGTATACATTGGCAGGGGGAGGAAGAATGGTGCAAATTGCCGGGCTGTGCGATATTTGAGTTTTGGAAACAATTTTAAAAGTTAACTTAAGGAGAGGACACCGCAAAGCAAAAATAAAACCACCCAAAACTTGCATGCGAAGGTCGAGTGAATGTTTGAGTGAATTTCGATGAAAAGGTCTAGTGAATTTTCGGGAATCTCATATGCGAACGATCTCTTTTTTCGGATCCTGCTAGTGTGGGAAGCACCGGAGAAGTCTGTACTTCGTCCATGCAGACGTATTACGGTGTGCTGCTTCGATGAACCCATTGGACGACGCATTCTATACGTCACATTTCATAGGCGTAGCTAGGACATATAAAAATGAGTTCGAGCGTACGGTTTACTTAGCACAGTTTGTGTTTAATGTATTTTAGACGGCTGAAGCAGTCCAGCAAATTGCCAGTGTACAGCCTTGGATAGAAATGTCTTCAATACGAATTATCTCCTCATCAAGAAACAGAATATCCAAGGCTTTTAATACTCATAACACATCCAGCTCGGTAATTCGAAAATTTCTTTCACAGTTACGAGTTTTCTGTTGTTTTTATTTTTGGTTCACTGCGGCTACCTTTGAAGCATTCGACGTTGTATTTGTTGCGATTCAGACGTTACGATAGACGTGGAGAAGCATCGAGCGGGACTCTGGCCAGACAGCAGTCGTGTATCAGTAGACTCGGAAGAAAGCCCTGCAGTAGGCGAAGACACTCTTTCGAGTACAACAAACGCCGAGCTACGCACCAAAACAGTCGTCTTCGACAACTCAAAAGAATACGAAAAGAAAATTCGTTATATTAGAGAAACTGCCGAAGTGTGTATTCAAAATTATAAGGTACTGCATTCATAATTTTTGAATTATGTGGATTATGATATATTACCTACCCAGTTACAAAATATGTTTCATTCATATTTTCTAATTTGTATTCTGTTCTCCTTCCAATTAAGTGCATGCTGGACGTTTGGCGGTGAGCCAATACAAGAACGAATAAACTGTTAACCATTAGGTAAGAATTATGCACAAATTTAAGAAGTTATGTAAACGAATTAAGTATGATATTAAACTATTTAATATCAAAAACCGAGGAAGTAGATTTTGAATAATTTAGATCACACTGAAAGTATTTTGATGCTCAATCATTTATCAGAATCCTCGTAATTTTTGCGTTGAATTTTTGCATCACAACCTCTCAATTGATAAAACTGACGTTTTATTTTTTAGGATCAGTTGAGCTACAAGGAACAAGCAATTAAGAAGTACAGAGCGTTATTAGAGAAGTTTCAAAACCAAAGAGATGCTGCCGAACGGCAGAAGTATAACGAGGCTCACGAAGAACTGCCAGAGGAGAAAAGGTGGAAAAGATCGGAGGAGATTCTGGACGGGAAAGAACTGGAAGAGAAAAGGAGCGAAATTTTGAAGCTTAGAAACGAGATCAAAGAGCTGGAAGAAGCGAACCGTCATCTCAGCGAGCAAATTCAGCAGCAAAACGGAGGCAGCGAGGAAGCGGAACTGTATGACGCTGGCGTGCAAACGGACTTGGGTGAATCAGGATGTTTGGGTGGGGAGCTGAAGCCGCACGATACGGAAGCATTTTTGGACGATGAGGCAACGCAGGAGCGGTATAGTGAAGAAGATGCACAAACCGGTGGAGCAGGTTATTCACGACCTGCACCAAGCGCCTCAACCGAGACCACTGAACGCACTCATGAAGAACGATCGACCAGTGAACGAGCGTTCGATGGCAGTTCATTAAATCAACCAAAAGTTGAAGGTCAGCCTAAAAGCCAAAAAGAGGAACAGCTCAGCGAATTTCTCAGGCAGGAGCAGTCCACGAGTGCGGTTCTCAGAACTGAGATCAAGCGACTCAAACAAAGGCTCGCTACAGCAACCGCCAAAAATAGGGTCAGATCTAGAGACATTTTTCGTCTTTCTCGCTGTTGCTTCTCTATGGCCGGTCGATTGACATTCATACAAATTTATTTGTGTCTAGTCGAGGTTTGGCCGCGACTGTCGAACGTCCTATACTATGCGCAGCAGTTTCAGTTTATATAGCTGGTTAGTGGCAGAAATCGAATGCCTGTGTGACAGTCGATAATGAACCGCCGTCATACTACGGTCTCAAATAAATACATCTCTGGCATGAAACTTCCGCAAGTTTTTTTTTTTTTTTGGAAGTGAGTTCTCTTAATTTAGAGTTTGTTGCTATTTTGCATGTCAAAAATTTTAGAGAGACTTTCTTGGGCAGTACGGTATATATGAGCTGCAAAACCTCAGTTAACAATTTCAGTTTGGTTTTGCAACTAAAAAAATTAGTCGTCCATGGTTTTGTTAAACTAGATCAGTTTATGTTGCATCTGCAATAGCGATTCGTGAATAAACGTTTTCAGGAATTACAGCAAGCATGCGAAGATATTCGTGCGGAGGCATTGGCACAGATTGGGCAGAAATATACGAAGAATGGCACCGATAGTGCGGATCTAGAAACCGCGCAGTAAGGCGGTTATCGCCTTTGCAAATCATTTTTTTTTTGGTTACATTTATTGCAGCCCAGTGAAAAAATATATTTTATGAACGGAAAAAGAATGAAGAGAATGCTGATGTCATGAAGAGAAATAGCAAACGTTGTCTAGGGTCGAAAAAATATGGCGAGACATTCGTTTATCAGGTTTTATTTACTCATATCAATTTGCGGACCAGTATGTCGAGGGGCGACTGTTTTCTTCATATTAATATAACTTACAGTATTGTTGCGCTGTGCATTTAAATTGCGATCCAAAAACTTGAGTGCCTTCTCGTTACGCTTTAGTGAGGAAGTTCACTGTTTGTTTTACCAGCAGTGTTTATGATGTTCGTTTAACTGATGATTGTGAAGAACATTAAAGCATTGCATAACGTATACGTTTTGTGCGGAAGGTCGGCTTCTTTTCCTCAATGCCTTCACTAGGATTGTTGTAAGGCGTCGAAATGCAGAAAGGTCAAATGCCACGCTCAAAAATTGATGAGGAAGTGTTATTCCTTTATTTTTTTTTTTGCAAATTTTTCATTAGCAGTGGTCTCATGTTAGTCAGTTAAACTTCATGAAACGTAATTTTTCAAGCATTTATCGAATCCTACTCGGGAGTCAGAATGATGCTCATAATTTTTTCAGTTTACGACGAGAACTGGAAAAGCTGGGAGCCGAAGTGAGCAAGCAGCGAAGGACAATTAAATCACAAAAGGAAACCATTGAAGCGTTACAAATGGAGCACAAGAAAGAGGAAACGAAAACAACTGAAGTTAGCAAATAACGTCTTGTTCTCTTTTTACGCGCTTAACTGCTACGTATTATAGAAAACGTCTTGATGTATGTATGTGCTTTGCTTAAACAGGGGAATTAAAATGCGATTCGATCCGTTTAGAATTGTCGCATACGATTTGTTCTATCTCAAGCAATCGTCTGAAGACAAAAAAAAAGTGATTAAGAACATCCTCATCAGCTGAGCGATGCGCTGGAGTTCCGTACCAGCTAAATTGAAGCAACGAATTTGTTTACATAATGATGACACTCTGACTATAACGGTAGTAACAATGCCAACGAACAGTAAAAGTGTTTTTTCACCTTTTTTTTGTGGAAAAATTCATCCCAAAGCACTAAATTAGTGGACGAACGAATGAGTGAACCTAGTTTATTACTTCCGTTTCGTTTGATAATCCCTTCAAGGTGGCCTTTAAAGACGCATTCGTCAAAATAATTCACGCTTCATTCGATATCACTGGATTACAGAGCATCGTTATTTTTTGTTGTACGGAATGTTGTTTTGAATCGCGAACTGCTTGCACAGTTCAGATCTCCAGAAATGGTTGTAAGTGTTGATTCTTCCATTGAAACGCAAAAATTGAAACTACAGTTCTTCTGTTTAGTTAACAATTTTTGAAGATGGATGAGCTTGTTCTCTTTTGGAGTTTTGTTGTTTGCGTTGAATTTATTTTGAACGAGTCACAAGCGTGCTGGAGGAACGATTGGATTTGTACGTTTACTGCGGAAGAATTCGCTGAATTCTTGGGCTCATTCCATTTCTCTTTAACTGCGATTTTTTACAATGCTTCTTGAAGAACCCATTGAAAGATGTAATATGGGAACGCCCATTAGCTGAACTTCTTCTTTCCTCCCTTCCCCCATCCCCCCCCCCCCCTTAAAAT
>JPKZ01003226.1:84482-102919 GCA_000803305.1 Toxocara canis
GCTCTTCTCGAGCTCCATTCCCCTTCCCTTCTCTCCCTTTCTCGACTCTCACCATGTTTTATTTTATTTTAAAAGAAATCAATCCAAAATTAATTTCATAATGTGCTGTATTGTTACAACAAATCGCTTTTCATCCTAGAGACTGCAGCATTGGTTTAGATGACCCGAGAACCGTTGTCGCTCGCAGCATTTTGTATAAGCAACGATGCACGCGCGTGACAGTAAAACGGTATGCAAGACGGGCCGTATCATTGTCATTTTTTATAGACCTTCAACATTTGAATTTTATAGACCTTCAACATCTTTGTGGCAGAATCCATCAACTTATCATTAGGAAGGCAGCCTACGAAATTGTTTTTCTATTTCTGCCATCACAATACGAATTCATCTCCTTCTCACTAATACTCCAGAAAACTTGTTTTCCTGACTCACTCCCCTCCAGAAACAAGAGTTGACTCTTTAACTCTACGGATCATTGTTTGCTGACCAAGCGTGGTGTTCCTCTAGGATGAATTAGCCCGTTGGCGTGAGAAAAAATTACGTGAAGGGAGCGTTAGCGTGCTTCGAAAGAAGCTGAACGAGGCGGAGGAACGTGAACGTGAAATGCAACAGAAGCTGGCAAGACGTGATCGACGCATTGCGCAGATGCAGCGCGAGGAGAACGCAACGATCGCAGATAGAGAACGTCTGAGCGCAACGATTGCCGACTTGAAACGCCGCAACGAAACGTTGGTGAATGAAAGGGATGAGGCCAACGTCAAACTAACCGCTAGCCAAGAAGCTCTCAGCGCATTCAATCAGCAAATTTCGGTGCTGAAAAAGGTTGCTTTCTTAAACTTATGTTCTACATTTTTTATCGACTGCTCCAATGCGCTGTTGTAAGAGATTTAGAAAGAGCGTTTTGGTGTGACGTGGAATTGTGCCCTTGCGGTTCGAAATTAGAGTAGTTTGGCTCAGGAAGTAAAAATAATGTCTATCTGTATTTACAATAACTCGCAACAAGGGAAGGATCAGGTGGGTGAGCGGGGAACAGTGATCGGTTCGAGAGACCGGCGAAGTTGATGGGCGATGGCGGTCGATCGAGGAACTGACGAAGTTGACAGGCGACGGAAGTCGGTTGAGGAACTGGCGAAGGCGGCCGGTCGACGTTGATGAGTAGGATTTCGATGACCCTAGTGAAGTATCGTTCACCGATGTTTATCCTTGTCTGCGCATCCGTTTAATGCGGTTCTCCGTCAGGTCGCCCATCACCTGACGGCAATGGATGTCTGGGAACGGAAGCTACACGGCATTCCTCCGTGTTCTCGTCCCCATCGCTTGAGAAGCTGTTAGATTCGTCATCGCGAAACGTTCTGATTGTCGCCTCCTCATGGGAGCCGTTTGCGCACAGGCTCATTCACTGCTTTCTTGCGGATGCGAAGCTGCGTGTTTTGTTGGCCACTTCGGCATTTTCTTTGTTTTTCCCTTGCTGCAAAGCTTCGCTCTTCGCACCCAGCTTTGACACTCCCAGCCAGCCTTTGGATTCGTGTAGGGATGTGTCAGTGTCGATGATGAGCGGCACTTCCTCAGTTCGTCCAATCCGTCGTTGAGTTTTTTCCTGTGAATTGTTAAATGCCAGCGATATCCAAGCCGTAACCCGCTACTCCGTCGTACCTGCCGCTGTCGTTCTCATTAGTTGGCGAAGACAGATGTTGATAAGGTTGAAGGCGAATGCAGTTTTTTTCGCTTTTTTTTTTGCATTCCAATTTATTTCGCATTCGGTCTGCTTAGCCTTCGAGGCTCTCTCCACTTATTGCGAATCGGTTGCTTCTGTTAGTTGGTCGCCGTTAACCTTTCTCGCTTCCACACTCGTTGGATCTTCCCGCATTTGAAAACGGTCTGCTACCAAATGACGAGTTTGGTTAGCAGACCGTTTTCTATGGTAGGTAGTTAGCGAATGAGTGAATCGCCCACAACGTAGCCAGCAGTACTGGGAAAGCGATGATTCTGAGTGAGAATGCTTTCCATTTCATGGCGATCGCTTGAAGTGCGCTTGTGATATCGGTGGTGCTCATTTTGACTTCGTGACCCAGTTCACGAAGGGATTGCTTCGTCAGAATCTTACCGTCCTGAGATGAAAGGTGTCTGATGTGGAGCGAACTGGAGAATTGTTTTTGATTAAGACGATCCAGAACGAGTTCAACCAGCTCAATAGACATGTCTGACGGTTTGGTTACGTTGAAGACGACTGATTGATCGTCCTTTGTCAAGTGGTATAAGGCGTGTGATGAGAATATCTCGGAATTACTTGGGCTTTCCTTTCAAGGACAACGAATCTGACATGATTCCAGTGCTATGTCATATATGATTGGTTGGACAAATGCGAGGGTTTTTCCAACCGTCACAGGAATCCTTTCGTAGCAAAGGTCCTCGACTTTGTGGTTAGCATATTCCTTCGTGGTAGCTGCGGGCAAGCAGTTCGTTACCAGGGAGTGATTCCTGCTTTATGAGCAACAGTGCCATCGCATCTTGTCAGTAGTCGGACAGCAGTCATTGCATCGTTAATGCTGAGACAATGCAAGATCCGCATGAACATGTTCCGTATTTCTCACCATTTCTGCGAATAGCGTGCCATCTTTGTATTGTATATATTATCGCAGTCGTGGGTTTTCTGGGTCTTGTTGCTCGCCGAATTGCTCTTCAGGGAAGGAATGACTGTAGTGATTATCATAACTTCTCCTGAACGGAAACGGAACGAACTGAAAGACCAAGATAGGCCAACATGTGACCTGACTTATAGCCATGGAGGAATCGTAGGCCGAACGCAAAAGAAGTCGGTAGCAAAACATTGTCCAGTCTTCGACAGCAGCCACTTCTAAATTTAAAGTCCACTAGAAATTGCTCGTGAAAGTCTACTAAAATTGTGTGCGCCAATAATTGGGTTTTTTTGGCCAATCCCCGTGCTTGGAGCAGATGGATACAATAATTCTGTTTTGCACATAGCGAATTTGTCATCACAATGAGCGCGTCCGCTTGGTTGCAGGAGAATTCGAATTTGAATTTGAAAATCCAGAAGATGGAAACAATTTCGCGCGAGATTCAGGATATGAAGATCGTTCGTATTGCTGGCGAGGTGACCGCCGAACAAATAAAGGAGAGGGGCGGTGCGCAGGAGGTGAATGGCGACGGATGGTGTACATTACAGAAAAAATTGAAAACGGTTATTCACTTTTCGCATTTATTGTTGCTCCTTCTTCCACAGTTCAGTGTTGTGAGACAGTTTGAAATTGTTATGTGGCCTATGCTTTAAAGTGAACACTCGTAGACGACATCCGCATTAAGTAAAATTTAATGTAAAATTAATAGAATGTATAGGTGTAAAGTTCTTGGAGACAGTCACAGTAGATATTACTGAAATAACAAAATCGAATGGTCACATTGAGGCATCATCTCAAGTTTTACTTCACTGGTAGATGGAAGTTGTTTCCCCAATTCAGTTAAATTGGCCTTAATTAGAGAAACGTATAGATACGTACCGCTAGCGCCGTTAGACGTCAAGGTCAGAATAGCTTAGTGGAGGACGAAGGGGGGTGCGACAGAAGTAAATTATAGCGTGGATCGATGAACCATACCCAACGGCAGCGAGTCTAGAATGAAAGAATCTTATCGTGTCTGGCTGGAAAGCAAGTCCTCTATCCTCAAAGAATTCTATAGATTTTCACAGAATTCTGGAAATGATCACTAATTTCACAACGAAGGAGTAGAAGATGATCTTATTGTTTCTGTATTAGTAGAACTGTATTTCACCTTAAAGTTTTACATATAGTAGGCTGCTGAAGCCAAAGAGTCGCCCTCTCATTCCTGACATCACGAGTAAACAAAGCATGCATGTCTTATGTACTATATCTGCCCTCGGTCTTTTCTGTAAAGATGTGAAAATCTAAGCGGTATGGTATACGGTTCAATTCTTATGAGTAATAAACGAGTTAAGTTTGGGGTCAGCATTAGTGGAACAGATGAAAACGAATCGTATCCGAATCGGCGACTTTCACTGAGATTGATCAGACCATCCGCCTGCAAAGTGGAGGGCCTCCTTTCAGGTTGCATCTATAGCCGTCCCTTTCATTCATTACAATGGGAATATTTTTCTTGTAGCTGCTGTCTATGTTAAAGCGCTGGTAAATGTTCCTAAATTTAGCCTTATTTACAGAGGTAATTTTTTTGACGTAATCGCTATAGTGGTGAAAGCGAAACTGCGTAGGTTTGGGGGCTGGAGGAAAATGAAGCGTAAACAGTTTGAGGAGTGCATACGAAGAGTGAACATTCAGAATGAGGATCGGAGCGTACGAACCACTACAACAGAATACAGTGTCATCTTGGTAGAAGTATATCCGCCTTGGGCACCACAGCGCCTAATTTTAACTGTCATTGTGCTAATCGATGTAGCTGGTGCACATACTTGCACCCATTTAGATGGAGCTTCGCTATGAGGAGGCGATGGGACGCTTAAGCATGGTCCAGAAAGAATATGATAACCTTCGAAACGACTATGAGAAGTTATTGAAACGAGAGAAGGCTCGCAAAAAGGACAAAGAGGGCAGTGCAGCGGTGGCAGTCCTCAGGGACAAACTGATGGCGAAGGAGAAGGTTATCGAACAGCTGGTTCGTTTTCTTCTTAAACCACTTTGACATAGGCATCTAATCCTAGAAGTCCATAAGTATGCACGTACTTAAAAATCTCGATGCATTTTAAAACGTTTTTCGTTACCGTTAATAGCGTGTTTTCAGAGGTTGCGAAGAAATTTTTTCATTTCGCTAATTTTCTTGGTCCAGTACGGAATTTTTTTGGTGGTAGATCTGCGATAGAAGAAGTAAAGAAATATCAATTTTATTAGGTTGCCAAAATTTTAATATAGTTTTGGTTACTCAACATCCCACCTCATGGTCGTCCCTTCAGATGGTACGCAAAAATCGTGGCTCCTCTTTCTCTCGATATCAGCGAACTTTTTATTTCTGTGTGCTAAAATTTAAAAGGAATTTAAATCCGCTTCCGCTTTGACAGTAATATCCATTGTTGATGCGTTCTTCGTGAATGATCGGTTGTACGTACAATCGACGTGATGAGGAATTCTCAAATATAACTTAAGCCAGCAATAACGCACGACTACATTTTCGACTGATGGGCGATTAACGCGCCTTAAGTTACTCTAAGTGAGCATAGAAGGTCTCATCGAAATTTAAATGAGCACGCTTGGTCGAAACGATTGTTGCTTGCAATTGCTTTCCTCAATTTGAAAGTGTACACATGTTTGATATCGGTTGGAAAATGAGCTGTTTCAGCGAGGGACGGCTTGATGAACTATGCCAACATTTGTGTATTTTGATTCTGAATAGACCACAGCTATATTCAATAGCAGTCGTTTAGAGGTTTCGAAAACGGAAATATTTTTTCGCGGGCCCTTGAAAAAATATTATTCATTCAGTCCCCGGAAGCCGCTTCTTTTTTGCAAAGGAGTCGCTGTGGAGCCCGTGCAAAGCCACTCGTTAAGCTTTGAGCCAATGCCAGATTTTTCTCGAAGCGGTGCCCGGAAATCTGATTTCATTGTTTCAAAATTGATTTCGAAAACATGATTCATTAGCAGATTTTTGCAAAACTTTTGTGAGAAACTTAGGAGAATTTGCAAACTCAGTGATAGGGAAAAACCGTAACTTTGTGAGTAAATGATTATTGCTGAATACTTGCGAACCGTCTAGATTTTCTCTCAAATCAAGATAGTTTTCCCAAACTGTTGCAAATTTCCGTTTCTTGTTGATCGATCGAATCTGTGCTGAAACTTTCTAGACTAGTTCACCATCATATCGCGAATTCTTGGAATGACTGATGTCTGGTTTGCCGGGTTTCTTTTAGAATCTAAAAATTTTCTTCATAATGTTGAAAAACTGTCTTTTGCAAAGCAGTGAAATTTCTTTATCAAATCTGATGTGCAGGAAACATCTTTTTCATTTTATCATCTCTGAACTCCCTGAAACAGCCAGTTTCACCTAAATCGCATGGAAAATTAGTAGTGATAAACCTGTACTAATTTGCGATCAGTTTGTTTTGAGATTTGCTTGAATGTTTTATTAAAATTAGGCATGATCCAAAAAAATCGGTAATGGCGTTAAGGAATGGTTTAGAAAAATTGAAAATCTTAATAAGATTATTAGGAAGTAATTTCTATTGCTTAACAACAAACCTGAATTTTCAACACTTCGGAGCAGGTATTTCGACCCGGAAAAATTTTCCAGATAATGCTTACATTCGACTTCTTCGCGTAGATCCTTTAAATACACAGCTTTGAGCAGACTTCTGCAATTCAAAAATAATTTTCGCTTTCCTTTCACGAACGAATCCGTAAATTTTCCGAAATTTTCTACGAAGGATTTACGAAAATTAACCATCTTGGAGAAAATGAACTGTATTTTTGGAATCATTTAAACTGATATATAGAAGTTACAGACAATTAGTTTTTGTCGACCACTCCATCGCAGTAATATCATCCGACTGCACACAAATTATGCTTGGTTCATAAACGTGGATTTTTTAAACGTTCCCTTCCGAATGCGAGTTTCAAGTGGTTATTACTGAGGAGCGACGTTTTCCCCCTCACGGATTACATTTCCAGCTTGTTGCATTAGAGGGGTCCAAATTAGGATTTTGGAAAGTTTTGAATGAACGGCTTTGCCTCACTTGATCGACCTTGTTTTATATCAAATGATTTCCTCATTTCATTCATTTTTGCACGCCCAAAATGGAGACTTTCCTGCAGAAAGAAAAATTAAAGTCAAGTAACGCTTCAAATAAGCGTTCATTAAAATACTGTGAGGGCTGCATCTTGTAACGCTGGTTTGCGGTCCCTCGACAGTTTACGAAACGGACCAGAGTTGGCATTACCGCGGCTTTGCAGTATTTGTTGTAAACCACCCACTCCAATGTAATCGGCAATCGAAGGCTCCGATCGAAGACCACCACTAGTCACTGTACTCATGGAATAGATGTTGAAAGTTAAAAAGATCGAAGCTGCATGCGTGAATTTTCTACAAGGAGAGTCCAGAAGTCACAGCGAGCGATCGAAAGTTAGTTATGTGAGGAAAGCCGCTAAATTTAAAACTGACAAACTGCCTAAGATTGCTCCAGAAAGTGTTTGTTTATATATGCCAGTTGTTATATGTGAGGTCAGCCGAATAAATTTTGCGCTCATCGGCCACTGTCGATTCTTCCCTATGTTTATTGGCTCTTCGACGTGTGCGATTCACACTGGAAAGCGCGTTCCGTAGGCCGTTCGTTGGTTACATGAGGTTGGTTAACTATAAAATCATGAAAATTGACAATGCGCTGAATGGGGTGTTTGCTTGCAGAGCGAGCGACTGGATCAATTCGAACGTGAGAAATGGAAGAACATGTTGTGAAGGAAGTCTCCGTAATGTGAAGGAAGTTTTTGTAACAAACAGTTAGCTTTTCGCGTCAAGTTCGGTATTCAGCCGATATCTCATCGCTACCATCAACTGGAAAGCCTGCAGTGTTGGACCACTGCAAGGGGGGGGAGGGGGAGAGAGAGGAGAAAAAAAAAATCTGGAAGCAAACCTGGTAAATTTGGATTCTCATTAACAAATAAAATGTTAATAGCTTCTCTGGATTTACTTTTTGAAAAGAAAAAAACTTCAAAAGTCCAGCTAAAACCACAGCAAATTCTTTCTCAGCTAAACTTAGTTAAGGTTTTAGTCCCTTCATTCTGAAAACTACTCGCTTCTATTCAGTAGCAAATGGAACGGTCAATTAATGAGGGAGTGTGGGCGTTACGAATTTCTGCTCGATTGCCGCCATATTGATGCTACAAACTATTTCCGCTCGACTGCCACTGTATTGATTTTGCCAACTCATGTCGAAGTTGAGGCGGGTATTGACTGACTCATCCGTTTACGTAGTCCGGAAGAATTTGGACGAGGAATCTCCATTTTTTTTTTTGGAGGGAGGGGGAGGGATGAAATTTGACAGGATAGGCGGGCTTCTCGAGACTATTTCCTCACTCGGGCGTATATTCGAATAATATGCAAGCAGTGATTCTATATGTTATACGCAATTTCGTGTTGAGAAAGAAGGCGCTAAAAATTTTATGTTGTTCGGTTGAAGTTTTCGTACTTTTGAAATGTGACAGAAGAATTAAATCCTCCAGAAACGGAGAAGGAAAGGGATTCCGGAAGAGAAACTTTGTGGGGAGTGGGCGACTATTATGGGAGGAAATCATGAGCTAGCTTCCATCTTTAACTCTACTGCAAATAACGAGATCACCAGTATATGTTTCGAGCCTTTCTAAAAGTTTTATTGCTACATATATGTGTTGGGCATAAATTCGTCTTTCATTTATTACGCTATTTCCACAGTTGTGTCTAATCGAATAGTTAGACCAGAACAGTTCAAGAAAACTTTTTTTGAATCCGACGAGGAGAGGAAGATCAATTATTTAAAGGATGGTGTTATGCTGTTCACTATAAAAATAACCGGTAGTCCTATCACGGATGATTTTCGGTTTTTTTTTTGTGCAGAGAGAAGAGGCCGCTCATCAAATTTGTAGCAAATAAATTCTCTGCATTTGCCATTATCGATTACGAGGCTTTCTATGCCGAGCAAAGTGATACAAAGATTTTTATTCGACTGTATAACGAGTAACTAACAGTGGTCAATTGTTTTTTACTGAAAAATGTGTTATAGTGCGATAGCCTGAACTGTATCCTTTGATCGAGTTGTTCGACAACGCGCCGTGACTGGCTTGTATTAGCCTCGCTCATTGACACTGTGTCATAAGGCGAAATGAGGTGTCGTCAACGACCTCGTACTTTGAGCTTATGAAGAATAGAGAATTCTCAGAGCCTTTCAAGAGGTGTCGACAGCTCCGGCTTAGGAGGCTTTGAGATTTGTTCTTAGAACCGGAGCTTTAAAGACTCGATCATGTATTAAATACTGTTTCCAGCATATAGTAGTTTTGACGGCGTATATGTAGTTTGACGTTCGTCTGCACTGCAAGACTGCTGACGATATGATCCCCATACTTTTTTTCATATGTAGACGACAAATTGTACAAGCAAAGAATAGGAAATAAGTGAAAACAAGTCGGTGAGGTGTAAAACAAGAGGGGACCTTCTAGTTGAAAGAATTTTAAGATGGACCGGTCAAAAATTGTCACAATAACCACGACGCATCACCTGCGTCTTAAAAAACTCCAAGGTTCATAATCATACGCAAAGGAGCGCAATATCATCTCAGACATTTCGGATTGTCGTCGAAATGTAGTATTTTCAAATCTTTTCGCCTTTACATGTTTCTGCACTTTTTGAATGGTCACTCTGATAACTTCGAAACAGTGGGGATAGCCACACCGTTACTCCACTTCCGTCCTATCCCTTACGCTTCGATGACCCTGCCTTAGAGTGAGCGCCTCTATATATAGTATTTTCAGCAGTGAACAAACGAAAAGTGTGTTTTCAAAAAAACCAAAATTTACAAAACTCCAAACTATAATCGATGTGTGTGATGCGGTTTTGCGCTTATGCGATTGCTAAAAACTCCTTCCTACGATATCGATAGGCTACAGTGCGTCGCCTTGAAAGATGAACAGTATGAGGAAATGTTGACGTGCTTTTTCTCGGCCACGCAGCACTTGTTACGAAGCACTTATGAACGTTCATGACAATTTTGACATGAATTCGCAACGATTATTGCGCTGATGTGTTAAAGCACACATCGGCAAGCACATCCCTTGCCGTCCTTTTTTAACATATTTTCATCGCTCACTGCTTCAGATCTTTTCCAGTCAGCTGGAAACATTCCCTCAAATCAACGATGCACACTGTATGGTTGTTTCTCTTACTTGTTATGCGAACTGCTGTTATTGTTGAGCCGTTCGCTTACATTCACATTGCACAACACTGCGGCAGCAAAGTCTTCGTACGTCTGAAAGTTACGGCAGTAGAACTTTGAGGAAACATCGCTTAGACGTGCTCATCGCGTACTTGCCACTTCATTGCTCATCATTGACCCTTCCCTTCGACAGGATAGCTGCAATGCTGGGTAAAGCACAGCAGTACTACACTAATAGCCTCGCTGACAATTCTCCGAGAACTACCCGTACCTCCTTCAACGTTGAAACCCATTACTGATAAGCTGAACAATGAACTTATCCCACTTGTTCGCGAAGCTCTCTGTGATAATACCCGAAATTATGAAGCTAGTCGCCACCTATGTTCAGCCTGTACTTGTCACATTGTTCGACTGAATGGTGCCCATTGACGAGGATACTGTTACTGTTACGAAATCAGCTTTCGACGACGAAAGAAGAAACGTAGGCGATCAGTCATGTTTGTCTGCGTCGACGTAGCGTATGGCGTCGATGACCAGGAGCTTGACGATGTAGTTGAAAACACGTCCAGACATATTCTCATACGTTCAGACATACTCGCAATGTTCTAGATGTGGACGTTTGTTGTATTCATTAGTGAAGGTGCAAGCGAATACCCGCCTCTGCCTAAATATCTGCAGCGAATAGAAGCAAAAAGCACTTTTTGTGGCTTGGTCGTCATAAACCGTCCCTTCAACCTTTTTTTCGGGCGCGCAAAAGATTTTCTTCGAAATTGTGAAGATTGTGCAAGAAATCAAGGAAAGCGATCCATATAGTTTGGAATAATAAGTCATTCTATAAATCAATCGAACAACCGAACATTCTGTAGGACATAGGCGTTCTGAAGGATGCCGATTTGGGCACTCTCGTAGACGATCAAGAATAATTTGTTCACTGACTTTTTCCTTCGTATTTTCAAGATATACGGATTTTTGCCTGAATTCCAGCTTAGAACAAACAAGCGACTGACCACCGTGAATGCGAGTGTAGAATCACGGATAAACTAAGCAATAAGATCTCGCTTGCATCTGATGGATACCTTCTTACTACTTCATAAAGCGCACCGCCAGCACTATTTCTGTCCCTTTGAGCCTCATTTTCGAACGAGGTTTCTCCTAATACTCGCTTAGATCCACTTGGAAAATTGCCATCATCACTTCCTTAGTAAGCAAGCTCCCTCAAACCTGCGTTTAGAACTGCCGACTAATTAGTCGAGCCTCTTCGTGTGCAGCGATTAGGCCCCGGTGGCAAATCCACCTCAATGGAATTTGCAGCCGGGGTGTTCTCCATGACCATTAACGCACGCGCTCTTGCGTCGCAAAACGGATACAGTAGTCGCAACGCGGACACAATTGCGAATGTAGTTACCTGGCTACCTTTACAACCCGGATTTGGCATCAGGTGATGTCCGCAATGGAATGGCTGCAGTGCAGTCGTCGCCTTGGCAATCAGAGAACACGACCTCGACGATTTTGCAGTTGATACGTCGAATGTGAACATCGATTTTATTTTCCGATGAAGCCATCTCTTGGATCACTACGCCCCACATATTAATTGTTGAGACGTGCGGGGTTCAGCCCGTGAATTTCATCGAGGGGTTAGAATCATTCCAGAACTCTCACACACTTATTTAGCATATGAAGAGGTGGCAATCGGGGCCTGAAAGCCAACTCTGTGGGCCCTGTGAGTGATATTTGCGAGTTTTAGATTCTAAGGAGCGGTTCCACCGAATAATAAAGTCGACATTCGTGACGAATATCGCAGACAATATTTGGAGAAATTTTGATGCCAAATTTCGGGCCTCTAAGGGAAGCCAGGCCCAAAAGAGCCAGGACCTCGCACACACGTTTGCGAATAACACTGTCGGGAATTGGCAGAACATCGTAACACAACTCGCATCGCATTGCTAACATCCGTTGCCTCAATATTCTCCCACAAGTTCCACATGTGTGCCACGCCCCGACGCCTCCATCGACCCTTGCATCCTTCTCGGTGCATCTGCAAACCCGCAAGCGCGCGTTGGTTCAGCGAAAGGGGCAATTCGGTCACGTTCGCAATGCGACCACAGAGAGCCATCTACTAATGTGCGAATGGGGAGAGTTGCAATTTGACTTGACCCAGTGAACGGCGTCCGCGTTTCGTTTATGTTTTATGCGTGATGAAGTTTGAGTGTTACGGGCTGTAGTTGGTTTTGAGGGCGGTTGACCGTGCATTTTATTACATCCGCAAACAGTTTACGGGAGGGCCGGTCAGTTTTAGCCCTAGGACCATAATAAATGAACTGTTGTCGCGAGTATGGCGCTCCGGACATCATCACCGCCACGCTCGTGAACATTTCTGTGCTTTTTCATATTTATTTCTTATAAGAATTGTTTCAAAAGTTTTACCTCGTAACTGCTTGATTAACAAATCATCCTGTGATAAAACAGCACGTCAATGAGGTGAGGGGGAGGGGAGGGAAAGGGACTGATGATCAGAAGTGGCTTGGAGCAGTGAAGCGGTAGTTTTGAGGGTAAACAGGAAGTGTTTCACGTACACATTTAAATAACAGTGAGACCAATTTTTAAAGTTTTTAGAGGCAAGCGGCTCCATTTTAGGCATTTCCTGAATAAAGCTAAGGGATTTTTCTGCAAATTCACGTGAATTTATCATATTTTACCTTCTCGGGCTTCGCGTATGTGAGCGAGGCTGCTAACTTTTCTTGTTCTTTATGCAAATAGTCCCTGCAACAGTCCGAAGGCTTTTCCCATCTTGTGCTTTGGACTCCCATCCTACCGCAGTGGCGTTTCGTTTTTGTCCGAAACCGCAGTACATTTGTTTTCTTGTTTTAGTCCATTTGCCAGTTCGCTGTTCTTAGTCATCTGGCACTGTTGGGCTGTAATATGGTCGGTAGAGGAGGCAGCCATAAAGAAGTTAACTTGGGCATCACTGTTTTTGTGTCCACCCTTTCAAAAAAAAAACCGTTTTTTGAGGTGGTGGGTTGAGGATGGTTCGAAGTGGAGGGGGGAGGGGGACGTGAAGGGGAGATGGATGGCTTTCTGCCATTTCTTATGAGATTTCATAGAACATGCAAATGATCATCCTATTCACTTAGAAGTCTACGCACAGATCGGTTGAATCTAGTGGTCTTCTCGTTGCTGCTTTATGGCGTGCTACATGCGAGCAAGCAAGCGAGAGCCTACAAGTTTTGGTACGTATGCAGATTTGTTATGTTAACCGTCACAGGATGTTTCTCTAACGAACCGTGCAGACCGCGTTCTTCTCAAAAAGTTTGTCATCGAGTTTTAATTGGCTGAGCTTTCGCGCATAGCTTAAATGTATGGTCACACCAGTATACCGTCAGAACATTATGAGTACACTCATATTCTGCCTTATCATATTTTGCTTTGTTAGTCAGTCGACGATGGTCACCGAGCAGTAATGACTGTGACAACAGTGACCGAACTGTAGGGGCCGTAGTGTTAATGGTCGGCGATAGTAATCGGGCTTAGGCTAGCATGGCGCCCTCGATAGAAGTGTGGCTTGAGGGACGAGCGTAATATGGTCGTTTGTTCTAAAGCCGTTGACAATCAATTTTCTGTGAAGTGATATATGGAATTTAAGGTCCTGAAAATCTCTTGCAGTGCGTTAAGCCCAATCCATTCGGCGACGGCATTTTTCAGAAATTTCGGAACCGATTTTGATCACAATACGTGATCATTACCGGGCTGTTTTACGTTTTTTGGCAGTGTTATTTGTTACTTATTACCGGCTCATTATTTCACTTTCGCGTAACTCATGTCGCTAGAGGTATTAAAATAAACAAGTTTATTAAAAAACGTTTTAAAAAATGATATGTTGGCTGCGCTTCGCGTAGAGAATTTCTCGTTTCAAATGAATTCATCACGATGAAGTTTGTGCTTTTGCTATGTCGCTTTTATTTTTGCACTCATTGCCGGTGAACTCTTTCAGCAAAAGTAACTATATTATTGTCTTAGTCGTTAATTAATAACAGTAGATAGGACCCTTTTGTTGTACAAAGTGCATTAGGATTGCAGTGCTGAAATCAAATCACGAAGGCGTTGTAATGTGCCTCTATAATTTTCCAGACGTTACTATGCCATTATTGAAATAGAACATGAAGGATGACCTTTTTGGGGCATTTAAATGTTTTATTACCGTTTTTTTTTTCGTCGTTTAGTTTGAACACTGCTGCCCGATTTCGTCAGAATAACGCTAATTAAAGGTTTTAAAAGTTCTTTCATGGGTAGGTGAGGAAGAAGTGAGATGGATGGGTCGTTCGACGTCTACAAGTCAAAGCGATATAGCGAGGAAGCGAAGTGGATCTGTATCTACCCGCTGTATCTGAACGCGCGAAAGACGATCGCACATGGCCGCCGCATCAGCAAAGAAAAGGTCTAGTCAGGTTTTTGTGTCTCAAAAAGTTCATTTGCCGATACGGTTTTCTGCTTACATCAATGAGCTTCCTGAAAGAAGTCACTGTTCATCGTGCTGTGTCACTTGTGCCAGAGGTTGTCGGGGCCGAAAAAGCGCTCATATGACATTTTTTTCAATGGAAGTTGTTCTTTTTATTATGCGGTCTTGAGTGTTACGATCAAGAGAGCCTAGAACATCGATCCACCCACTGTTTTTTGCCGCATGGGGTATACACGGTGGAGTTAATATTACTGCTGTTGTGTGGTTAACGTTGGAAGAAGGATTGGTACACGTGCGGTGTAATTTTTTTCGCTGTGTAGTTCAGTGCAGAAGCTTCGGTCCAAAATAACGGTGTTATATGCTTAAAAATGGTGTTATACTGTAAAATAACACGCTCAAATGTTACCACTGGTGGGCTTGTTGTTTACTTTTATATCATCGCGATACTGCTTGCTCAATAGACTTTACAATGAGATTTGGAGTCTCAGCACGTTATATCTCAATAAAATCCTTCTCGCGATAGAGAAACACTTCCAACGTTCCATTTCAAAGACCATATTTCAATTCAGTTCATAGTTTGCATTAATTTATGCAAAGAAACATGCAGCGAATAGTGCAAAACTCAGTGTTACTGCGTTCTCGTGGAACCGTTCATAAAATGTTTGCTGGTTTCAGTTAAACTCTCTGAAACGGCAGCACTGTAAGCTTCGGTGCCAGCTTTTAGTAATTTATCATTTGGCGGCACGAACCTCGAAAGGTTTTGGTGGCTGCGCTTGAGAGGGTGTACCCAATCGGTACACACACATATATGATGTATAAGTTGAAGGAGTGGGTTAGTGAAATCGATCTCGTCATGCTTTGTTGTAGACAGGCTGGATTGCATGCTCTTTCGGGCTCTCAGCGGTGAGCAGCCATGTCAAAGTGGCTTCTTGATGATGTTGTTTTCGTTGTTGTTGTTGTTGTTGTTTACCGTTTTTTGTGATGTGCGTGTTGAGGCAAACTAACGATGCTGACATAATGCTGATGCAAATCAGTTTATAGCGTACCGTCCGTCTTTGGTTTATAGTTACCACGTTTAACGGTTTAGACGATCTGGTCGAATCCTCTTAATCAATTTGAAGTTTGCATTCGTACTTTTCCATATACGTTTTCAGGCGGTTGATTCGCCAACTTCACAAGAAGTTTTCGACGTTCTGTCGAATGCGGGCTTCAAAGTGAAACTTGAGGTTGGCGTCGCACGATGTTTCTTCATTTTATAGTGCAAATATCGGTTAAGTTTTTGCAATATTGCTGCATTTTTCAACAGCACGATGCTTTCGCAGTTGAAAAAAGTTGTCTGCGATTTAAAATCCCACCAGTTCGACTTGGAAGGAAACATGTCAGGCTTTGGTTGATTGATACATGAATTCTACTTGGCTTAAGTAGGGAAAATGAGAAAACCTCTTCCAGTTAATTTGCCTTTCAATCAGTAAAGTTTTGAGTGGTGGTCTCGTCACTGAGCTATTCCCTCATATCATGAGGGGGAGTGGGGAGGGGGGATGTGGGACTTGCGGTTCATTCTTATCTGTCTTCTTGTGTCCAAATTCCTTTAAGCACTCTCTTCAATTGACCACGTTACGAGTGTCCTTAACGAGAACATCGCCAGCTGAATTGGCACATGTCCGTCCGTGGAATGAATTATGGAGTCGTTGCTGTACGAATTTATGGGTTGCTGTAAACTCTAACTCGTCAACCTTGTGCAGCATAAGATGGTCCTTGTTGAAGTTTTTCTCCGTAATTTCTCACTTCGCATAATTGTATTTTAGCTATTTAATAAAAACGGTTGCTGAGGTACAGATAGCAGCATTAGTGCTATAGCCGTCAGTTGGTGACGTATGACTGTGCTTGGGATAGGGCGTGTAAATTATCGTTCGCATTATCATTTGTTATCATTTTATTTTCTTCCTATCATTGTTGTTCTTGCTCACGCTAAGCATCCTAGAATGTTTCATTATCGTTTGTTTGTTGACTTGAGACATTATGCTAGGCGAAATATTTTGTTGTCAACGAAGAGGTCTGGTGTTTTAGATGAGACGGGCAATAAAAAGAGGGGTTAAGGAAGTTGAACAAAGATGAGATTTGTTTCATTTCACTTTTTCTTTTGTTTCATTAATATGGTGATGTAGAATGATTATTGACGATATGTTCCTTTCGACCCTACGGATTGAAATACCTTAAGACGACTACCAACCATCAGTCTCCTCAAATACAGTCTTCTTTCCAGATTTCTTCCTAGGAAGAAGGGTCCGCACGCAGTTAGCCCACTCTTTCCTCCTGTTCTTCCGTTTCCTCGACAAACTTGGTTGCGATCTCGGCCCAACTGGCACGACATTCCGTACAGTTAAGCTCGTTCCGCTTTTGAATTTGCTCCATCCTTCCCCAATCCTTCCTCCCTCCTTTGGAATTGTCTCCGCCCACAGTCCTTCCCCCCTCCCCCCCCTCCAAATTAAGTGTCGTCTGTAGCGAGTAAAAGTGCCGCTGTCGCAGATATTGGATTCGAATTTAACGATAACTGTAGAAGATAGGTTGCGGTTGTTCAACGACGAAAGAGCGTGCATGTGGCTGCGTTAGCTGATGATTTCTAGATGCACGGCATCGCTTTTGCTAAACTGTTGTGACCTAGACAATGTTGTACAACAAACGTTTAATTATCGACTTGCATAATCACATGATGTTTTATAAACACGGACTATTCCGGCATCACCAGACGTGCAGCGTGAGTTTTCAATCAAAATCGATTATGGATGTTCGTGACGGTGAAAGGACAGAACGAGTTGGTATGGCGATACAGTCAAAAGAGCATAACAACTGAAATGGCCAGGGCACGTTTTCGTGCTATAAAAAATTACTGCTGTGGGAAGAGCGCACTTTGTGCACCAAGTTGTTATCTTTGTCTTTTAAGCCGTTACACTGGCCCAGAAAGAAGAGGCAGGAGGAGAGGAGGGTAGAGAGAGTTCTTGAATGAAGTCGACCGAGATTAGTTGTTGAATGTGGCTCTTGAGCGTCGGTGTGGTTTCGAGAGCGCGCCGCTAATTCGTGGCATAGTTCAGTCGAAGCCAGTGAAGCCGTTTCGAACCAGTGAGTCGAACGCCCTCTTATCGAAACCGGTGAACCCTGCGCCTGCCAACGAGTCAAATGCTCTGCAAGCATTACAGTCATTTTAAGAGTGCACCAGTTTTTGAATCATCACCACATTTCATGAATTTTTAGCCACTGATGAAGGCGTTTCGTTTAATTTTTGGCTCTGTTACGCCGAAAATTCATGCATAACACCGTTTGTGGGAACCATTACTGTTATTAACAATTGAGCCGACGCGGAAACCATTGCGTACTAAACCGTTCCACAGAGACGACTTATGCCTGGAATTTCACAGTATTTCTGAGCAACGACTCGCAGCCGACAGGAAGATGAATGCGGGAAAGTAATCAAAATTTAGGAGAAAGTTCAATGAAAATCGTCTGGAAACGTGACGTATTCGGCTCCCAAAAAATCGTGACCAGCAAAGTTTTGGTCAAGTGTTGTCCGTATGTGATCCCAATATTTCTGCAATCGGTATGGTCATCTTTAACTTCTTTTCGGCTCCTTTATCAGCGATCTAAACGTCCCGGATGTTGCTTTTGTCAAAAACCTTTTGTACGCGCTTCACTTTTGCTTTTCGGTAGTTTTGCAAGTTGTGGGTGCCACAGTTCTTCGCATCAGCTTCTCATATAATGATTTGGGGGTGGGGCATTACTCTGAAAGCTATTTTTTTAGCTGTGGCTTATTTCATCGTTTGAGCAACCTTTTATTGATTATTCGCCTAAAACGAGTTTTTTCCACGCAAATAGCTAAGGGACAATGAAATTCCCCGTTGGCGCAGCTCTACGGGCTCAAAACGCGCCGATCAGGAAGCATTCGGTGTCGGCCCACCAGGGCAGCGCATCCCAGGTCTACGAAAACGCTGAAGATTTTATGGAGGTGATGGATGTCAGCATCGTATAATCTTCAAAACAAGCACCTCCACAGAAGACGCTCTCCTCAGTACAGCCCTTCCACAAGCACCTCCACAGAAGACGCTCTCCTCAGTACAG
>JPKZ01003226.1:103104-132973 GCA_000803305.1 Toxocara canis
CTGTCTCAACAAGCGCATGGTGAATACGCTTCACAGACTTAGCAGACTGAAATACTTCACGACAAGGAACACGAACAGTCCGATGGACCAGAAAATAACCGTTACTTCGTTACCGCAAAAGGAGTAAAAAAGTATTTCGTGACCTCGATTGCACTCCCTGTCGAGTAGGAACACCATGTGTAACGGGGCTTTATTAAGGATTACACGTTAATAGAACAGTGCGCGGTTTACGCTTCTCTCAACTTTATCATATTCATATCCGGGTCGCATTCTGTCTATTCTGTTACGACGTGATTGCTCGACAGGACCAGTACCCGTTGCCCGCAAACCGGAGTCAAACGATTGATTCTCGTTGCGGGCATACTCCTTTCTTGCAACACATTCCATTTGGTTTTCATGGCTTCATTTTGTTTTCCTCCACTATGATTTGATAAGTGTCTTTTTGGTTTTAGTTCCATGCACAAATGAGATCTAGTCGAATGTAAGCTGCATACGGCACTTTCACTATTTCATCTCTACTGCCTCTTTTCACTCGACACTCTCCCTTTTGTTTTCAAACGGTACACAGTTATGCGGTTTAAAACCAAAAAACCATCCAGATACGTCTCATACGCCGTTATTGTTGTTCCCTTCCCTTTTCCGCATTTCCAGTACGGCATTCGTTTTATGGCTTCGGCCTTTTTGTCGTTCTAGAGTTTGTTGTTTTTTTCTTCGTTTGTAGGATTTCCCCGTGAATTTCAGAAACATCTCTTGATAAGACGAAACATTAGCAAACAGAAACTTCATATCTTCTGAATTTTGGATGCATAGAACGGATGGACGTGCGCTACACTCATGTCAGAACAGCTTTATCAACGTGCGTAGGTGCATATGTTAATGAAACAGGCAACGGTCAAATATCTTATAGTAAGCGCATGCACAGGGCACAGCAATGTTAAGCCAAGTGTAACGCTTTCTGGTGATCCTTTTTAAGTCGCATTCTGTGTTGCACATTGCTAGTTTGATGCTGCCACATACTAATACTCACTATTTATCGTGCTTTCCCCGTTTACCCCAAAAACATGCTGTGTCGTTTTCTAATGCCTAACAAATAGGCCGTGAAGTGTGCGTTTGTTGAATTGTTGTAAAATTTCTGAGGATGCAAAGACCTGGTGCTCTTGTACGTCCACTTAGCAGGTACTGGTGTGGGACAAAACAAACCTCTTATCGAAACCAGTGAACCCTCGACTGGCAAGACTGTCGAATGAACGTTTGTCGAAGCCGGTAAAACCGGAGCCGGCTAAAGAGTCGAAAGCGCGTTTGTCGAAGCCCGTGAAGCCAGCTCCAGTCAACGAGTCAAACGCCCGTTTCTGTGCACTTCCGCCTCCTATCCGCACCACTGTAGGCATTCCATTCTTAAAACAAACACTTAAAACATTCCACATTGTTTTCTTCAAATATAACACTTTTTGACTCTGTGTAACACTACTATATATATGATAACTCAAATATAACACTCTACCACTTTTCAGCTCTGATCTATGACTCTGATCGTATAGCGGAAAGCAATTAGCGCATTCTTTTGTCGTAAAGTAGTTGTCGGATTTTGTATCGTGAGCTGGACAAAAAAGCCGTAAAACTTAGGAGTTCACAAGTTGAGCCTTTCAGCTGTCGAAAAGTCGCGATTTGCTTCTGCAAAACGTAAGTGTGAATAGGTTCTAATGATGGAATTTTAGCATTATTTAAGCTTATAGAGGGCGTTCATCATTTGACACACTTTCTTTTATCTTTTAAGAAATTCCCACATATACATTTGCTTATATGCAATAATCTGAGTGGATCATCCTGTAACATACCGATTCATCCGGTCAAATTTTCTCTCATTTTTGCTTATCGACTCATTACGGTTTGCTCCGAATGCGCAATACTTGCACTTATGGTTGGTTGGAGGAACTCGTGATTTTGCATAAAAGATGCGGTATGCACAATGCTGCACGAATCCCTCGAATGCCCCGTGTCCATTTTTAACTCGATTTCGTTGCAAGCGACCAATGTGTTCGCTTTTGCAGCTAGACGTTTACCTCTTCATGAAACAATCGAACAATTATTTGTTCGAAAAGAGAGCCCACTTATGTCGTGCGCAGTCCTTCGCCTTAATGAACTAATGTATGCATTCATAACGGCGACGCCATGTTTACGTCAAACAACATGCACTTAATGACCAAGCAAAATTGACAGTCCTCCCTCGCAGTAAGCTATGAAAAGTTTAAAAATTGCACCATCTACTGAAGGTACTAGATAGGCCTCTCTTTATACTGCCCAAATGAGCAGTTACAGCCAATTAGTTTCGAGCCTTAATTTTAAATTATGTCGTAATTCGGGTTCTACTAGGTCAAAGGTCGATTTTTCCTGGAAGCGGACCTGATTTAATCTGCTCAGACCGAAGACCAGTTTGGCGCGCCTCACTGCTTCCATACAAATAAGACAGTCAGTCAGAAGCACTCGCAAATCTTCAAAAGTTGAGGATCGAGAAATTGACATTTACCGTCAAAACGATGTAACGTTCCGTACTTCAAAAGAAGCCATTCCAGCTCTTCAATATGCGTGGTGACCATATTGCTGCTCGCTGTGGCAAAAAATGGCAAAAGTTGTTTTACCATTTCTCCTTGTATGCACTTTTATTTGTCGAGTTGTTTGTTTGCTTTCTTAGGTAAGCAGAAATCGGGAGAAGACACTAGCGGTTATGAGGGGCCGTCGTGGGCGGGATGCTTACGCCTTTTTACTTTGGACGCTCTGTTAGCATATTTTCGTATAACTGTGCATTTTATGCTCGATCAATTTAGGCGTTTTTCACACGCACGCAGCACCACGTAAATATACGGCCACTAAATGTCGGCTTTGATTCATTTCCTGGAGGACTGATGTGGCGCATGAAACTCGCAAATTAAATCGTCGTGCTATCCTCATGTTGTGCGAGAAATGAGGTTTCTGCGATCTCGGCTTTTTTCTTTGAAATTTAAACTTAGAAACCTTTCTTTTCTCAAGATCATCGTCGGTATGAAAAATTCTCACGCAAAAACCATTAGTGCGTTAAAGTAAAAGATGGTGCTACTAACAAGAACGTCGAGAAGAAAACAAGTGGGGAAGTGCGTTGAGTGTGATATGCATCTTTCTGCGATCTGGTTAGACAAAGGCCAACCAGTTGCAGGTGTGCTCGAATATTCTGCGAAACCATGCATCTTTTCGCTCAGTAAGAAGTCACAGTCTGTTTTGAGCACATTTTGAAGCAGTGATCACATAGGTTGTTCGAGGGAACACGACTATAAGTATTTTTCCTTGACTAGAATGATTTCCCACTTCAACAACGTAAAAAATCCATATGTGCAGTCGATGATTAACGGACCGACCCTGAACGCTTTATTGCTTGTGTTTCGTCGTAGCACCTACAGCTAATGCATAGGCCATTATTTAAGCTGAAGGCGGATAGTGTGGTCGGAAAGGTCTGAAAGAGTTTCCTTGACAAATCGGCAGTCGAAATAGTACGTCCCTTGAATGGTACGACAAAATCCGGTGCAAATCATAACTTATAGGCAGCTGCTTCGAAAGATGAAAGCTCACCGTCGATAGGCTCACATAATAAACCAATTTACCTGGCACATCACCGCAATATAAAACAGACTGCAACGCCGACAATGAAAACTTGTGTGATGCGTGCGAATGCGACATCATTGTGATATTATAAAATTCAAATTTAATAAAAATCCAAAATGGCTGACAACACAACAGCCCGAGGGGACAGCTACTTGTGATAACAGCTGATCGACCAATCAACCGTTGTGACGCTATGAGAAAAATAAATAGCCAATAAGAGCACATTTTACAAATTAAAGTAATGCCGAGAAAAGTATTATTTCACGTACAGGACAAGCAAAGTTTAAAGGAATTGTTCATCACTACCTCCGGTCCGTTGGCAGTGATGATTTATAAACGTAAGCATATTGGTGCGAAACTGACCTTCTTAAAGCCACACATAACCTCACCTTTTCCACTAACCATTCCTTAAGATATTTGCAAAAAAAAAAAAGATTATTAGTACTGAAATGTCGGCCGACGATAACTCACGCGGAAGGAGAGTTTTTTTTTTAGCAAAGGTAAAGAATGAAATGGAGCGATCGAGTGTAGTCCACTTCCAATATAAAAGCAACCTGATATCTACTTAATACGTAGTCAAAAGTTACGGCTATGGATTGCAATAGCACTTTATGCTAGAGATTTTATAAACATAAAAAGAGATCGACAAAAATTTCGTTTTTTAGGTTTCGTTCTTCATTTAAATCAACAAATTGGCTGCTAGTTCCCTACGGAAATGCAGTAATAAACGTAAAGGAAGTTAGCATTTGAACAAAAACACTAACCGATCGGCCGATTATTCATGTTATCTCGATGCGCATTTTTCGTTGAGCTCCGTTAACGGCTGTTTATTGCCATAGTCAATTAATTAGCGCGCATTTTTAAACAGTTTCCTCGAAATTCTCATGAAGATAAGACTGATAAATAATGCATTATCTTTATGATCGACTGACGTCGACATTTGAGAGAGAGGAAGAGAGAGAGAAAGGTTACGTTCACTTTCTTGCTCAAATTGACCGAAACTTTTCAAAAAAAAAAAAACTGAAAAATACCCGCCTCAAATAACGAAAGCATTTTCATGAGATGAGACGTAATATTTTTCAAAAAGACGGCTAGAAAAGGCGATGCAGTTTTTGCTCCATGGAAAGCAATGCCAAAAACCCACCTTTCTTCTGCTTTATAATCTTGCTTGATGGGAGCTTTTGGTCATATCGAGTTAGAAATTATCATATATTTAATCCATAATTTAAATCCGTTTTCGACCACTCCATTTTAATGTATTCAATTCTTTGACCACTGCACAAGTTCTTACTGCAAAATTCAGCAAGGACAATGCGGCTTATTGGCTGTTTTCATATCTTACTGATTGTTTTTTTTTCGAATAGGAGTCATCCATGAGCGTAAACGGATGAAAAAATACCAAATCAAACGGACAAAGAATGTGCATTTGAATGCGTATGGAACATTCCACTGAACAAGGAGTAACTGAATGAGAAGCCTTAACTGACTTACTACCTCTCAACAAACCGTTTTCAATAATTCGGTAATCTCGCAACTGCCCGCAAATTATGTGGGCAAATAATGCATCTCTTCGCTTTAAAAGACCATCGCTCAGAATTACTGCGGATTAATGAGTAACTTGAACGTTAATTTTCACCGTTCTACGAGTTATTCATTAGTAAATTCAGTGAATGTTTTGCCGATCCACTGTTGACAAGAATTCGCTCCGTCAGTCGTTTCCTTAGTTCGCAGATTAAACAGTGAACGTTAAACAATGTTGGTGAATATTCGGCTCGGGTCCATTTATACTCACCGTTTTCGAAGGGTTACCTTCCCTTCCCCTCTCTAAAGGGTGAGGGCTAAAGAACATTGGTGCGTTAAGTCTATACTTTCGAACGATAGAAGCCATTCTTATGACATAAGCAGCTGAATTTAGTTTTATAGCTAGACAGACACTCCTGACTGTGAGGCTCCCAAAGGTGACTTTGACCTCGTGGCGAACCGCTACAAAGTTGCCGCGCTCATGAAGGGATAACGGATCTGGTTGGCAGATGGACGAAGTCGAACGTATGTCCTTTTAAGTGTAAGTACTCATGGGGCGCCATGCGTCCATCCAGTCTACCATGAAGTGTGACTTAGGTATATCATTTCAATTACATCTTATGCACTTCTTATATGTTTTTGATTTTTGCGTATTGCTCGCGTTAATTATCTGACAACATCGCTCACACAATAAACTTCTTAAAAGCATTCGGCATAAGCCACAGATGACAAGTAAAGAGATTTTGAAAACAGCAACGTCAGCAATAGAAGTCTTTAAGCAGTTCAAGCGAGCACTTCATGAAATTAATTCGATTGAGCCAAGTCGGCAAATGTTGTCTCACTTTATTGTGATTCTCATAGACGTAGATGAAATACGTGTATTTGCGAACATTATAAAAGATATAACAAATTTACCTTTTCCGACCCTCAACCGTGCTAGCTGAGCTGATTGAGATGGACTGAATTTACGAAGTACCATCCAAGAAAAACGCATCAAGTATTACATCAATTTAAAAACATAACGCCTTCCTTGCCAAAAACGGATGTATGGCACTCACGTTGACAGTTCACATAACTAGAAGGCAATATTGACAATTTGCAAGTCGAATGCAGTGTGTGTTTTTCTTTCAAAAAGCCTCATTCACCGGCAGGACGCCAAAGGCGTCCGCTTTGTCCACAACCATTTAATACCTTTTTGAAAACTGCACAAATAGCTATCGTTTTCAATCCGATCTAATTAAACCGTATGAGAGCTGTATGAAATGTTTTCTGTTGATGTTCACTTTTCATAAGTGAATCATTCCTCACAAAAAAAAAACGAAAAAAAACGATGAAAAACAAACATTCAAGTGTTTGAATTACAGTCACACATATAGCCAATTTTTTTTGGCCGTGCAGTCCATAATATGAAATTTTTGCCCCATAAAACTATGAAAATATGAGATCTTGGCTTGTTATTAAAACAGCAATCTAACTTTCAATTTACTAGAACAACATTTCAGGTTATGTTAACAGAAGAAGGAATATTTACTAGAATTATCAATTTCGTGATTTATAATTTAGAACGGAACTCATCAGAGCTGCGAAACAAAAAACAAACAAGATCAAGTGAGCCTCACAAATAATTTTAACGCACCCCCACCATTTGTAACAATTCGTTTTCGCCTGGAAGAATAACTTCGGGGATCCATTTGCAAAACAAAATGCTTAAATACTTATCCATAAAATATTGATTGACTATATCGAACAAACTGCTGATCTTTATTTATAAAATGGCGGTCGTAAGCTAAAGTGCGTGAGAATGGGTGCTTTTGCAAAGAGCATTCTAAGACTCGCTATATATATATATATACAAGATACATAATCATATGCATGTTCTCCTCTACAATTAAATAAGCTCAACAAAAATTTTATATACATATACATAACTTTAAAGCAAGTAAAGATTTTTCGAGTAGCAATAGTAACACGCACAATTGCGTATTAACTTACTTCAATTAGAGCATTGTTTGAATTAATGCCCTTTAGCAAACCGAATGGTACACACTGAAATGCAACTTTACAAAACCAGCAATAAATTTGTAAAAAACATCTTTTATCATTTGCTTCAGGTCGCCCACGGGGCGATCTTTCTTGCCAAATGCGGTGTCCTTGACATAACCCCATTAAAGAAATTTAAAGGAATAAGATCGGTACTTCTAAGCCACCATTCAATAGTTCTTCTTCTTCCAATTCACGAGTTAGAGCAATTCTTGTCCTGAAATTTGCCAACAGAAGTCGAGTAATGCTTGGATGCCCCATTATCCATAACGGTTATATCATCTTCTTTCACCACAGATATAATTTTTTTTTCAGTCAGTAACTGCATACGGAACACTCTGGTCACAGTTCAACGTTAAAAGAAAGGGCTAACGAGTCGCCGTGAAGAAACTGCTGCTCATGTAGTAGTAACTCAACCCATACTCACTTCACTATTGGTTGTTATTAAGGGGTTCACCTCGGATTAGTAAATTGCATAGTGCAAGTTAACAAAGCCCTCCAACTTAACTATCAGTCCATAAAATTTTATCGATATCAGTCTCACTGTTTTCAGTTTTTGCTAGCATCACAAATCCGAATGCTTTATGAAAATCGTCTACAAGTAAATCGTGCAGCATCTGCACGCGATAGGGCTTAAGTGCTTCACGAAGCATACGGTGGGTGCTGGTTCATGGCATGTTCAGTTCTCGAGACAAGCATCTGACGAAATTCTTGGCGCTCTTTTCAACGGTTTCCAAGATCCTTCTCTATCTATCCTCACAATCGATGCTCCGAGGCGAACCACTGCAAACAGCATCTTGCACAGTTCCTCTCTTTTCTCTCTTCCCGAAATCACAAGGTTTCTCCTCGATTTTTGCTCGGATGGTCGTGTTGAGATGTCTGACCGGTATTTCTCCACTACTCCATATGAGCCATATTTTTAATATAGCTTTGTAACATCAACACAGTCTTCCAAACGACGTCTTGTATTATTCATCTGGAGCAAAAAATGAGAAGTGGAAAACCGCACAATAAAAACAAACGGCCGCTTTCGTTTAATAGTGGCAAAGAAATGTGCCTTCAAACTTGGTTCATCTAGCTGATTTGTACTGATCGCAAAACAAAACAAGCGACTGAAATTTCATGTGCGACTTCAACGATGATGAGAAACGAGTTGACACAGAAACATCGATAAAAAATGAAAAGATCCACTGAACGGTTTGATTGCTCGAGTGTAACGTAAACTGAAAGAACATTAAGTGAGTTGCTGTTGTTAAGAGAACGCATTTCGTTTGAAACACTTAAGATGGCGAGATGAACGCTCAGCGATCACATGATTGCCGACTCTCGTCAGAATGAATGGACGTCCACCTAGACGTCTCACATGCATATATTGCATGTGGAAGGGAGACTTACATACGTACATACATAAACGTGTCATCCACTTCATAAGCTTTTCAACACGAACGTAGTGTTTTCGCACAATTAGTACTGGTAAAAAAACCAGTTGGATGGATAAGCCTTTAAACACTGAACGCTTTATTTTGCATAGACAAACGAATAGCTGCTAAACGTTTTATAGACAAATCATTTATAGACCTGTGTACACTTGCAACTGCATGCAAGACTACACCTTCAAGTTTTAAAATTTTCATTCACTTCGTTACTTGAAAATCTCATACGTAACAGAAATCGAGATAGTTCACTTGCTTCAGCAGGCTAGTTTGTTGTTATATCGGTAGATAAAGAGTTGATTTGTTACTATGATAAAAACCACCAACAAATCATTGCGACACGTAGTATACTTGTGCAAAACAGAAATAAATTTCGCAGGTATTCTACCACTTGGAAGTATGAAAAACATTAAAAATTTGTTTCATTTGTTCCGTTCCATTCATAGCACTTAAGTGACGGTAGGTATTTTCACCGCTACATTTCACCGACCTTTTTGACGATTTTAGAAAACATAAAGATTTCAAGTATCATAATTATTATGAAGCGGGAGAAAATAGGTTAATTCACTCCTATCGACCAATCAATGCAATTCACATTCAGTTTTTTTTTCGCTTCAGTATCGTTCCCTCTCAGTGCTTTTACCGGAGCATTAAAGAGTAATCGAACAGAGCAATGACAACCTGCTTTCATTAAGCCTCATAGCCAAATTATACGCAAGTGTTGCACATAAAGTACTGACAATTTCGGATACTTTAAGCTAATCACAGATCAAGAGAGATTAGCAGTTTTATTACTGCTCGATAGCGTCCATCAACTCGGTGCTTTTGCAAAGAGCATTCTAAGACTCGCTATATATATATATACAAGATACATAATCATATGCATGTTCTCCTCTACAATTAAATAAGCTCAACAAAAATTTTATATACATATACATAACTTTAAAGCAAGTAAAGATTTTTCGATTAGCAATAGTAACACGCACAATTGCGTATTAACTTACTTCAATTAGAGCACTGTTTGAATTAATGCCCTTTTGCAAACCGAATGGTACACACTGAAATGCAACTTTACAAAACCAGCAATAAATTTGTAAAAAACATCTTTTATCATTTGCTTCAGGTCGCCCACGGGGCGATCTTTCTTGCCACATGCGGTGTCCTTGACATAACCCCATTAAAGAAATTTAAAGGAATAAGATCGGTACTTCTAAGCCACCATTCAATAGTTCTTCTTCTTCCAATTCACGAGTTAGAGCAATTCTTGTCCTGAAATTTGCCAACAGAAGTCGAGTAATGCTTGGATGCCCCATTATCCATAACGGTCATATCATCTTCATTCACTACAGATATAATTTTTTTTTCATTCAATAACTGCATACGGAACACTCTGGTCACAGTTCAACGTTAAAAGAAAGGGCTAACGAGTCGCCGTGAAGAAATTGCTGCTCATGTAGTAGTAACTCAACCCATACTCACTTCACTATTGATTGTTATTAAGGGGTTCACCTCGGATTAGTAAATTGCATAGTGCAAGTTAACAAAGCCCTCCAACTTAACTATCAGTCAATAAAATTTTATCGATATCAGTCTCACTGTTTTCAGTTTTTGCTAGCATCACAAATCCGAATGCTTTATGAAAATCGTCTACAAGTAAATCGTGCAGCATCTACACGCGATAGGGCTTAAGTGCTTCACGAAGCATACGGTGGGTGCTGGTTCATGGCATGTTCAGTTCTCGAGACAAGCATCTGACGAAATTCTTGGCTCTCTTTTCAACGGTTTCCAGGATTCTTCTCTATCTATCCTCACAATCGATGCTCCGAGGCGAACCACTGCAAACAGCATCTTGCACAGTTCCTCTCTTTTCTCTCTTCCCGAAATCACAAGGTTTCTCCTCGATTTTTGCTCGGATGGTCGTGTTGAGATGTCTGACCGGTATTTCTCCACTACTCCATATGAGCCATATTTTTAATATAGCTTTGTAACATCAACACAGTCTTCCAAACGACGTCTTGTATTATTCATCTGGAGCAAAAAATGAGAAGTGGAAAACCGCACAATAAAAACAAACGGCCGCTTTCGTTTAATAGTGGCAAAGAAATGTGCCTTCAAACTTGGTTCATCTAGCTGATTTGTACTGATCGCAAAACAAAACAAGCGACTGAAATTTCATGTGCGACTTCAACGATGATGAGAAACGAGTTGACACAGAAACATCGATAAAAAATGAAAAGATCCACTGAACGGTTTGATTGCTCGAGTGTAACGTAAACTGAAAGAACATTAAGTGAGTTGCTGTTGTTAAGAGAACGCATTTCGTTTGAAACACTTAAGATGGCGAGATGAACGCTCAGCGATCACATGATGCCGACTCTCGTCAGAATGAATGGACGTCCACCTAGACGTCTCACATGCATATATTGCATGTGGAAGGGAGACTTACATACGTACATACATAAACGTGTCATCCACTTCATAAGCTTTTCAACACGAACGTAGTGTTTTCGCACAATTAGTACTGGTAAAAAAACCAGTTGGATGGATAAGCCTTTAAACACTGAACGCTTTATTTTGCATAGACAAACGAATAGCTGCTAAACGTTTTATAGACAAATCATTTATAGACCTGTGTACACTTGCAACTGCATGCAAGACTACACCTTCAAGTTTTAAAATTTTCATTCACTTCGTTACTTGAAAATCTCATACGTAACAGAAATCGAGATAGTTCACTTGCTTCAGCAGGCTAGTTTGTTGTTATATCGGTAGATAAAGAGTTGATTTGTTACTATGATAAAAACCACCAACAAATCATTGCGACACGTAGTATACTTGTGCAAAACAGAAATAAATTTCGCAGGTATTCTACCACTTGGAAGTATGAAAAACATTAAAAATTTGTTTCATTTGTTCCGTTCCATTCATAGCACTTAAGTGACGGTAGGTATTTTCACCGCTACATTTCACCGACCTTTTTGACGATTTTAGAAAACATAAAGATTTCAAGTATCATAATTATTATGAAGCGGGAGAAAATAGGTTAATTCACTCCTATCGACCAATCAATGCAATTCACATTCAGTTTTTTTTTCGCTTCAGTATCGTTCCCTCTCAGTGCTTTTACCGGAGCATTAAAGAGTAATCGAACAGAGCAATGACAACCTGCTTTCATTAAGCCTCATAGCCAAATTATACGCAAGTGTTGCACATAAAGTACTGACAATTTCGGATACTTTAAGCTAATCACAGATCAAGAGAGATTAGCAGTTTTATTACTGCTCGATAGCGTCCATCAACTCGAAGTGGGTATACGATAGGAAAAGAAAACGCTATAGAAGAAAGCAAAAAAAAGAACAATAAAGCTCATTCTGGTGGAAGCGCTATTGGTTAAAAGCTTACTCAAAATGCTAATTTTTTGTACAGTCTAAAAACGCCGTGGATCAACTCGACATTTTCGTTCAAGAGAGACCGATGAAAAATAATTTCAAGCATTGTTGCGCCCACAAAAGAAAATTTTTCGGGCTATTTGAATCTCTATTTTGCTTACTTGTTTGGCAATTTCCGGGGACAGGAGAAGCAAACACAGAGGGATGATCCTCCTTGCTCAGTCTTCGCTATCTTTCGCTATAATCAGTTTCTTCATCGCACATAGATGATTTGTGCTGTTCATTTTCGTTTGAGAGTTTAAAATGCCTTATTTTATGATTCTAATGTTTCAACTCACGAACAAAATAAATTACCGCGATAAAATTAAGCTGTCGTCGCGAGAACTCCCAAACTAAATGTGGTGAAGTTTAAGGATTCGTGGATTAGTTACGACGTATCGATAAATACCCTGGCGGGAAAAACACTTGAATAACAGACTCCAAGTTCGACTGCCGTGATCATACTTTGAGTTCACGCAATGAAGAACTACATCATGCGTTAAAAATATCCGAATGTGCATGTTTGCATAAAAATGTAAAAAAATTTGCAGATCTGGCGGGAAATTTTGAAAAGATGGGCGCCACTAGCACCATGATGACAATTCGGATCATGCGAAAAATTGCTCGACCACTGTCTATCACAGCGTATGCAGAGAACAACTGTTTGATCGCCTATCAGTCAGAAACGTTTGCGCGTGGCCAACTGCTCTTCACTTCATTGTCAAAAAATAAGAGAACGAATTCGACATGTTTAACTAGAATTGTCATGAGCGCATAATGCGGCAACCATCTGGCATGCCCTCCAAGTGTTTGATGGGCCAGTCACGCAGGATCCTATATGAGCAGTCTGAGGCAAAGGTGGTTGTAAGTTAACATGGAAAGTGTTTTGTTTAGGAGTATTGAAGGCGTCTGTTCAGTATACAGATTTTAAAGAGTGTTTCAGCGGAAACAAACATATTATGTGAGCCAACAACGACAACACCATCGAACGGTTACCACAGACCTGGACCAGACTTCCGCAGATTTTTCGTGAGGATACGATGAGCATTGTGCTAAGACAGTCGTTCCATTGACCTTTCAGAAAGCTCTACTAAGGAACCTACCTGCCTCTCATGTGATATGCTAATGAGGATGACTTTCATCGCACAATTAGCTGAAGTAAAAGCGTTGTAATCGCTTTAAAAGAGATCACGAGATAGTGTGCAACGTTAACAAATAGATGAAATAATATGGGTCACTCTAACTCCATACTGCATTAACGCCACAATGAATTACAGTGACCAATGTTGTTCCTTTCATTTGTTAAGGTTGTACGGCTGTCACGTTAACTTTCTGAAATTCTGAAGCATCGCATACGGTCTACGATGTGACGCTTCTCTACAAACGCTATTATGATGGATCGTGTTATATTGAGAGCAGAATTCGAAACCTTTTCATGCCCAAGACGCAAAATCGAATATGAACTGTATTTGTCAACTTCTCTTTTCACGAAACGATTAGACAAATGTGCTAAAAATAATACGAGGAAGCTTAACGCGAGTTCAAATTATTTGCAATGACATATTGGCGCGGAGAACAGGATATCGGAGCCGACAAACGATATGTAGAACTGCTAACCAACCGAGAATGGTCGGTACTCTTTGAAATAAGCAAATTAAATCAGGCTTATTTTTGTTCTTCTTACAACAAAAAAAATCTTCGATTCAACTAAATACAGCTCAACATTTGGTCAAGAAGTATTTGGTCAAAAAAATGAACTATTGGATTACGCTGAATAACGACACGCAAGCTGCTCGCTGATTGTTCTAATGCACTCACCCATAGTACGAATGGAAGTAGGTGCAAAATGACTATTTTAGACTCGGCCACATCTGCGACAACCTTTCCGGCGAGAAAGCAAAAAGAGTGTTTCGCAAGTGGCAAACCAACAACTTTTCAAGGCGATGTGAGCACAATTTTCAATGAATCGCACGCATTTGATTTAAAGAATGAAAAAAAAAAACATTTGGCTCACGTGTTCATAAATAGACTGACTGAACATCTGACGCGCTTCTTTTGACTCGATAGGAAGAAAGAAAAACGCAAAACTTTGAGTAGCAGGAATTAAATGGAATGAAACGTATCATGTTATGCCTAACAATGTTTGCCATCTTTGTTATATTCAAATTAAAAAAGCAACGAACAGTGAATATTTGTGTTTTATGGAACATTATCAAAATCGACGCAAGTCAATCGGTATTTCTCTCATCGTCTTGTCCCTTCGTCTTTCGAGCTCAAACAAATGAGGTGACTGACTCTGGCACTGTTCATTTCGCCATCGTTGCCATCGTTGACTTCAGTGAGATTACTTCGATAAATGTTCGATCATTTCATAGGTTTATTATTTGTATCACTTCTACAGAAATCTCTATCAAATGATAAAGCAAAAAGTCGAACGCATTTATTATTAAAAGAATACGCAAAACCAACCGATCCATCGCAAAGCACATTACTTACTGCCATTTACGAAAAGCATCACATTGAACAACATATTCATCACGCGCACACAATCCCTCAAGTTCGTTTGACAATTTCTTTGTTCATAATCATTTCGGTTCTTGTTCTTGGGTAGTTTTTGCCTATCGACTAAATAAAAGATTCGATTCGATTTCACATAACGGATCGTGTAGAAAGAAGCGAACATGCATCCTCGACGTTCCAAATTAAGATGATTTTAGTAGTGACCCCTTTATACGAGTTCAGAAGCATTCTCCACTGCCCAAATGTGATCAACTTGAGCAGTATGAATCGTTTTCGGTTAGCGTATTCTATGAGCAGCGATTATGACGACAACTGGTACGAAGCAACTGTGCCTAAACCAGCTATACATCATTCGACTGCTTTAGAAACATTAGCCTTCATTTGTCCGATGAAAATGAGCCATCCGAAGATGTGGCCATCCCGTCTAACTAAAACAATGGTGTAAACGAATTTAGCTTCCAAAGGCAACAGCGAAAAACACTTTAACAATATAAATTAACCAGTTGGCGAAAATTGAGCACGTTGCGATATGATGTCAATCCCATAAAATGAGACCATTTTAGAGCATGCTGAACTTTGTTCGATTTTTTCGGGGAAAATACTTTACTTCTCAACTTTTGCTGATCAACTGTAGCAAAAATTATGTGTGGTAACAAAATTATTTTAGATAGCACAGATTATAAAATACATTTAATAAGTGCTGGAATTGTTAAAAGGAACAAATTGTAAAAGTGACTGTAACTGAACTAAAAAAAGAACCGCAAAACCGTCGGCATGTCACAATTCTAAAAAAATCTATTAGCCACACGACCAAAAGATTCCTCTTTCCCGAAGATATGCTCATGCGCATTTACTTCTGACAATAACCATAAAACGCCACAACCCGGATGGCTATATGCGTGCATAATCCCAACCAGCGTGTTACGTAGAAAAGAGTAACTTAATCGGTCTGGCATTTCGTCATGTGACATGGTTCTTAGCAACATTGAGCAGTGTGTTCCCATAATCAACACTCTGCCTTCTGCACCGTATCGTAGCTATAACAAGTGAGAAACGGTAGCAACGGGAACTCACAATGGCGATGATGAACGAAAAGAGGAGAACGAACGAGAAGCAAGCAGCGGACATTTCACGGTGTGCCATAATGAAAGGCAGTATGAATGAGAGCGGAATAGAAGGCAGCTTGGCTTTCTAGGCTCGAACGTCAAGCAGCCATGGGCGTGGCCTGGTGCTTCACCGATTATAGTCACATAAAAAAACGCAGGGAAACTCGTCAAAAACGGACACGTTGTGATACTTGACTGAAAGTTTTCTACTGACTGGAGGATGGAGGTATAGCAATGAAAAAAAGATATGAGAGAAAATATTAAGACACGAGGAGAAGGTCGAAGGCAAAAATGTTTTGAATGGTTGCAGTAACAATACGATCGTGTCGAATAGAAGCATTTCAAGAAAAAAAAACGGCAAATAACTCAGAACGCTTTCGTTCCTATCCCCCCTCTCCCTTCCCCTCCTTTTCCTTGCTCATAAATATTATCCTTGACTTTCTCAAGTGTGGTCCATCTGCCATTAAAAAAAAAGTTGGCACGCTCTAGAAACACTTGCTTAAACGTAGCACCCGAACCGTCCCACAGCCACTTCAAATCGCTCATAGTTTTGGATATTTCTCTTAAATTTTTGATGAAAAAGCAAACCCAATTTTAGTGATGCCCACCATAAAATAAACTCGTTTACTAAAAGATGGATCGAGCAATACACGCGAAATGTACTATTGAAAAGAAAAAACGTGGCAAACGATCAGTAATGTCAGAATAATGGAGTGTATTGCTCTACGAAGAAGCAAGAGCAGCCGCGTTACTCAACCTCAACCTATATAATAGCTTTCTCCGTCAACCGCCTATTGCATGTTGTCGTTAGCGCAAAATTGCTTTTTATAGTCAGTACTATAGTTAATAATAATAGTAATAACAGTAATGATAACATTCTATAGTTAATAATGGAAGTAATAATAGTACTTAATAGTTAATAATGATATTAGTAATGCGTGGGTTTTTTCAAATGCTGACAAACCGTTATGACAATTTTATAGCAAAAACAAATGCTAAAGAATTTGAGCGAACGTTGCTTTCACCTTATAACTTCCTATGGATAGCATGAAAAACATAAATGTAATGCTGATGCCATTAAGGCCAACGGCGAACTGTATACCGTCGTTACGTATTGACTGCACACCCTTTAAAAAAGTAAACCCTATTTACATAAAATTATTGACATTTCATTTAAAACAGCAATCCAGTGAGACCGCCAACCTCTGTGCTTTCGCGCAGTACAACAGGTAGTTGTTTAGTAAAGCGGCAATGTGTCGCACTTGATTATGCGCTCACATTTCATTTAAAACAGCAATCCAGTGAGACCGCCAACCTCTGTGCTTTCGCGCAGTACAACAGGTAGTTGTTTAGTAAAGCGGCAATGTGTCGCACTTGATTATGCGCTCAATTCCGTTAAATATTTGATGCGTAAACATTCCACTTCTCATACGCCTAGTTTCATCGAATCTCATTCATTATTTCAAAAGAGTATTCAATATGCGAAACTTGGTTGTGCAAAGATACACTAGTTAAGCTGCAGATCCACGGTTAGACTGAGTCACCATTACGTCGACCAGCCATTGCAACACGCATGAAACCCCTTCCGAATTATCACCTTTCAATAATTATTGGGATCGACGACTTGTAAACGAAGGCTTCGCTATCCCGAGCCATTCTAGTCAAACCTGGGGTACTGAAGGTGAACCTGTGAACAGATCCCTAGCTCTTCAGAAACCAACGAAACTCAATCAACAACATATCAACTACGAATCACATTTCCGAATTCTGACTGAGCTACTTAGGGAAAAAAGTGAGGCATACTGAGGGAAAATAAACGGAACCCAAATGTAACAAAAAGCGTGCAGCTAGCGATGACACGATAGTAATCAGTAGTGGCAGAAGTGCGCCGAGCAGAAAACCTCAAGAAAAAATTGGAGGAGTACAGAAAGACGAACGGATGCCTATGAAATTTCAAGCCACGAATGAACTTTCCGCCGTCTGGTTCAAAATCTGTGCATTTCAAGCTCTAAAAAATCGCTGTAGTCATCGAGGATTTGTCTCGCGCAAGAACTGCTCCTTTCCTGCGTCTTCTCTCCTTTCCTGCCACCGCTAACAACGTAAGGTATAACCAATAAAACAACCATAAACGAAAACCTTTGATGCCGGAAAAATGGAAGTAAACTTTTCTTGATTTGTGACTTTGAAAAAAAGCATTACTTAATCACGACATTACTAGACGCATCCACTTCATCGACATTTATTATCGACTAACGACTTACTCTGCTTCTGCATCTCTATATTATACAGCAATCAGTGTAATGCGGTCGCTCGCCTGCTTTGTGACTTCACTACTTCCCATGAATCACTTAATTTTCTTTTCACGAATTGCGCTCTAAGCAATATAAGTTTATGCGAGTTCTGTCCACATTATATACTTTGACCGTACCATCAGTTGGCATAGTAAGATGGTAGTCCCACTGCGATTACGAATCCCTCAATCATCCCTTCAGGCTAATTCACTGCCTTGATTTTCTTGCAAATACGGGTCTTGACACAAACACCAAAAATTACTGTCTGTTGAATTACAGAGTACTTTGAATGCCTTAACAGCACATGTGCAGAACCCGTGAAAGGCCGGAATATAGCGACATGAGGAAAACTTTGGAGAAGTGAATCTTACAACCCACCAAGTCCTAATTAATTGCTCGCGCGGGAATTTTGTCTTTTAAGATCTGGTCGTATTTATAAGCATTTCTGTTGGTGAGTTACTAACTTCCAAGGTAAGCTCAAGAGATTAACACATACTCCTGTGGTTTTGCGCACAAAAATTTATCGTTCTCTGCGAGCACAAAAACACAATTCGAGAAATACCATTACTTTAGTCTAACAGCGTAGCCATAATTTCCAAATGGAAGGTCTTAGTGGTTGATCTGAGCGCGATTTAGGTGGAATTTGGAACGGTGTGAAAACTCTTAATAATCATACAAGTAACTGTGGACCCTCCTGCGAATTTTTAAAAAAACCACCAGATAAAGAGAAAATTTAGATTAAAAAACCAAATTCTCCTCCTCCCCTCACCAGACAACCCACTCGTAATTATGATTCACTACGCAGAGTGTCTCCAATTTTCGACAAGAAACTTCTTCCAACTCTTCACATGGATATCATAGCCACTCGCCGTTAGGGCGTAGTCGACAATTTGAACACGATCAACCAACGCTAAATCAGCGTTTTCTTCAAAGGCACAATTCCACACATCCACCACATCAGCTTTTTGCACCTGAAATTAATTTCACTCATAATAAATTACATTAAACTAGATAAAGAAAATCATGTGCAAAGAAAGAGGAACCTAGAATGAGAAAGATCCAAGAAAATAAACTTAGATGGCCTTGGACTAGGAAAACGGCAATAACAGCTAAACGCATCAAATATCAATAACTTTCACTTTTTCGCAAAAGCTTTGTCAGCAATTCGCAAAAAAAAAAATCGAAATGCTTGAAAATGTCCATGGTAACATTATTCGCAGAACGGATCCTTTAACAGCAGAGTTTGATAAACGGCGAAAATGGTCTTATGTCAGAAAACTATGTAAACCAAAACACGCACTGTTCGAATGCATGAGACCTTAAATTATGGAAACCTCAACATTTGTTCAGTATGAACTCAATCCACAAGTATACAGAAACATTTTTGCACATATAAAACGAACTCTAACCATATCGTATAGGTGTTTACCGATTTAAGGTTCGCTCCATTAAACGAGAGAATTGTTTTCTGAGTAACAAAAGGAAAAAAAAAAGCGGAACTCTAACATTTACAAATAGCTGCCAATCAGGATGATTGCTAAGTTGCGAAATTTAAAAAAATTAAAAAAAATTGATATTGCAAAAAATGCAAGTGTCAACAGAATTAGAATTTTAAACGTCAAAAAAAAAACTGATTGAGTAAGCATCATTAGGGATGCAAAAAAGGAAATGCAAAGAAAGAGGATCAATGAAATATGCACTAAAGAAACGAAAAAAGCACTTGGCAAGCGATCAACGCAACGATAAAGTGAAAAATTGTGCGCATCACAATTCCGAATGTTTTCGCTTGATTGCATTTGCATAATCCATCAGTTTGCAACGAGCTCGCAACAATGCAAGCAAAATCAAGCCATCGAAAAATCAGTTCGTATCAACGAGCAATCCCTGTTGCAATAAAATATTGCTAAAATGTCTAAAGTGGTGGCGAAAACAATATGAAATCTTTATAGATCCTACTTTAATTTCTATGAAAAAAAAAATGTCATAGCTGAATTAGCATCTATCAACAATTTAAGCCAACACAAATCGCCTTCTAAATTCTTTACCGTCGACTAGTAGTGATGCTTGAGTGTTGGTTGCGCTGCATTTGTCAGCACTGTCAGCCCACCCCCCTTCCTCAAAAAAAAAAAAAAAAAAAAAACGCGTTAAGTCCAGAAAACAACTTATTCACGACAAATGTAATTAAATGAACAGCTCGCTGTGTAACAACATTTTCGCACGCTTCATGAGTACGAAATACTGCAATACGTTTACCGAAAACGGATTTGTCTGTATGGAAGAAATCTACTTAGAATTTAGTCGGTGTGAATTTTTCTTTTCAAGCCTGCTTAGTTTGCGTTCTGTGAAAATGGCCATGTTTCAAAGGCGCTCTAAAAAAAAATAACGACCAGAAAATGGTGCAATTTGAAAAACGTAGTCCTCATGCCAAAAAAAAAAACTGAAACATTCTCAGGAATGCGTAAAATTTTACCCACTGTACATTTACCGTCCACAAATTACAACGCTGATCCCACTCCTTTCTCTTTCGAGCAACTCTCATTCAATAGTACCCAATCGTGTTTTTCGACTCTTTTTTAATTTTTCAAAACTTTTGAATTTGTTCTAAGGACGACGTTTTCCTTTTAATCGCAATGTTTCTTTACAGAACAAACAAACGACAGAGGAGGTTTTGTTTTTAGCACTATGTAACCAACCGTTCAAACACATTACGCCTTTTTTCGTCAGCTTGTCATCCGTTAGAAACCTTTACAATTAGAACCACTCTGTACATAGCGGCGGGCGGCAGCTCACCGGCACAGCTTTCGCATCATATGCGAAAAGACCGGGGTTCGACTCTCGACTGCTTCGCCGACGGATTGCCAGCAGGTTGACCACCGGACGTTCCGAAACTGGTCACAACAACCATGCATGGGCATGTTTGTCAGCTGCATCGATACGAGAATCGATGAAATTACAGCTGCCTTTGTACCTCCGTATCTGCACTATTATAGATAGACCACACACGAAGTTTGAATCTTGATCGTTGAACTTCGATCACGAGGGTTGCTCAGCATTCGGAAAAGCGAATTTAAGCAAAAAAAAAAAAAAGAATGAATGAATGAAAGTTTCTCATTTTCATTCGATCACATTATTCGTACTGTATCGAGGCCATAACAACAAAAAAAGGAGCTTAATAGAACAAATTTGAGCATTAAACCTCAGTTAGCCAGACGAGTATGACGTCGCCGTGTTGCGGTACTGATGATAATACTGCCAAAATAGTTTCGTAAAAGTCTAAAATTGAACATTGCAATCCCGACGACCGCTGCCTGTGCCAGAATTTTTGCGGGACAAATGCAAATTTGTTTCTCGACTCACGTCAAGAATCGGTAGCGCTCATGCGTTTCCTCATGGTGTCGTCCTACAGTAACACCAGTACGACGATCGGTGCGCAACAGCTTTATATGCCAGCTGAACTGATGCAGGATGTCTGCGTTGCAAGGAATCTTTATCCTTTTCTGCTTCCTACCCTGAAGGGGATGGTTCCAAGAGGCTGCGGCATAGAAGTGGTTGTTCGCAACGGGATGGATGAACCATTTCAAAACACGCACAACAAACTCAGCAGAAAAAAAAAACCAAGTAGATGAGATAGCCGAAGCCAAATTTACTCTAAACAACTGGTAATACGGTCTTGTGTGTCTGCTCTGAAGCACTTTGAATTATCTCATTTGTGAGCCACAATGCATTTAAAGCAGAAAACTGCAAAACAGCTTTCGCTCAAAATATGCGATTAAAAATGGATAGAAATACGAAATGCGACCAATTAGCTCATTGTTATTGGGATTGCATACTATGCTTATTTACAAAAAATACGCGTACTCTGAGCAAAGTTTACTTTGACACGCCTAATAGCAATGACAAAATGCATTACGCAATATACGCTACTACTATCTACGCCATCACCCTCATCAAATGCCATTAGTCTCTTAAGCTATATTTAAATACCGAATGGGCAAAGTAGTGAAAAAAAAAATTTAAATAACGAATGGGCAAAGTAGTGAAAAAAATATAATTGTAAGAGAAAAACATGCGTTTCGCGTCATAGCCGTTTCAAATGAGCACAAAAAGCTCACTGTGACTTCCCTCGAAAATACTGCACCCAGTTCGCCTGTTGCCCTCTCGAGAAAGCTAACACTCGGAATCAAAATAAAGCAACAAAAAAATCGTGCCGTTAAATCACTTGAACAGCTTCCATCTCGAATGGCTATGAAATATGCACCTTGAGCGAGTCCAAGAGGAAGGTCCAATGACTCTTTCGATCTACTTTATGCAATGGACCTATGAAACAGTTACTACCGCAAAATAGACCAGAAAATCTGTGCCATCCCCTACATCTCCTGAAAGAATAAATCCCCCACATTCTCTGAAGCGATAGTCTCACAAATAGTTAGCAGAAGCTAAAATTTTGTAAATTAGAATCCCATTTTGTCAAATGTTGAGAAAACGATTGCATATACAGGTCACTTTTGACGATAAAACACTTGGATGGAATGGGATGGGCGATAAAGAGCGAGCGAAACTGTGCCGTTAAGATACCTGAAGCCCAACAACACTGACTACCAATTTCGGTTTATGTGTCGAGGCCTCTTCTTATCCTTCTCCATAGTGGAAGCGATAAAAGCGCTCGAAGTAAAAGTAAAAATGATTTGTTGAACAATGGAAGTGGAAAGAAACGGATCGACTAAGTGAGCAGCTTCTATAAGAATCATTTACGCACAAACTCTTTTAGCGGCTCGCTTCTATCCACTAAAATACCTTTACACTCACGTCTGAACAATCATACTTCTGAGACAAACGGTTGTGTGCTTTTCAAAGACGGTCTCAGAGCGCTTGTCGATTCAAATTCTTTTTAAAAAAAGTGCAAGAGATAGCGGAACGTTCGAACGGCAAGGAAATTGGATCATCCTATAGCTAACATAAATGATAATTTAAATAACGAATGGGCAAAGTAATGAAAAAATATAATTGTAAGAGAAAAACATGCGTTTCGCGTCATAGCCGTTTCAAATGAGCACAAAAAGCTCACTGTGAATTTAAATAACGAATGGGCAAAGTAGTGAAAAAAATATAATTGTAAGAGAAAAACATGCGTTTCGCGTCATAGCCGTTTCAAATGAGCACAAAAAGCTCACTGTGACTTCCCTCGAAAATACTGCACCCAGTTCGCCTGTTGCCCTCTCGAGAAAGCTAACACTCGGAATCAAAATAAAGCAACAAAAAAATCGTGCCGTTAAATCACTTGAACAGCTTCCATCTCGAATGGCTATGAAATATGCACCTTGAGCGAGTCCAAGAGGAAGGTCCAATGACTCTTTCGATCTACTTTATGCAATGGACCTATGAAACAGTTACTACCGCAAAATAGACCAGAAAATCTGTGCCATCCCCTACATCTCCTGAAAGAATAAATCCCCCACATTCTCTGAAGCGATAGTCTCACAAATAGTTAGCAGAAGCTAAAATTTTGTAAATTAGAATCCCATTTTGTCAAATGTTGAGAAAACGATTGCATATACAGGTCACTTTTGACGATAAAACACTTGGATGGAATGGGATGGGCGATAAAGAGCGAGCGAAACTGTGCCGTTAAGATACCTGAAGCCCAACAACACTGACTACCAATTTCGGTTTATGTGTCGAGGCCTCTTCTTATCCTTCTCCACATAGTGGAAGCGATAAAAGCGCTCGATAAAAAAGTAAATATGATTTGTTGAACAATGGAAGTGGAAAGAAACGGATCGACTAAGTGAGCAGCTTCTATAAGAATCATTTACACACAAACTCTTTTAGCGGCTCGCTTCTATCCACTAAAATACCTTTACACTCACCTCTGAACAATCATACTTCTGAGACAAACGGTTGTGTGCGTTTCAAAGACGGTCTCAGAGCGCTTGTCGATTCAAATTCTTTTAAAAAAAAGTGCAAGAGATAGCGGAACGTTCGAACGGCAAGGAAATTGGATCATCCTATAGCTAACATAAATGATGGGAAAGCTGCGAAATGTGCTTTCACATGATATCCTCACTTGTCAGTGATACCGATTCACTGTTAGACCGGTACAGCGTGGTCACACTCAAATATAATTTAAAAACTCAACGAGAGATATTTGGCTAAAGCAAACAGCTTTCATGAGTAAAACCAGTTCCTCTACGTTTAAAAAGGCTGAAGAAGGATGAGAGTCAAAAAAATATTTTAAAAAAATGCCGCAACTAGGTAGAAAACAAAAGCGAAGGAGGCTTAATGAAATTCAAGCCCAATCTCGGGAATTTCGTGGCCCGGGAATGCGCAATTCTATTACAGGACCTCAACTTGGAGATCAAAACAATACTTTACCCAACCCATAAAACTATGAATAGCAAGTAAGTCGGCATAGTAATGGGAGCTGACGAGAAAAAAAAAGAAAATCTCCATCCATTGCTAAAAAGGAAACATATGGAAAAATAAACCTTATGCGAGAAAGAAAAAATAAATTGAACAACTACAAAAATATTTAAAATGGAAGGTTAACGTCCGTAAGAAAGAGGAAGCAAATCTCTGGCAGCAAAACACGCATACAGGCATCGGCGGTCTTCAGAGAGCTCGTAAGGTCTTTCGTCCCCTTTAATAGGGGACGAAAGACCTTATGAGTTCTCTGAAGACCTCTCTATTTCATTTTCTGAAATAAACGCACAAATGCAATAAGCATCGATAATCGGCATGAAAAGTTTTAACTATCGTCTACCATACAAGCTCTCTCCTTCTCAACTCACCTCGAGTTTTGGCCTCATTGTTCCTTCGCATTCCAGTAGATTGTCGACAACGACTGTTTTTTTAACACCTTACGCAGCAGTGTCTTCGCGCTCAATACAATAGGTTTCTATGATGCCAGGTTTTAGAAGTGCACTGTTGGGTAACCGAAATGAGATATGATTGTCTCGTCGTGTGCTGATGCTCCGTACAATGTTAAAAATTCAATAAAATAGGTAACGGCGAGACTTGTCTCTTGACGTAAAAAGAAACACAACAGAACGATTTACTTTTCACAAAAGCACAATTGTGCTGAGAACGAAAACCAACGCTCTCAAACAGATCTGCCATGAAGCCTTGCTCGTAGAGTCGATTAAGCTATTACAAAAATAATGGCAGTGGAAACGGGGTCAACACCCTGACTTTCATGGTATTACGTCCTCAGAAAAAAATATGTGAGTCGAAAGTCGTCGGAGAAAGTGAAATCAATCGAAAGAGGTGAATTTTGTGCCAAAAAAAAATTCTGAACATATCCAAGCAAGTACAGGGTGTGCGTAACATTAACTACAAATAATACCTGCAACACACTGCATATATCAACGAAAAACCTCTACAGCTGAAGGCAATTATAACGCAACAAAACGCCTTCTTCGGCTGGAGCGCAAGAAGACGCAGCGATATGAACTGAGATGAACGCAAATCATAAAACTATACAATGCAGCAGAATGCCGCCCTAAGAGAACTCAGACAGTGCGAGCCATCAAATCGAGAACATTCAAGGTAAAGTGACAGATGTTCAACTCTGCTAGCATTTAACTGTATTTTCTTCATGTCTTTTATCTTGTACTGAGCCAAGACACAATCCGATCCAAGTTATTTTAAGCCGGCGGTTGGAGCTAAAGTATCCCTTCTCCCTCCCTGCCGCGTTTCCCCCACACCCCCCCCCCCCCCCACCTCACCTTCTGAAGCGATAGTCTCACAAATAGTTAGCAGAAGCTAAAATTTTGTAAATTAGAATCCCATTTTGTCAAATGTTGAGAAAACGATTGCATATACAGGTCACTTTTGACGATAAAACACTTGGATGGAATGGGATGGGCGATAAAGAGCGAGCGAAACTGTGCTGTTAAGATACCTGAAGCCCAACAACACTGACTACCAATTTCGGTTTATGTGTCGAGGCCTCTTCTTATCCTTCTCCATAGTGGAAGCGATAAAAGCGCTCGAAGTAAAAGTAAAAATGATTTGTTGAACAATGGAAGTGGAAAGAAACGGATCGACTAAGTGAGCAGCTTCTATAAGAATCATTTACGCACAAACTCTTTTAGCGGCTCGCTTCTATCCACTAAAATACCTTTACACTCACGTCTGAACAATCATACTTCTGAGACAAACGGTTGTGTGCTTTTCAAAGACGGTCTCAGAGCGCTTGTCGATTCAAATTCTTTTTAAAAAAAGTGCAAGAGATAGCGGAACGTTCGAACGGCAAGGAAATTGGATCATCCTATAGCTAACATAAATGATGGGAAAGCTGCGAAATGTGCTTTCACATGATATCCTCACTTGTCAGTGATACCGATTCACTGTTAGACCGGTACAGCGTGGTCACACTCAAATATAATTTAAAAACTCAACGAGAGATATTTGGCTAAAGCAAACAGCTTTCATGAGTAAAACCAGTTCCTCTACGTTTAAAAAGGCTGAAGAAGGATGAGAGTCAAAAAAATATTTTAAAAAAATGCCGCAACTAGGTAGAAAACAAAAGCGAAGGAGGCTTAATGAAATTCAAGCCCAATCTCGGGAATTTCGTGGCCCGGGAATGCGCAATTCTATTACAGGACCTCAACTTGGAGATCAAAACAATACTTTACCCAACCCATAAAACTATGAATAGCAAGTAAGTCGGCATAGTAATGGGAGCTGACGAGAAAAAAAAAGAAAATCTCCATCCATTGCTAAAAAGGAAACATATGGAAAAATAAACCTTATGCGAGAAAGAAAAAATAAATTGAACAACTACAAAAATATTTAAAATGGAAGGTTAACGTCCGTAAGAAAGAGGAAGCAAATCTCTGGCAGCAAAACACGCATACAGGCATCGGCGGTCTTCAGAGAGCTCGTAAGGTCTTTCGTCCCCTTTAATAGGGGACGAAAGACCTTATGAGTTCTCTGAAGACCTCTCTATTTCATTTTCTGAAATAAACGCACAAATGCAATAAGCATCGATAATCGGCATGAAAAGTTTTAACTATCGTCTACCATACAAGCTCTCTCCTTCTCAACTCACCTCGAGTTTTGGCCTCATTGTTCCTTCGCATTCCAGTAGATTGTCGACAACGACTGTTTTTTTAACACCTTACGCAGCAGTGTCTTCGCGCTCAATACAATAGGTTTCTATGATGCCAGGTTTTAGAAGTGCACTGTTGGGTAACCGAAATGAGATATGATTGTCTCGTCGTGTGCTGATGCTCCGTACAATGTTAAAAATTCAATAAAATAGGTAACGGCGAGACTTGTCTCTTGACGTAACAACAGAACGATTTACTTTTCACAAAAGCAAAACTGTGCTGAGAACGAAAACCAACGCTCTCAAACAGATCTGCCATGAAGCCTTGCTCGTAGAGTCGATTAAGCTATTACAAAAATAATGGCAGTGGAAACGGGGTCAACACCCTGACTTTCATGGTATTACGTCCTCAGAAAAAAATATGTGAGTCGAAAGTCGTCGGAGAAAGTGAAATCAATCGAAAGAGGTGAATTTTGTGCCAAAAAAAAATTCTGAACATATCCAAGCAAGTACAGGGTGTGCGTAACATTAACTACAAATAATACCTGCAACACACTGCATATATCAACGAAAAACCTCTACAGCTGAAGGCAATTATAACGCAACAAAACGCCTTCTTCGGCTGGAGCGCAAGAAGACGCAGCGATATGAACTGAGATGAACGCAAATCATAAAACTATACAATGCAGCAGAATGCCGCCCTAAGAGAACTCAGACAGTGCGAGCCATCAAATCGAGAACATTCAAGGTAAAGTGACAGATGTTCAACTCTGCTAGCATTTAACTGTATTTTCTTCATGTCTTTTATCTTGTACTGAGCCAAGACACAATCCGATCCAAGTTATTTTAAGCCGGCGGTTGGAGCTAAAGTATCCCTTCTCCCTCCCTGCCGCGTTTCCCCCACACCCCCCCCCCCCCCCACCTCACCTAGCTTCTATAAGAATCATTTACGCACAAACTCTTTTAGCGGCTCGCTTCTATCCACTAAAATACCTTTACACTCACGTCTGAACAATCATACTTCTGAGACAAACGGTTGTGTGCTTTTCAAAGACGGTCTCAGAGCGCTTGTCGATTCAAATTCTTTTTAAAAAAAGTGCAAGAGATAGCGGAACGTTCGAACGGCAAGGAAATTGGATCATCCTATAGCTAACATAAATGATGGGAAAGCTGCGAAATGTGCTTTCACATGATATCCTCACTTGTCAGTGATACCGATTCACTGTTAGACCGGTACAGCGTGGTCACACTCAAATATAATTTAAAAACTCAACGAGAGATATTTGGCTAAAGCAAACAGCTTTCATGAGTAAAACCAGTTCCTCTACGTTTAAAAAGGCTGAAGAAGGATGAGAGTCAAAAAAATATTTTAAAAAAATGCCGCAACTAGGTAGAAAACAAAAGCGAAGGAGGCTTAATGAAATTCAAGCCCAATCTCGGGAATTTCGTGGCCCGGGAATGCGCAATTCTATTACAGGACCTCAACTTGGAGATCAAAACAATACTTTACCCAACCCATAAAACTATGAATAGCAAGTAAGTCGGCATAGTAATGGGAGCTGACGAGAAAAAAAAAGAAAATCTCCATCCATTGCTAAAAAGGAAACATATGGAAAAATAAACCTTATGCGAGAAAGAAAAAATAAATTGAACAACTACAAAAATATTTAAAATGGAAGGTTAACGTCCGTAAGAAAGAGGAAGCAAATCTCTGGCAGCAAAACACGCATACAGGCATCGGCGGTCTTCAGAGAGCTCGTAAGGTCTTTCGTCCCCTTTAATAGGGGACGAAAGACCTTATGAGTTCTCTGAAGACCTCTCTATTTCATTTTCTGAAATAAACGCACAAATGCAATAAGCATCGATAATCGGCATGAAAAGTTTTAACTATCGTCTACCATACAAGCTCTCTCCTTCTCAACTCACCTCGAGTTTTGGCCTCATTGTTCCTTCGCATTCCAGTAGATTGTCGACAACGACTGTTTTTTTAACACCTTACGCAGCAGTGTCTTCGCGCTCAATACAATAGGTTTCTATGATGCCAGGTTTTAGAAGTGCACTGTTGGGTAACCGCGAAATGAGATGATTGTCTCGTCGTGTGCTGATGCTCCGTACAATGTTAAAAATTCAATAAAATAGGTAACGGCGAGACTTGTCTCTTGACGTAAAAAGAAACACAACAGAACGATTTACTTTTCACAAAAGCACAATTGTGCTGAGAACGAAAACCAACGCTCTCAAACAGATCTGCCATGAAGCCTTGCTCGTAGAGTCGATTAAGCTATTACAAAAATAATGGCAGTGGAAACGGGGTCAACACCCTGACTTTCATGGTATTACGTCCTCAGAAAAAAATATGTGAGTCGAAAGTCGTCGGAGAAAGTGAAATCAATCGAAAGAGGTGAATTTTGTGCCAAAAAAAAATTCTGAACATATCCAAGCAAGTACAGGGTGTGCGTAACATTAACTACAAATAATACCTGCAACACACTGCATATATCAACGAAAAACCTCTACAGCTGAAGGCAATTATAACGCAACAAAACGCCTTCTTCGGCTGGAGCGCAAGAAGACGCAGCGATATGAACTGAGATGAACGCAAATCATAAAACTATACAATGCAGCAGAATGCCGCCCTAAGAGAACTCAGACAGTGCGAGCCATCAAATCGAGAACATTCAAGGTAAAGTGACAGATGTTCAACTCTGCTAGCATTTAACTGTATTTTCTTCATGTCTTTTATCTTGTACTGAGCCAAGACACAATCCGATCCAAGTTATTTTAAGCCGGCGGTTGGAGCTAAAGTATCCCTTCTCCCTCCCTGCCGCGTTTCCCCCACACCCCCCCC
>JPKZ01003226.1:132982-167932 GCA_000803305.1 Toxocara canis
CCCCCCCCCCCCCCCTTTACTGCTCACATAGCTGCCTGTAGAACGTTTGGATTCTCTTCCAACAGTTTCAAAACTGAGGTTATCTTCGATGAGAAGTAATAAAGCAGAAAAAGTGTTTATTAGCCGGCTAGCCCTTACTTGTTCATTTGATATAGAATGAATCGTTGATTAAATTGAGAAAAAAAGATCTCAAAAATTTTGAAGGAGACAGTTTTGCATATTTTCCATGCAATAACTGGCATATTAGGCAGAAATTTGGCAGAATGCACACATCACTTCTTGCGATCCTTCTAATGTTTCCTTCAGTGCGCTAACGATGATATCACTACGACTGCCTCAAACATCGATATATGATCGCATCGGAAGGCTCAAACATCGTCAGTGACAGAAAGAAATATTACCATAGGCAAATGCGCAGAAATAACGCTCACAAGATACCTTTCATTTAGAAGGAATAGATGAGGAAGACTATGACAGATCTGATGAAAAGTAATAGAAACAAAGAGACTTACTATGACAGATCTAATGAAAAGTAATAGAAACAAAGAGACTTACTATGACAGATCTAATGAAAAGTAATAGAAACAAAGAGACTTACATTGTAAGCTTTCTTGGTGACAACCACTTCGTTGACAAGTACTTTGCCGCTCAATATTAGCTTTTCTACTTGTCTGAAAAAAAAAAATTAGTAGGAATGCATGGCACTCAACTTTCACAATAGTATTTTAACAATGCCACCAATCAAAGCAGTCGTTCTCATGGAACGCTAATAAATAATAAAGCATGCAAAACAATGCATTCACATTTCCAATTATGTGACCGTTCGTTCGTAAAAAATCTGCAACAAAAGACTGCGACTAGAATGCAGTCTAGTCGATTGCAAAAGCCATCAAAATTTTCTTACCTTCACAGATTCGTATATAAACGAAGAGATGTGATGCGGTCACAATGTGTTTTCTAAACGTAAACTTTCCAAATGGTACAGACAACGAAATTTAGCGTTAAAAATTGTAATGCGCGCTTCTTGCTGAATGTATTGTCACATTTGGCAAGGCCCAAAATTGCGTGCAAAGTACACTTTCGCTGAGAAACGAATAATGAAATTTGCTTATACTTTGAAGGTGAAGTTCGAATTGGACGATGCATTTTGTGATAAGTACGAATCGGCCCATTCAACAGACGTACTATGATGTGATCTAAACAGAGTGGAGACTATGAAACCATAAACGCACTGACTCAAGCTAATGAGCCCTGACTCTTTGATCTCTACCTCAGATCAACTCATAACTACCTAAGTGTTCATTGGAAGTGTCAAAAGATGACGGTTGGCGATGCGCTTGCCTACTTACCATTTCCAAACACAGTGAATGCTGGTTATCAAGCAGCAAAACACTGAATTCATGACGAGTGACGGCAAACGGAGGAAAATTCATCCGAATTACAAACGTTCTTTTGCGGGTAAGTCAAACGATAGGAAAGATATGAAGGTATCCTAATCGAAAGCCTCATTCTTGCTATACTGACACAGCACTGCCACATATGTGGTCGCATTTGTTCATGTTGTTTTACGTCCGATACGGGAATAACTGCCCTCAAACTCGGCCAATCACCATATGCATGCAACTGAATCGACCCTAGTCATGATTAGGATCTGTATTATTTCCCGTCACCCATAATAATACTTTTCGAAAAACAGCATGCACTACAACAAAGTGAAATGACAAAGTGCTAGGGAATCCAAAAAAAAAAATTCCGATAACGATTACTTTCATATTTTCTCCCGAGTAGACGCCAACGAAGCTTATTTTGTCATGCAATTATTTAACATACTCTAAGAGCACTAACAGCTTTTTGCTCTTGGCATTTCGCTCTCTCAGCTTCTTCCGCCTTGTGGACACGTATTTTCTAGCATTTCTCATGCATTAATCTCTTAGCTTCATTTACAATCGGAAGCGAAAATGTGTTCAATTAACCACTGGCAGTAGTGAGCTGTCACAATAATAACAGTGGGGCGAATAGATGAAACGTTTAACAGGAAGACAGCCAAGAAACGAATATTTTTTACTTGATAAACACTCCTTAACAAAACATCGTACAGTTTTGTGAATAGATCCCATCTCAAAAAAAGTTCACTTTTGACGTGGCAAGTGATATACACGCCCACCTTATTACAAGCACCCTTTCAATCTTTCATTTCAACGAAATGATGGCAACTCATTTCGAGTGCATGACTAAATCGAAAAATTGCTGTTACTGTACCGCTTGAACGTTTTTGCATAGTCTATTATTTTTCTCAAGCGTCAATCTTGTCAATTTTACATAACTCGCTATACTGACAAGCTTCTTGGGCCAGCCCCCTTCCTCACATTTCGGTAGATCTCTGTCTTTTCAAAAAGTGAACATTATAATCCTCTGGATCCTCCATGATATACACGCCCAACATTGCTCCATCGAGCGCAGTAAACAAACACACCGCTGCCTGGAGGACGTTTAGATGCGCTTTTTAGCACATCTCAAAGCATTACGGGATTGTCATGTCGGCACGCATGTACGTGTATACCTTTCGCGACAGTTCCGAGCTACAAAATACAGAAGCTACCAAAGCGAACAGCTCAATCAGTTGCACTGCCAGGGCTTCCAAACACGATTTGGTTCATACTTCATAAACCTCTTGATGAGTTACGGCGGAAATCAACGAAACAATTTCCCAGTTCCATTTTTCATTTTCTTAGACTTAGCTTTCGGCTCATAAGATACATAACCCTGCAAATAACAGCATGCATTAAAAACAGCTTTAAGAATGTGGAATTATAGGCGATAAAGAGGAGGGAGAAGAAGCGCAAAAATTATTCAAAAACAGAAACTTGCTCCAGCATAAAAAACATCGAAATACCTCTTGCAATTCTTTTTTCGTATTCTCTATTCGTCGATTTCTGTTTCGATTACTTCAAATATTCAAAAACGGCACGGTTGTACAATAGACTATGCTTTCAAAAATCGTCCGCATTGGCTGTTTACATTTCTTCTTCATTCGATCCGGTTATTTCTCCTAGATATAACGGCCAAATCCGATTCCCATAAAACATTAAAGTCATTTGTTCGACGAACCCTCCCAATAACGCTCATTTACTAATTGTTGTGGCGCGATATCGAAAAAAAAAAAATTCTCTGCGGTTACATTCAGTTATATTTGACACATCATTCGAACGATTTCTTCACCTGATCTCTGACGATTGTCACTTCGTTGCAACAATTACATAGCCGGCCTATAGTTGCGCATCATAATCAAAAAACTAAGTCGCTATTTGGTTGTTATAGCCCTTAATTATAGCCCTTAATTATAGCCCTAATCGAAAACACTCCAAGGATCGCCTTTCACACATAACACTATACAAATGGCATAGAGACATACCTCAAAAAGAAAACACGAATTAAGCATGAGAATAGCAATCAAACAATATGTTGTGCTGTACTTCAACTTGACAAAAATTTAATCTACACATATCACGTTTGCACTACGTTATCTACGAAAACAGAACAGTCGTTCTATTGAGCGATGTCTATGAGACAGTATCATTTCAAAATTTCCACGTAGTAAGTTTGGCGGCTTCCAATCAAAACTCCAACTGTGCTGAATTCGTCTAAAAAGAGCTGCCTGTATAGCACGATGAATGGGAAATTTTCAAAGTCGACGAAATTTCTGTCGTTGCCGAGATGTTTCAAAAAGATATTAGCTTGCTTTTACAACAAGAAAAATATCAAAAACCATATTCAGGTCCTACTCCCTTTGAGCACCTGAATGCTGAAGTGCACTCGTTTGTGACGAGCGTGAACCAACAAGCGGTTCGCGGATTTTCAGTTTGCCAATTTTTCAGTTAACGCGCTGCAAAATTCTGCGACTTTTCCCATCTTTGAGCGGCTTAGTCGGTCTCTGACCTCGAACGGTTGTTGCGTACGCATATTTAAATGAAAACATAACCAAGCCATCCAGCATCACTCATCGAAAAGATCAGAGAAAGCGTAACATTTGTGCGTTTACTGGTGTTATTTGTCATAAATTACTCGGAACGGTGCAAATGTCCCAAGAAGATCGAGAACCAGTGCATTACTAAGGATGGGGACAGTAAGTGGAGACATGTAAAACATATTTCACGGGGAACAACTGCAGGTAGTAAAGAGTAACACAAAATCGTTTTGTTTCTAGTGCCCGTTCGAGACAACCACTACACAAAGGTCGTCTACCAACGGCCGAAGTGAAACTGTCGGTAAGCGAATTTGTGAAGCAGCAAACGTCAGTGATATTTGTTTCACTGCAAAATCAGCGGCAATATCGACAAGGGCGATTAGGCGTGCGCCATTCCAAATGGGAAATAGGTTGAACGAAGGAGATAGCGACATGAGACGTACCATTGAATACGTAGAAGTAGCATGAAGTATTATCAATTTTGGATGAGTGATATGATGACGATTCTTCGTGCCTCAGAGGCCTGCATGAACGCGCATTAGCAAACAACGCGCTCGAGGACAACCCACCATATGCGAAACGAAAAGTGTACAACTGCAGCAAAACGGAACCAGCTGATGATTCACATAGCGAAAAACTGCTCTCTCAAAGCTCACTACCTTTGCACTTGACTGATTTTCAAATTTTGAAAAAATTTAGCTCTTATTTCATTCGCGTTCTTCTAAGCTAGATCGATATGTGCAATGCGGTTAACTATACGGAAGACATAGCTGAAGCACTGTACACTGGAAGTGCGGAAGATTTGCGTGTGAAGGGAAAAAAGTGGATAATGGATTTAGAAAAAAAACCGATAACAGCTCAAAAGTAATTCAGTATTTTATGCGTCGCATGAAAACCACCCCGTTCCCAGATCATCACACGCATTTATAAACATAAAAATAGTAGCCCAATTGATTGCCATAAATTCTTCCCAGCATTTTATTTTGCCTCCCTCACCACTATGGGAAAAACTTGCAGTCAGACAGCTTCAGATAAATAAACAAATGTTTCCCAGCCAATATCATGAAAGTGAAAAAAACGATAAAACTGTCAACGTCAATATCAACGAAGGGACAGTTTTAAAAAGACGTGGAAGAAGATAAATATGAGCCGGCATAATCAGAATTTTTTTAAATTAAAATGGACGACGATGCAGAAATACATCTGTCGAAGCTACCAAACTAAATTTTTTGCTCACTCAAACAAGTGCACATATTTACAGTATTCATGTGATAATTTGATAAAGTAACATTTATGGCCAGATTGAAGAAAAATATTGGGCGCTGAACGTCTCGGTATAGCAAAGAATGCTTAGCGCATCGACTGTCGAATAGAGCGATCCTAAATAGATATTTGGGGAATGGATTAAAGCAGATTCGCACATTGCTTAAGAGACCAACTGCAGCTCGCAATTAAGTCGGCACTTCAGAATTACACATCCCTCTGAATATTGCCAACGCATTTTTTTTACAACATATGGCTTTTCGTTTTATTAAAATGATCACCAAAAACGCAACAGGGATGATCATATAAGGTATAACTCAAATACGCACAAAGCTTCCTGCAATATCTTTTCAGTTCGTTTACCATAAAAGCATGAATGATTGATTTGAAAATCAAATTTGCAGAAAGCTTTCGGCGATTATGACACTTTTTCCGGGGGATTTCAAGGTGATTACGAACGATCTTCTGCTAAAAAATAAGAGAGAGGGAGAATGTCTGACTGCATGGTTGATTCGGTATTTAGATTCACAAGGCACCATTATATTAAGGGGATGATTTGGTATTCGAAGCGATTCTAGACGATTAGAAGTGATCCGGCGTTAAAACACAAATTGCCTGAATCAATGTACATTTGGAATTGGGATGCATATTTTGTGAAGTTCAAGTAGCAAACTAATTCAAAACTAGCTGGAACACTAAAATCTCGAAGCACTGCTGTACTGCATATGGGTCATACAAGCTCACGAATTAAGTGGACGTTTGTGTACTTCTTCGTTCCACGACTGCATATACTTATCTGTTTCTCTAAGCCTAAGGTGCAGTACTTTCTATTAAATGAGTAGTGCTTTATAAAAGAGTGGAACTGAGTTATTCGTTATCAGTTACTAATGACAAAAATCGTGCCGCAGAAAAAGGCTGAATGAATTATGAAGAAAATATTTTTGGGGAAAAACAAACAAAACCCGCTTAGTCTTTCAGCGAAAAATTGTCGACCAAATCGCTTTAGAACGTCATTTCTAAATCATTTATGCTTTTTTAGCTCAAAAAAAAAAACAAGGACAATTCTGCATAATCCCGAGCGTCAAATAAAGCGACGGCTAGACAATCTATAGACCAGCTAAGACGAGTTCATAAATTGTACGTTAATCAAAGCAAGCTGTCAAATAAGATTGCGAAATGAAAACGTAGATTCGCTAGCACGGATGATAGACGATTTTTTTTTTGAATTTCTGGTACTTTTTCAACTGCCAGCATTTCCGCTCTGTGCAACAACATGACGAAAATCGTATCTTGCTTATTTGTTTCAATGCGTGACTTCTTACAAAAACATTCATACTAAAATGCTTGTCTGAGTGGTTACATCGAGCGACTAATGCAAAGCTTTTTGTTTTAAATTTTTTCTCTCCATGATTTAAAAAAAACAACAATTTCATTTCAACCATTTTCTAATCCACCTTGTTATAACGCTCGCAATGCTCTTGCTTGTGCAATTATCTTTACGAACCAAACTAGAAGCGCAAGAAAAAACTGCACACAGATACTGCTGTTTATAAAAAGTAAAACTAACGAGCTGCTCTTGCCAGTCGCTCTATTTACGATTGTGTCAAGTCGCCTACTTCCTGTTTTGAGCGTCTTCAGTTTGTAGTCTTTGGGAAGACCGTCATCCATATCAACAACTTCCGCACTTCCGCCTTCTTTTTTGCTATAGAATCGCATTGTTTGAGAAGCAAATGGACAATCCCACTCGACCAGCGTTGCTAAACAGTATTTTGTCGACGATAACAGACTAGCCGCATTGTGTTGGAACAGTCGACTTGTGAATAGCAAGAATTGCATCTAAAAAATACAAATATTCAAGAGATTCGAGTCGTACGCGACGATGCCACTGCACCAAAATACATTTTACAATGGTACTGTATTCGACCAAACTATAGTAGAGCACGTCAATCAAAAAACAAATCCGAAAATGACACAGTACACCACAACAATTATGTCATTCCTTAGCAAAATCTACACAGCAAGCAAGATTTACGAACAAAAAAAAACGATGCATGACATCATCCACCTCAACACAAAACGCATTAGTTCCTTTTAAGTGTAATGTGAAATTTTAGCAGCATACCGTCGAATCCGCTGCATTCCACTAATCGTTTCATGTGCATATGGGTCCGTTCGTCTTTCCCAAAGTATAAATGGATAAATGGCTGAGAAGATTGCAAATATAATATACTGATTGTGAACCACATATTAAGGCTGTATATGCCAAATATCATAGATTTTCGGGAAGCTCAACATATGTACAGCATTTTTTTTCGCAAAAAAGAATATAAAAAGCCGTCGTAATCGGTTATCTGATTTTAAAAAAAAAGCCCTATTGGGAAATCCATTGATTGAAACAAACAAATCTCCTCTAACCGACGTACACCTCAACGACACAAAAGTACATGTTAGAGACAATATTGAAATCACTGTTAGAATTATCGAAGAAAGTAAACTGTCGCTTTAAATCAAGATTCATTGCTGAAATCTCTCAGCATGCGCTCCAAATAAATAGTTCAGAGGAATGAACGATGGCATTCAACTGTTTTCGTTACTAGCTATAACTCAAAAGAGTTATTGCCATTGTAATAATATTTTATTCGTAAAACGATATATATATATCAAGAATATTTGTTCATGAATAAAATACTTTCGCATAGCATTGTCTCCAAAAAACCGGCAATGCATCAGTGTATTACGTGAAGACGACCTCGAAAAAAAAAATTAAAAGCGCAACACGAGCATAAAATGGCAATCCCTCGAGCAACAAATGAATAGCAACTGGATCAACTCAACAATGAATTCGGAGCGAGAAAAACAAAAGGGGAAACATTTCGATATGATTGTTCTCTGTACCAATCCGATAGGTTCTTTGATTGTGAAAAAGATGGGAAAAACTGACTCCATTCTTAAGCTAAGCCTGTTTTAGTGGCACAACCAATTTTTCGGTTACAGCGCTGCTCGATTGGCCAACAAAAGTGCTCGACGCAGCCTGATGCGCATTTTATTGTTGATTATAAACGGAACGTTAACGTATGATCAAGACGTAGTGAGTGAGTGTTGTCACCTATCTTCTCATCATATTCTCCACAGAACCCGTAAAGCATAGGGTATGTACAGCGAGATGATGCATGAATAATACACATTTGCATAATTCGACTACCTTGCCGATAGGTGGTGTATATCCGTTACGCTGTGAATGTTCGTTTTGCACATAGACCGGTACACAAGTTATAAGAAATGACGTTGTGTTGGTGAATGCTTGTTTTGCTCATAGATCGGTACAAAAGTTATAAGAAATGATGTTGTGTTGTAAACGTTTTCAGCTCGATTGCTGCAATGTCAAAAATGATTATGCTTTTTTAGCTCAAAAAAAAAAACAAGGACAATTCTGCATAATCCCGAGCGTCAAATAAAGCGACGGCTAGACAATCTATAGACCAGCTAAGACGAGTTCATAAATTGTACGTTAATCAAAGCAAGCTGTCAAATAAGATTGCGAAATGAAAACGTAGATTCGCTAGCACGGATGATAGACGATTTTTTTTTTGAATTTCTGGTACTTTTTCAACTGCCAGCATTTCCGCTCTGTGCAACAACATGACGAAAATCGTATCTTGCTTATTTGTTTCAATGCGTGACTTCTTACAAAAACATTCATACTAAAATGCTTGTCTGAGTGGTTACATCGAGCGACTAATGCAAAGCTTTTTGTTTTAAATTTTTTCTCTCCATGATTTAAAAAAAACAACAATTTCATTTCAACCATTTTCTAATCCACCTTGTTATAACGCTCGCAATGCTCTTGCTTGTGCAATTATCTTTACGAACCAAACTAGAAGCGCAAGAAAAAACTGCACACAGATACTGCTGTTTATAAAAAGTAAAACTAACGAGCTGCTCTTGCCAGTCGCTCTATTTACGATTGTGTCAAGTCGCCTACTTCCTGTTTTGAGCGTCTTCAGTTTGTAGTCTTTGGGAAGACCGTCATCCATATCAACAACTTCCGCACTTCCGCCTTCTTTTTTGCTATAGAATCGCATTGTTTGAGAAGCAAATGGACAATCCCACTCGACCAGCGTTGCTAAACAGTATTTTGTCGACGATAACAGACTAGCCGCATTGTGTTGGAACAGTCGACTTGTGAATAGCAAGAATTGCATCTAAAAAATACAAATATTCAAGAGATTCGAGTCGTACGCGACGATGCCACTGCACCAAAATACATTTTACAATGGTACTGTATTCGACCAAACTATAGTAGAGCACGTCAATCAAAAAACAAATCCGAAAATGACACAGTACACCACAACAATTATGTCATTCCTTAGCAAAATCTACACAGCAAGCAAGATTTACGAACAAAAAAAAACGATGCATGACATCATCCACCTCAACACAAAACGCATTAGTTCCTTTTAAGTGTAATGTGAAATTTTAGCAGCATACCGTCGAATCCGCTGCATTCCACTAATCGTTTCATGTGCATATGGGTCCGTTCGTCTTTCCCAAAGTATAAATGGATAAATGGCTGAGAAGATTGCAAATATAATATACTGATTGTGAACCACATATTAAGGCTGTATATGCCAAATATCATAGATTTTCGGGAAGCTCAACATATGTACAGCATTTTTTTTCGCAAAAAAGAATATAAAAAGCCGTCGTAATCGGTTATCTGATTTAAAAAAAAAAAGCCCTATTGGGAAATCCATTGATTGAAACAAACAAATCTCCTCTAACCGACGTACACCTCAACGACACAAAAGTACATGTTAGAGACAATATTGAAATCACTGTTAGAATTATCGAAGAAAGTAAACTGTCGCTTTAAATCAAGATTCATTGCTGAAATCTCTCAGCATGCGCTCCAAATAAATAGTTCAGAGGAATGAACGATGGCATTCAACTGTTTTCGTTACTAGCTATAACTCAAAAGAGTTATTGCCATTGTAATAATATTTTATTCGTAAAACGATATATATATATCAAGAATATTTGTTCATGAATAAAATACTTTCGCATAGCATTGTCTCCAAAAAACCGGCAATGCATCAGTGTATTACGTGAAGACGACCTCGAAAAAAAAAATTAAAAGCGCAACACGAGCATAAAATGGCAATCCCTCGAGCAACAAATGAATAGCAACTGGATCAACTCAACAATGAATTCGGAGCGAGAAAAACAAAAGGGGAAACATTTCGATATGATTGTTCTCTGTACCAATCCGATAGGTTCTTTGATTGTGAAAAAGATGGGAAAAACTGACTCCATTCTTAAGCTAAGCCTGTTTTAGTGGCACAACCAATTTTTCGGTTACAGCGCTGCTCGATTGGCCAACAAAAGTGCTCGACGCAGCCTGATGCGCATTTTATTGTTGATTATAAACGGAACGTTAACGTATGATCAAGACGTAGTGAGTGAGTGTTGTCACCTATCTTCTCATCATATTCTCCACAGAACCCGTAAAGCATAGGGTATGTACAGCGAGATGATGCATGAATAATACACATTTGCATAATTCGACTACCTTGCCGATAGGTGGTGTATATCCGTTACGCTGTGAATGTTCGTTTTGCACATAGACCGGTACACAAGTTATAAGAAATGACGTTGTGTTGGTGAATGCTTGTTTTGCTCATAGATCGGTACAAAAGTTATAAGAAATGATGTTGTGTTGTAAACGTTTTCAGCTCGATTGCTGCAATGTCAAAAATGAGCGTTTTGGGAGTGCTCAAAGTAGATTAGGTAGCGCGTAAATTGCACTGCGTAACAGCTGTTTAGTCGTTTCGAGCTGATGACATATGAGGAGCAGCCGCTTGTTTGGTGACAAAAGGACGATGGTTAGTTTATGGGTAACGAGTTTCGTTTTCAATCAAGCCGCAATTGGATGTGAGCTCGTTGGCTAGCAATCGTTTCGCTCTTCAACAACTATCTTTTCTCATCCAATGCACATCGAACGAACGCTTTTTCCTATGCATTTTTATTACGAATTTACAACTGTCGCTTGATCTTGAAGAAAATAGGACGCTAATTGATGCATCGCACAAATGTTCGTCAGAAAACAAAAAACAAAATCGTAAGGTGGTAGATAAAAAACCGTTCTTCTGATAATACTTAAAATAAGCAAAATTAATAGTTGCAACTCAATACAACTGTTTCTTAAGAATGAAGATTTCAAAAGACTTTTTTCTCAAATACTAATTTCAACTGACTACAATAGAGTATAGAAATTTTTTGCGTTTTCGAAAGAAGCCTACTGAATGGAATCAATGCATTTTAAAAATTTTATTTGAAGAGGACAAGGTAACCAAACCAGAACGTTAAAGGATAGATTTTCTTTGGTGGAAAAAAAGATGACAAAATCTCTTTAACATATTCATTGTTGGCATTCGCTGGAGGATGTAAACACGACGATTTGAGGGTCAGATAAGACCACAAGAGAGTGTGCTTCTATTGTACCTCTTATATCGAATATGCAAATGCACACATTATAAAACAAGCATCCACTAAGTGAAACGTTTATATGAAATCTCTAATATCAGCAAACAAACATCTTGCCGATTTCTTTCAGTGACAAAGAATTCACGGAGGGCTTCAAACACAGATAGAAGCGACTTTGGCAGACGTGAGCATACGGTAAGTATTCATCCCCTTCGCACCGATACAAACTGCATTCTCCGTGTCGTTATTTAGTGCGAGATGATGAAACTCAATAAGGACGCATATTTTACGGTTGCACACTTACGATCTTGAGCAACTTGACTAATTGCAACAAACTATTTGGCCAATTCTTGTCGCTAAGCAGCAGCCCCTTTTGTTTTTCGCACTCAACAATGATGAAAACAAAAAAAAGCTGAACTGCATTAAACGAGTAAAGACCTATTGAAACGTACTCGTGTGCGATGATTAAATCTTTATAGTCTTGTTAAGCCTTAAAAAAAGACCCCATCAAACAATTAGGCGCAAATTAAAACTGCGGAAGAAGTACTCATAAAATCGGAAGTGAAGAATACTAATCGAATCTATTCGCATGCCGAAGGAAAAAAAAAACAACAAAACCGGCAAATACAATAAAATTATCAATTGATATACGAAACGTGCAGGGAATCATTTCAACTATGGAAAAATTCACTTTGAAAAAAAAAAAGAAACTTGAATAAGCGCAGTACTGGGATAGGATGTGACTTTCAACATCGCTCTGAATACAACTGACATTCAGTCGTTGTTTTTCATTTATCCATAATGATAACAAACAAAAACTGTACAAGCAAGACCGACCGCATATATCGCATAATTTCGATCATAAATCAATACAAATACACACAAACTGTTATGATGTGACGCTTTGATTAGAACAAATCTAATAATGCGGAGTTGAGGATAACAGTGGAATAATGATAAAATAAGGTAAGATAACAACATATTTAGTGACAAAATAATTGGTCAACGTTTTGCAACAACTGTTACATCACAGCAAAATTTTCTTTCAGCTACTTAACACAGAACTGAGGAATATTTTCTCTCTTAAATGACAATCCAAAATTTCTAAACATTCAGCTCATTTTTTTAAACATGACATCAAACTGCAGAAATGCATTACGGCTGTTGTCCTAGCATTTTCACGTAGATGACAGTAAAGAACATCTAAGTGAAAAAGCGCTCTATCATTCGCTCGAAAACATCGTAAAATGTCGACAGAAAACGGCGGAAATTGCATCGTTCGCTATAAAAAATGGGCTTACTTTTTGGAGACTAGGCCTATATATGTGGAGAGTGAGAGAGAGGAAGGGAGATAGGGAGTTTAAAAATTTTAGCACCTTTAACGAACCGCATATTTGAGGAACAAATTCTTGGAAAATAGTTGCACCTTTGAACGTAACTCTTGTTCGTGTATTCGTGAAAGCAATCTTTTAATAAAAAAAAAAAGGTAGTTTACAAATTTTAGCACTTCCAGAAACAAGCGTACATTCGACTGCAGCTTAGTTCCGGATTTTTACGGTGAAAACTAACTCTTGTTGATGATTTGGCGCTCTGAACAACGCTCTTCAATACAAATGTCAACGTTGGCAGTCAAAATGTTGCTTTCTTTTCACTCCATTTAATGTTAAATGTGACTGAAACAACACTTTCTTGAAATTACTTTTTCAGCACTTCCAATCGACTGCAGCAGTGCACTTTAAAGAAAAATCTTTAACGCACAAAGTCAATTTGTGCACAAAATAAACGATCCACTCTTTCAATAACACAATCCACAAATATGTATCGAAAAATAACCTCTAATAATAATTAAGGAAAATGCGACGTAACTAAAAAAAGACAACTTCTGAGAACAATATGTGCAATTTATTCGCAAAATAATGCTCAACTGTTTCTGCTTAACCATTCATTTGGATGCGTTTTTCTGCACTGAAGGAATCTGCTGAGTTATCCTATCTGTTTTTTTTTTCTAAATTTTTAATTTCTCATCCTTATTCCACCCTCCGATTTTAAACATAACACTTTGACGGAATGTTAAGCAAAAGAACACCTGAAATAGGAATCACACCATTCCATACGGTCCACCTCATTTCAAAATTCGCTTATCCAAATAAGCCCTCTCCTCCCACTTCGGAAAACATTTCAAAAACATTACCGCACTGAATTCCAACAGAAAGACATGTACAAATCATATCAAACAAAGAATGAGTTTCTAGCGAAATTAATGAGCGAAATGAAGGAATCCCCTCAACTTAAGGGATGTATGACACTAGCTTATTAGTATTTATATACTTTTTCATCCATAATTCCACTGTAATCGTCTCACCAGCTTCCAGTGCGGCCACTGTTTTCTCCGAGGCGCCTTGTGGGATTCGAACACGTGTTTTGCCACTTTTGCCGAAAGGACCCTCAATCGTTCCCCTCTCTCCTGTTGATAAGCTTACCGCCATAGACAAAAAAACGCGCATATCTGACTGCTTGCTGAACAACGAAGCACAAATCACACTTGTCCTATCAGCTTCAATCCGAGTCACACATCCCGAACGGTGTTTGCGGTGGAATCTGCATACTTCATCACCGCTATGCACAATGCGTTTGATGTTGCCATAAAACGCAAATCGACATCCTTTGCGTTGCATATCCAATTTTGCTGCCATATAGAAACTACCCACTGTTGCGTAAACGGGCTGATCAAACACCAACAAAACAGTAGTGACATGCTCGTCCAAACTCGAGAACTGCTCGAATTCCTCTCGGTCATCTTCAGCCAGAAACTGGCAATTGGCCATAACGGTCTCAAATCCGATCGATATATGAATCTTAGAACGACTCGACAATTTGCTCTTGAAATGCGAAATCTGTGTGACGGAAGCCACAGCGAACTGTACACTTTCGAGCGCACCTGGCTGGAAGATCACTGTGCGATCGATGTGTTTAGGAGGCACATCCTGGAACAACACTCCTACTCGTTCGCCCATTGTGGCACTTTTCACGTTCTCTTTCCAGTGTTGTATTCCTTTCACTTTCCGTTTCTCCTTCAACGCGGCTATTTCCACTTCCATCCCCAAGCTGAAATTTAATTTGACAAATCATTATTAGTCTTATTAAAAATCGATAAATTATTACAGAACGGATGGTATTTAGCTTTTTTATTTTCCCAAACAGGGCAAAGACAGAGCTAGCAGTACGCCGGAAAACATGCTAACTGCGATTAAGTAAAAAACTTTTTTTTGCTGTGCTAAACAATAACCGTTAGACATTTCACAAATGTTCAAGCTGAGTGATTGTCCGATTTAAACGTCATGCGTCATTTAAACGTCATTTAAACGTCACTCGATTACATCCGCTATTGAATAAACCCTCCGCTTCGCAATCCTCTGTGAAAAAAGTAATACTAGTGAACCACCATCACACAAATACGTTTCCGACGTTTCCACTATATTGTGAAAAAACATCCCTTTTTCATCTCACGTAAATTTTAGGCCATGATGTCATTTTGTTCAAGCCAAATCGTATTTGGCAAGAATATCGTTAACATAAAGGGTCGAAACGTTCTTTATGCTGCTTTGTTAGTCTCACTTTAAAAAAGCAAACAAAACATCAACTTCTTGAGAGAGTTTGAAGTTATAAAAAAGTTTTCACTAGGAGACCATTACCGAACGAAAAAAGAATGGGTACTGCAAATGTTTCCTTCCATATTTTCTATTTTCGGGTAGAAAGCCGATTAAAGATGCTTGAACGTCGATTGAAAGACGATACTTTCGTTATGAAAGATGAAACTTCCATTGCCGTGTACTTTTGTCGAATTTTGCCACCAATTAGCCGCCTAATTAGAGGAGAAATTTCATAATAGTCAACGATAACTGCATAGCCGTCATGTAAAAAGAAGCTCACGTTACTGCAAATTAACCACTCTGTGCCCGAGAAGCATCTCAAATTTGTGATAAAGAAAGTATCAGTTGAAAAAAGGACCAATTATTGGCAAATCCAGTTTAGGTGTAGCCTTGACCGGGGATCGAAGGACAATTTAAGCAAAACCAATATCAACTTAATAAAAAGGTCAACAAACGGGACAAAAACACACAAATAAGACAGAATGGCATAAGCACATTTTATTCACCATTCAGTTAGTTTTTGACGAAAGATGTTGAAACCGGTACTGCTAATTCATCTTCAGAACTTTAAAAAAAAAACTATCGATGAGATAGATGCAAAGCTGATATACAGAAGTTTCGCCGATCTGCAGGATCTATCCACAGTGAGCAGCAAAGAAGGGGGGATGAGACTGTTAGAAAAGGCTCTAAAAAGGCTTTTACGAAATTTATTCTCTACATTTTGTGAAGCCTATTCGAAGCATTTGAATGATTAAAAAACAGCCCATTCGAAGCACCTGAATGGTAAAAAGCAAAGATTTGGAAGGGAAAGATGTAAAAAGACGTAAAAAATGTTCACGTCGATCCTCAGTTGATAAAAGGATCGACATGAACGCAAAATGTGCTTTACTTGGTCTACGAGCCGTTCGAAAACGGCCGGCGAAAGGGAACAGAAATCATCTACCGCTCATACAGGGAAATTAAATAAGTCTCAGTTCTTGTTTTTCATCCATATACAAGTTCACACACCATTTACTACAAGTTCACACCATTCATTTTTACATAATTCACAGATTAAACGGAGCAGAAGAAGAATGAGGTGGAGGAGGAGAGATGAGAGAAGGTAAAGTAAAAAATTTTCATATTCGCTTCTCGAAGCAGCAGCGAGAAAATGATTACGAGCCCTCTCACCGGCACCATTTCTTTTTCCCCCTTCTCGAGGCTCGTTCGTTGGCGTGCTATAAATAAGCTAAAGTGGACCTGTTAGGAATTCAGATGAAAGCGTAAAGTGATAAACAAGATTACCTACATGATCCGTCGATGATAGTGCCGGTCATGACTGTCCCTTTGCCTTTAATAGGGAAACAGTGGTCGACGCTCATCACAAAATGTTCCGACAAACGGCGTTCCGGCTCGTACAAAACGCTCTTGAGCGCATCGATGACCGCCCTGGCCGACTCATCAACACAGTCACCGAGTAATGATACACATACAACTGGCGACTGTGCATCGATACCAAAATATTTCAGCACTTTGCCAAGTTGGTTTCGCAAAGACTCCAATTGCTCGTTACCGACAAGATCGACCTGAACTGAACTTGGATGTAGCACCGTACCTATGCGTAATCAGAGATGGATTTTACTGCATAAAGTACAAAATAAGAACGATTACTCCACAAACAGTGTTAACGATGGAAGGAGAGACACTGCGCGATGAGGTTTCGAGGACGAGTCATAAAACCTCAATAAGTGTTGCCATTCTCGCAAACGCATTCACTAAAGGAATGCAGCATAATCACAACCTCTTTGGCGAATTGTCTACAACAAAAATTCCCCATGTGATCATAGTTCCGATTGTTTAACGGACGTTACAGAGTCTATCATAATCCAAATATTTACTTTACTCGTAAGTGATATTTCAAATCATTGTACAACCAGCCTTCTAGGGAGAGTTATAATCAATTCTTACAGGCAAAACCAACCAAAAGATAACATCAATCCTACCGATCTGTGCGGTAAGCTCGCGAATTTTTTAAGATGAATTAGCGTCTAATTATCAAGCCTTCAGTTGAGAAGTGAAGAGTAGAAAAGGAGGACGGAGCAGAGGAGAGGAGAGTTGGAGGAGGGGGGGGGGGGTATGGTGGCGGAGGCGGAGAAGGAAAGGAGGAACCAGAACAGGAGTTTTACATTATACGAACTATTATCAACTGGGCAAAATATGGAGAACGTAAACAAACAACAACCTTATTAATGACGACGATGGCATGGTGTGGACACAGAATGGAAATCAGTAAGAGGTGCTCGGCGGTCTGTGGTTGCACGCCTTTTTGTGCATCCACGACGATAATAGCCATGTCGAAAACACTCGACGCCGCCAAAACTGCCCTTAAAAAACACTCCTAATTCATTCTGCACGCTCACACCGAAAACAGTCAGCTGGTCGGTCATCCATGCACTGTGGCACTCTCAACTGAATTGTCAGCCCCAATCAAAAACGAAGCTAGCATCTACTGCTAACTAAACGAAACAGCAATACGACTGAAACCGGACAAAGCGCAGTGTGCCTCAAAGGGTACTGTTTTGCACTGCCAGCATTTTCAAACTACCAGTTACTAGAAACATTGAACAGAAAGATATTAGGTGAGATTTAAATCAAAATTAGACTGTTTAGGACATGATTTAGAAAAAAACACTAGTTTTCGGGAATTGTGGCAATTTGTAAGGTAACACATACGATGCTGGATGTTTACATCTCGCCCTCCTCCTCCCTCCCCCCCCCCCCCCCCCCCCCCCCCCCCCCCCCCCCCCCCTCCCCCCCCCCATTGACTTAGCCCGGAGTATTCGGGTGGGTAAGAAGTTGCACATCACTGGGCGACGCCGGCGAACCCAGCTCCAGTTCCAAAATCTAATAACTTAGTCAGTGTTGAGGAGACCCCATCCAGGGTGACATATTACCCAATCCTCGACCACGCAAACAAACCGATATGCTATTTCAGCATTGTTGACCTGTCCCTGTCCGTGGACCATTACATCCATCATCAACAGAAGAGCCCAAATCAAGACAGCCAGTAAGCAGTAATTGAAAGGTGTACCCGATAAGCGACGCATGACCGGGACAATCGATAAGCGCAATTGTGTATCGGTCAATGCTCAGCGAGGAAAAACCCAGGTCTATGGTGTTGGCTCTCAGGTTTTCTGCCTTGGCATGCTTGTCGAAGGCGGCTGTAGACGCAAGAGAGGAGATGGCTCGCGCTAGCGTCGTCTTGCCACAATCCACGTGTCCCAACACGCCCACGTTCACGCTCACTCTGCTCCCACACTTCTCCTTCGCTCCTGAACATCTTTCCTTCAGCTCGCTTTGCCACCACGTCAAAAAAACTTAACAGTCAATCAACACAGTAACAGCCAACAGATTCTTTCCACGTTCCGTTTCGATTTTTAGCGTTCGACAAAGAACTTTTTCAATTCAGCACCACCTGTAGCCACCAGCGCCCATCAGAATTTCCAAATGGAAGTACAATACAAACACCGACCACCACATGGGATGCTACGGCCATCAAAACTAAAAATAAGCGAAGAAGGTAAACTAAAACAGTTTGCTACACCGTTCACTTAAAAAAGACAGTGATAAGCTTAACGAAATCTGAATTCCCTTGCTGATCACGAGAAGCGGGGCGCTGCAATTGCACGTACCCCTCCTCCCGCCCTCTACGTGGTACCAAAACCTTCTATTGCATCAGCGCAATCAAGCCGCTAAAAACCACCAATAATTTAGTTAGGAAATATTACCTGAACTACTTACGGTCGTGTCTGCTCCGTTACCGCCGCCGCGCTGTGTGGAGCTGGCTAAACTCCTGTTTTCAGCACTGCTGTTATCGATCCTCGACGTATCGGAATCCGCATTTCTACGCATCAGAACTGACATCCGATTACTTATATCGACAGTTTGCTCATCCAATTTGCCCAACTGCCCAACACTCCTTTCGTTCATCTTACAATTTGAAAACAACGCTTAATTACTCCATACCGAAACAAGCAGATTCCTACGCATGCATGCATTCATGCAAACTAAGAAATCGAGGTGGGCGAGCAGCCTGTAAACACCTATAGCTGAATGAATGATAAAAAAGGAATTAAGGAATTAAATCCCCAGAGAAGAAAACTATTTTGATATAAACCCAACATTCAATACCTTAAAAACAGAGGTTCGATCATGTCAAAGAGTTGCTATTTTACACAGTTCTTCGAAATGAGCGATGACTTCCTCATAATTTGTATGCCAGACAAACGGATATGAAAATGCACTGTTAAATAAATGATATTGCAACGCCACAACCGGTTTAAAACGTTGTTGTGTATATATTCAACATTTTTAGATCCTAAAAATCATCCCATTTTGTCCTCACGAAACAGGCCAATGAGATCAGCAGAAGACGTTGGAAATGGGCAGAGGGTCGGGAGAGGGCGGCGAGGAGGAGGGGATGGGGGGCAGGGAAGGAAGAGAAGGACCACTCATTTCTCCTTAACATCCAACTTACCACGCGTCCACGCCAACACATTCAACTCTATGCGATTATTCAAGTTGGAAATCTTTCAGTGAAAACATACACGATACGAACAGACACTGTGGATGACACAATCATCAGATTGACATTTGAGCGCAATAAAAAAAAAAACTATGTGTCGGCCGCATTAAATTTCATACGAGCACAAACCGGTACCTTGCTGAGAAGACAATACTCATCTGTGATAAACGTTTATGTGTGAACATTAAGAAACTATTTATTTGAGAGTATAAATTTTCATCGACTGCTCAAGTAAAACAGCAGTCCGCAATGATAATAAAACAACGATCGTAACAGTGGCATTGAATAAAGGAAGAGGGGATAGTAAGAGCATATAAGTCGCCTACGTAACTAAGCACATTGATCAGTACAACGTGAAATGAACAGAACAAGAATTAGACCCAAAACTCATAGCGGAAACAATAACCATACGAAACACTTCAATTCCGATAAGGTATATCAAAAAAAGGTGGACTTTTGAAGAAGTTTCCGAATTCATCAGCTCTTTAACTATTGGATGGATGATGAAATGGTTGAACTGCCAATACTGAATTTCAACTTCTGCAAGCAATCGACTCGAAAAGGGAGTAAAATTCGGTTATAACTGTGCTCCGTTGTCCACTTTCAAAGAGAGCGAAGATACTCGAAAAGCGAAAACTGGAAATTTCAAAAGCAAAACTGGAAATATCTGGAAAATCACATCAGCATTCAATAAATATCCTGCCAAAAAGAAACAAGTAAAAATTCTCACACATGGATGTAAATCAAAAGCTGAAACCAAAGAATTGAGAGTTACGACAATAAGATCCGTTTGGCACAAACAATGAGTTAATGGCGTTAACTGCTACTCATTTTTGCCAAATTTTTTTCTTTTCATAAAAGAAGAAAACAAAAATTCACATATTAGCATAATTAAGGCACTTTATCGCGCACAAAACACACACAATAATACAACTTACAATTGGAGAAACTACATTTGCTTTAAAAAATAAAGCTCTTAAAATTTGAAACAAAGAACCAAAAATGGTTTGCTAGAGCACTGCGTATGAGCGGAATAAAAAGCAAAAATTTCAATTACACAACCCATAAACCTCAGATAATATAATTACAATTCAAAACTGGAAGTCTCATCGAACAAAAAAAAACCCTATGAAAAGTGGTTGTTAAATCAATTTGCATAAACTATACGGCCAACAATCACAACTGGAAGAATTTCTCGAATCAAGGTTCAATTCTGTGCAGGATGAAATTCGGTTAAAAAGTCTTAAAGTAGGAATAAAGTGAAATAGAAAAAAAAGAAATGAATGAGCCTGCTTTCAATAAAACAGAACGGAACTTGATAGCCGCAACGTAATCCATCAAAGCCATAATCCGTTTCGCAATCACACAACAAACGATTCTCATTTGCATCCTCTCAATACGAAAGCACTCGTATGAGGCGGAATAAAAAGCAAAAATTTCAATTACACAACCCATAAACCTCAGATAATATAATTACAATTCAAAACTGGAAGTCTCATCGAACAAAAAAAACCCTATGAAAAATGGTTGTTAAATCAATTTGCATAAACTATACGGCCAACAATCACAACTGGAAGAATTTCTCGAATCAAGGTTCAATTCTGTGCAGGATGAAATTCGGTTAAAAAGTCTTAAAGTAGGAATAAAGTGAAATAGAAAAAAAAGAAATGAATGAGCCTGCTTTCAATAAAACAGAACGGAACTTGATAGCCGCAACGTAATCCATCAAAGCCATAATCCGTTTCGCAATCACACAACAAACGATTCTCATTTGCATCCTCTCAATACGAATTTGACCATCAAAATTACTCATCTCAATCATTTCCATATGCGAACGTGCATTTCATATCACATTCCCATCATGTCGTACTATCAATACGCCATTCGAGTGTTTAATTGAAACCGTTCGGATTCTTCGTCTGCCAATTCCACAAATCGGCGCACATTTCCTCTAGTCCATATTGACATTTCCATCCAAGCTTTTCAGCGGCAAGCGAAGGATCACAATAAACGCACGCTACATCACCAGGTCTTGGAACGCCCATCTTGATTGGCACCTAAACGAGTGCATCCCATTATGCTCACATATTGAATAAAGATAAAACAGTAAGGATGAAGGCAATGACATGCATGCATAACAATAGGCAAAAAAGAGAACAAACGTCAACATGCTACCATAAGAATTGCAGAAGAAACCACCCCTCCCCCCCCCCCCCCCCAAGTAAGGATGAATGACATGCATGCATAACAATAGGCAAAAAAGAGAACAAACGTCAACATGCTACCATAAGAATTGCAGAAGAAACCACCCCTCCCCCCCACTGTGGATGACACAATCATCAGATTGACATTTGAGCGCAATAAAAAAAAAAACTATGTGTCGGCCGCATTAAATTTCATACGAGCACAAACCGGTACCTTGCTGAGAAGACAATACTCATCTGTGATAAACGTTTATGTGTGAACATTAAGAAACTATTTATTTGAGAGTATAAATTTTCATCGACTGCTCAAGTAAAACAGCAGTCCGCAATGATAATAAAACAACGATCGTAACAGTGGCATTGAATAAAGGAAGAGGGGATAGTAAGAGCATATAAGTCGCCTACGTAACTAAGCACATTGATCAGTACAACGTGAAATGAACAGAACAAGAATTAGACCCAAAACTCATAGCGGAAACAATAACCATACGAAACACTTCAATTCCGATAAGGTATATCAAAAAAAGGTGGACTTTTGAAGAAGTTTCCGAATTCATCAGCTCTTTAACTATTGGATGGATGATGAAATGGTTGAACTGCCAATACTGAATTTCAACTTCTGCAAGCAATCGACTCGAAAAGGGAGTAAAATTCGGTTATAACTGTGCTCCGTTGTCCACTTTCAAAGAGAGCGAAGATACTCGAAAAGCGAAAACTGGAAATTTCAAAAGCAAAACTGGAAATATCTGGAAAATCACATCAGCATTCAATAAATATCCTGCCAAAAAGAAACAAGTAAAAATTCTCACACATGGATGTAAATCAAAAGCTGAAACCAAAGAATTGAGAGTTACGACAATAAGATCCGTTTGGCACAAACAATGAGTTAATGGCGTTAACTGCTACTCATTTTTGCCAAATTTTTTTCTTTTCATAAAAGAAGAAAACAAAAATTCACATATTAGCATAATTAAGGCACTTTATCGCGCACAAAACACACACAATAATACAACTTACAATTGGAGAAACTACATTTGCTTTAAAAAATAAAGCTCTTAAAATTTGAAACAAAGAACCAAAAATGGTTTGCTAGAGCACTGCGTATGAGCGGAATAAAAAGCAAAAATTTCAATTACACAACCCATAAACCTCAGATAATATAATTACAATTCAAAACTGGAAGTCTCATCGAACAAAAAAAACCCTATGAAAAATGGTTGTTAAATCAATTTGCATAAACTATACGGCCAACAATCACAACTGGAAGAATTTCTCGAATCAAGGTTCAATTCTGTGCAGGATGAAATTCGGTTAAAAAGTCTTAAAGTAGGAATAAAGTGAAATAGAAAAAAAAGAAATGAATGAGCCTGCTTTCAATAAAACAGAACGGAACTTGATAGCCGCAACGTAATCCATCAAAGCCATAATCCGTTTCGCAATCACACAACAAACGATTCTCATTTGCATCCTCTCAATACGAATTTGACCATCAAAATTACTCATCTCAATCATTTCCATATGCGAACGTGCATTTCATATCACATTCCCATCATGTCGTACTATCAATACGCCATTCGAGTGTTTAATTGAAACCGTTCGGATTCTTCGTCTGCCAATTCCACAAATCGGCGCACATTTCCTCTAGTCCATATTGACATTTCCATCCAAGCTTTTCAGCGGCAAGCGAAGGATCACAATAAACGCACGCTACATCACCAGGTCTTGGAACGCCCATCTTGATTGGCACCTAAACGAGTGCATCCCATTATGCTCACATATTGAATAAAGATAAAACAGTAAGGATGAAGGCAATGACATGCATGCATAACAATAGGCAAAAAAGAGAACAAACGTCAACATGCTACCATAAGAATTGCAGAAGAAACCACCCCTCCCCCCCCCCCCCCCAAACTACGCACAACAATCGAGCATTCTAGTTGTGAACCACCAAAAAGAAAAACTTTTTAGCAAACAACTTACATTTGAAAAAACCAACATGTCGAAGCTTTTTGGAAAAACCTTCCTATCGTATAAACATGCTACTAGGTCACTGCCACCAAGACAGTGTCTAAGCTAGGATCAAAACTTTAACACAAGAAGAAAGGTAAACACACATACGCACATACACGCACACATATACACACACACACACACACACACACACACACACACACACACACACACAAAGTAGGCATAAAATGAAAGAAGCAAAAAGTACAAATGATTAAATCTGAAGAGAGAGTTAAGGTGCAAAATTAAGTAGGGAAATCGGATGCAATAAATGCATCGACTGAGTGTTAGTTTACTAATGACGCTAACAGATAACAAATTCGACAGCAAACAAAGATATCGAGAAGAAGGCATTGATTTTGAGTGAGGTTTTCATCGTGAACACTGAAAACAATTCAGTTCTTATTTTTGCATTAATCGGCTCTAAATTCGTAAATATAATTATTGGAAGATGACCGGAACAGGCAACTGCTCAAACCTGACCACTAAACAAGACAATCATATCAGATATTATCTCTGCACAGACAACCAATGTTTTTCAGTAATTAAGAAAGAAAGGCAAGGGGAGTGCGCTAGATCACATCCCACCCCTCCTCACCTATCTATTCTGAAATTCCGACTGTGCCAAAACCCGTACAAAATGGCACGTCCGCAAATTAGACGCTGAATCCCTAGTTTTATGGCTGCCCCCATAGATTACGTGGTCGCTATGCAGCACTGAATCCGATTTCGGCTAATTTGGCACTTGGTCACCAAGCTTACTTTACTTACACGTGTTTCAACTACATCTGGTATATAATGATGGGAAAAAAAACTATGGTAACGAATTTTTCGATTTGGGATGCTAAAATGGGGCTGACCAAAGATTTTTCGGTAAAACAACGACGATCAAATGAGAGTGAGAAAAAAGGCTGTCTTAACTAGATCCAATTTCATCCTTTCGCATGATCCGCCTTTGGACAACAAGCACATGTGAGAGAAGCCAAACATTTCGATATACTCTGGTTCATTCGATACGTATTGTTGCAACAAAAACAAAAAGTGGGGGTCACTATTTATTTGAACCCCCAAAGAATGGCGCTTAGCACATCTAGAATTCTCTACGCACCAATCTTGATCCGATGAAGCAGTATTCATCAGAAACACAAATACTGCAACGAAATGTTGTACAACTCTTGGCGCACGCTCTAAAGCTAACATTGGCCACTTGAGACGAAGACCGAATATAACTAATGAGGAGCGGTGAGTGGGCAGGCGATTCTTGCCGGCTTAAAATGCGAACGGAGCACGACACTATGCTGAGAAGGACAACTATAATACAGCTCTGACTCAAGTCTACGCGGAATACAGACAGGCCATAAATCCGTTGTTTGATTCACCCCAGCAATGTTGTTATCATTAACCCGGAACGGAGAAGAACGACCGAACGACTTTCATTTACTCGAAAGAAATTTTGAACGATGAATAACGATCGGAAAACATCGGAGTTAGTCAGATTCCAAGGTAACGAACTTAAAGGATTTCGCTGGAACAGACCTTCCTTCCGGAGGCTTTTTCTAGAGCATGCACCATCTCGAACACCGAATAACCTTTGCCTGTACCCAGATTGTACACTTCGCACCCCAGCTTGCCCATCTTCTTGATTCGGTCGAATGCGGCAACGTGGCCACGTGCTAAATCCACAACATGGATATAATCACGCACGCCGGTCCCTGAAATTACCAGCTCGATGATCAGCGGACTGGATATGTAAATGAATGGTAAACACCTCAAGCAGTTACCTCCCTGCCACGCCTCTCTCTTCTCTTCGCTTCCTTTCTCTTCTTCTATGTCTACGTTGCACTTCATTGCACGATGCAATGTTTGCCGAGGCACACTTTTCATTAACCCTTCGGAAAAAGTTACGCACGGTAATGGATATTTTACATGCACAAATTCACATCGAGTATTTTCCGCTTGCTCCGTATTTCGTCCAGTAAAATTTAAAAAAAAAAACATCCAAGCCTCATCAGAATGACCCCCTCCATGTTCTCTATCTCAGGTAATCTTTTAACAAAAAAATGGAGGGCTCTCTAGGCCTATAAAAGCGATTCTAGAAAACTTTCTTTCTCCTACGACTGAAACAATGACAAAGTATTGTATCGGTGGGAATGGAAGATAGCATTTTTCTCTAAGCATATGAAAAAAACCAGTGAATACAACATTTTAAGTGATATTCGTATTTCCACAGCGGATGTGTTCAAAACGTCACTGGTAACTAGAACTGATGAAAAGCAAAATTACTTCACAAAATGAGCAGCCAATCATTCTCCCACGAGAAAATTAAAATTAAAAGCTGACCATCAGGAGTAGGGAATTTATCGCCGTAAACTACAAGGTGAGGTAGTCTGCCGATGGCCACCTGACTGACGAAAGGCATTAGGTTGTTGGGAATTCCCTTTGGATCTTCACCGATCAAACCGCTCGGATGTGCACCTACCGGGTTGAAATATCGCAACAGAATTATGTTCCAATCCTGAAAAACGAAATAACACGCGAAAATCAAGACACGGCTATTCACAATTTAATCAACGACAACAACATAAATTGGAAGATTGCGCCAACGTATACGGTTGATTACGGAACATAAGGCTGATGTTTCGAAGTAAGCACTGTGTGCTTCTAAAACAGAAAATAGAGCAATAACAGGTTGTCCGGACCGGGTAAAGAAGCAGATTCGTTTTACAACGTCTAAGCAAAATAACAGAACGAGGCTGCTACAAAAGGAAGACCGCTGCGTAAACGTCTGGAACCAGCTATCACTTCGACAGTGACACGCACAACGTCCTCGTCTTCAAGTAATGCACAAGAAAATATGAATGCCGTGACCAATTATAATTACATCATTCCTCTAAAATGCCCCCCCCCCTTCCTTGAAAACGATGACTTCCCTTCAAACTGCCACTGAAAAAATTCAGCCCCGAGATCTGGAGGTTAGTGTTTGCACAATCGGTTGTTTGATCCTCTGATTATGTTTTAATATCTCATGTAGGCCTCGCCCATGAAGATGAATTAGCTGCCTATAAAAAAGAAAAGTCGAAGTCTCTCAAAGTTCTCCACCAGGTGCTGCATGGATCATCTTTGCCTGTTTTAATACCAGTAATATCCGACGTGGATGAAGCTACGAAGGCGAGTTATGCGTCACTCGACAGGGAACTGCAAGGGCTTCCAAACTTTACACAGGCGATCTAATCGCTTTCTGCTGAGATTTATTACGGGCGACTTCCCTTGTTTCCGGTCACAGCGATTAAGCAGCAGACGAGATGAGAGAAATATTTTAACCCAAATTTCAGCTGATCGCACTAAAATTTTGTCTATTACGATCTCGTCATCCTTTAAAACGGCGGTTAGTTTTCCAAAACTGGTCATGTTTTGGTCTACCCTGCTGAATATGTCATAGTTAACTGTCTTTAACTTCCCAAGCTTCCCCGACAATGCCTCCTTGGTCTCTCTCTCACGATGATATGGCGTCGTTCGCTAACGATTTCCAATATGATGACTATTTTTTATTTTTGCCAAACAGTACAAACAAACTACAATCAGTCGATGGTACGTTACACAATAAAGCAAACTACAATCAGTCTAAGGGATGCCATACAACACGACCGAAATACAGTCATTCTAAGAGGCCGAAGAGGAGTCCGAGGCAGTTGATTTCATACTCTGACATGATTAGCATCTAGCAAAACAATGTAAAGTTTATTTCTCTCGAAAGGTTTCCATCGATCATGCAACGTCTTATTATACTTACCCACCCATTCTTAAACAAACATCACTTCCGCAAAACCTACACACTGAAAACACTACGTAAGAATCAAGTACGAACCTTCTCAGCTTTAGAAAGATCGATGAGCATTTGCTCGATCATATACTTAGTCTGTCCATAAGGGTTCGTAATACCACAGCCCACAGGATCCTTCTCGGTGATTGGCAAATGTTGCGGCGGTCCGTATACCGTGGCGCTACTCGAGAACACAAAGTTCTTCACTTCGTACTTACGACACAACTCAACAAAAAAACCTCTTATATACACTCGACATAGCAAGCAAAATGCGAACTATTTTAAAAACTACATGCATTATTTCATGCATCACTTCAGCAAATTAAGTTTTAGAGATCACAAAAAGAGCTAGTGGCAAGAATGAGAAGTTTCACAAAACTGCTCCTGTTTGGAATTCGAGTCTCCCGTCAAGCTCTTACTCTTTTGGCGAGTCCTTATATTTCTGTTACGCGTCAAAAATTCTAAAATTTTGATTTAGAAACACGGAATTCTCAGCATCTTCAGTTCAAAAACATTTATGCGCTTATTACACTATTTTTCTTTACAAATTAGTCACAATGGAGAAATATGCTTTCGTAAATAAAAGCTCCCCTCCCCCTCCCTCTCCGCCTCGAAATCCTCCTTCGGAACTTCTCCGCCAGTCGCGTGGGAACGTTTCCTGCCGACTGATGGAAAAGCCAATCCGTCATTGTCGTCTCTGACCCCATTCATCAGGACGAAGATAACAAGCATAAGCGGGGACATGGTTTCGCTTTACACGTAGTGTCGCGTTCGAATAGCATTGGAAGCCTACCGCCAAATTCAAATTTTGACGACTTTTAAAGTGTTCTTCCACATCACTGCTTTAGCAATTGCTATAATAATACATACTGCAGAGCGTAAGTGCGTTCCCAAAATCAAACAATGACAACTTGCTAAATATCTAAATGCTTCAAAATACCTGAAGCAAGACGAGACTGGCGAGCAAATTGTTGCGATAATACTCCAGTGGTTTCTCCACTGATTCGCCCACTGCCTTCAAGCCTGCCAAATGCACAACACCGTCCAGTTTAAACTGCAAAATATGAAAACATTGAAATGGACATTCACCGCACTCATAAAGTAGAAATCGTTCAGGCGAAAAACGAACTAATTTTATGAATCGGTGGTGCGACTATACGCGCTATTAATTGCTCTGCGAATCAGAAAGTGAAAAAGAATTATGTGTGCGAAAACAATATTACATTGCACTGCGAGTATGAGTTACCATCACAGAATGTTAAAGATGACAAGAATTGCCAATAGTTGATATAGAGTTTAAAGCGGAAAAAGATATCGGTGATTAGCACTAGAATCACGTTAAACAACGCCTAACCTGTCGTCTAATTATTCCATCTTTCGATTTATTCCATTTAGATATTTGTTTCAAGTGTACGTATGCCATGTGTTAGCGTTCCTCTCCTGTGCTCTTAATCACTAATTTGATAACGATGTGTATTAAACCACAACACTTCAGCACAATTGCGAATCAAAATATTTACATATTCCGAATAAACTACCGCACAGCCGATATCAGTGAACGTTGGCTGAAATTTGAGAAACGAGAAAGTCAGAAATGCATATCTGTCAGAAAATGCAAAAAGATAAAGACTAAACATACGCTGTGCAGACCTCTATAGTTAAACAGGTGTCACTTCGCTTGTCAAGCGCTGCACAATACCTCATATCCGAAGCGCACGCCGTCTAGTCATGTGCAATGGACGAAGAACAACCCCTTCAACAAAAGCTCCTCCATCCCTAACCACCCCCCTCAACACAACATTTTTCTGCGTTCCATATGAAGTTGCACATTTCGGTGCAATTAAAAGATGTGTTCAAAAAGAATTTTTGAACAGTGAAGATGTTGTTGTGCTTTATCGATATCGTCCCTTGGCACACTGACGGGAATGATCGGTTTACAACAACACTGTGAGCATAAAAACCTATACTCCCGCTTCTGAAAATATTGCCTAAATAGTTCCTTAAACAGTAAGCGAATAAATTCACCAGATTGTAAATTTAAAAAATGTTTGTGCATGTGAAATCATTTTCTTAAATAACTCCGAAATTTTAAAAAAAAGTGCACACTTATTCTTTTGCATAAAACAAAAAGTTTTTTCGTAAATTTTCACTCAGGTATTTTGCCTCGTATATAGGATAATTTATTCATGCATATAAAGTACGAAAAACTGCTCATTCTATAATCTGTACTTTATAAACACTAGACACTTTTGCTGGACAGCTCGACATAACTAATCTCTTTCCTTTGCCAACCGTATCCTGTTGCTCGGCTCTAACAATGCGACCAAATCGCGCACGTAATGCGCAGCCTTCTCAAGAGCACTTTCTAGTCTCACTTACTGCCTTGCAGTATATTTTAGAAATTTCAGGCTGGAAACGCTGTATAAACTTTACAACTGTCCTACCAGAACGCCCAATTGCAATTTTTTCTAGCTGAAGAAGGACGGGAAGGTCTGACGACATCTAAACGAGCCTTGACGACGTCAGAGAGTTCTAGGTAGACTGTGATTCGACTAACGCTGTTTGCCCCTATTTTCCGTATGTTGCGAAAAATGGAAGATATTCTATACGAAAGAAATAATGGCAAAATATAGGTTTTTTTTTCAAATGTGAAACAGGAAAATTTACAAAATTAAAGATGTATACGTATAAAAATGGATATAAATTTTTACATGAAAAGAAATATTATGCGAGCAAAAAAAATTGGCGGCCGAATAGACATTCTAGCCTACTTAACGATATTTCAATTGTGGCAGCGGAAAGACTATAAGTTTATTGTCACTATTCGAAGAATAACATTCAAAGAACTAAACAAGAATTACTTTTTTGAATACCGCTTCGAGCTGTTCTTCATTGCAGCAGTCTGCAAATACGAACGGCACCTCTTTACCAACTATTTGCGAAACTCTTTTTAAACTGACTGCATTCCCGTCCGCATCTGCAAAAAAACTAGTTATATGCAAATAACCTTGATATGTGCAAATGCATATCGATATGTTTGGTTTACTACGAAAAAAAAATGAAGCGCCATTTTGCAAGACAAACAACGAATTTCAACAACCAACAGCGCAAAACATTTCCCGTTATTCACTACGTAAAACCACCCCGTATGCATTCCACTGCAATAATTCATATCGCCGAAATAATGTCATTGCCGATATGTAAAATTATTAAAACGATTACACATAGCGATATGCGGCATTCGTTCATCCCTAATTCAATAAATCATATACGAACCAGAGTTGCAAAGAGAGAAACGATTTCAAAAAAAAAAAAAAAAAAAAATTGGAAGATTGCAGTTTCTGGTGCGCTCTGATACCCCGGCTTCCGCTCCCCGGTTCGATTCTCCCTAAGTATCAACATGGGTATTGATTCAATATGGCTTCTTATCTGTTCGATCACCAATGACTCAGCTGGTTTGCATAAACGTTCAGGTCGAAAAAGTTATCACAACAATGAGTATTTTTCTGCGCATCGATTATCTTCTGTGCCACCAATCAAATCAAGATTATGATCAAATTCGTAGTAGGATGCGTTTGGCGAAATTTAAACGATGATGGCTTTAATGTGCCCTATCCAAAATTGCTATTTCCGTTAACAGTTATCAAGTAAACAACCATCGCATTACTTTTAATGCAGAATCCTCAATTAAATTCCTCTGACCTCCCCTTTTCAAGCACAATGAAAAACACCGCACTCCCTTTAGGTAGCCTTCTTCTCTCTGTCCCACAATATCACTGTGAGACACTAATGAATCTCATGCAATAAACTCCGCTCAGCAAAGTTCAAAGAAGCGCTTCCCACGTGAACGACCCCTTCTCAAATATCTGCTGCCTTTCAGAAAAATGTGAACTAACGGCCCTGAGGGCACTGCTCAGGGAAATTCGATATTTTCCGGAGAATAATGCAATAATTTTTGATCATTTAACAACCTTGAACGGAATTAGAGAAGTTGTCGACGCAGACGACTTCATAGCCAGTGTTGAGCAGTTCCACAGCAACGTGACTTCCAATAAAACCAGCCGCACCTGAGAGTAGGATTCTCATCGCTGATCTGCAACATAAAACTAAGCGTTTCAAAATTAGCAGGATGAAGTAATGAGCGAAACCAACGGTAGACACACTCCCATGTTATGCACAAAGATTGTAAAGATCAAGTAATTTTGTGGATGGCTTCCTTTCAGCTTTTATACTCCAAAATACAAAGTGAAAATGAAAATAATATTTCTTGTATGTGGGCAAATAATATGGGCGGCTATTGCAAGCTATTAAGTCAAGAATGACCGAAAAAAAGAAAGCGGCCAATATCAAAAAGACTAAAATTCGAGGACAAAAATTAGTCTAGCTTGTTTAAAGCCTTACTTTAAAAAAAGAATCATCCTGTTTTGCCTATCTGGGATAGCATGCACATAGCGTTCGTGATTTTATCGATTATATGCAAATATTGGGAACAAAATTTACAGGTCGATAATTTTGGACGCTACTTTTTCAACTTAAAAATAATAATCAGAAATCTCAAAAACATTTAAATGCATTAAGCGAAAAATCGAAACCAATAATTTTACTACAAAGAATCTCAGATTACAATTCCGGAGGAATACGCATACAACTGCTAAGGCAATGGTCGGCATTTGCGCTGAACCATAGATGGCAGTTCTGTGGACCATTAGGGGCCAAGATAAGCCCAAATGAACTTACGAAGAGTCAAGATTGGCTCACGGAGGACGGAAATTCATCGTACTTCATGGAAAACGCCCACTACTATACTGACAATAACCAGAACTTTCTTTTGTCGGAATTTCTACAATACCAGGACGCTCGCTTTACAAAGTTTTTGGAGCAAGAAATTTGAGAAACCGTTTTAGAAAATTGTTCGACTGGATATGCACCGCTTATCGCATCAAAAAGAACAATAAATCATAAAACAAATGTTTCATTTTATCGTGCACCACGTACCGCTACTACTGTCGAGATTCACAACACCGAAATGCGAAACTCTGAAGTCTGGTCTCATAGCGCAAATGGGAGAAACTGATCCATTCACCTGTGGTAGGTACAGCTAAAGATTTTGTAGGGTAAATCAACTTCTGTAAAAACATTGGATACCATGGGCTATTTCGGTTGACTTCCGTTACCTATGCTCCTGTCCCACTAGCTTCACTCAAACAAACGTTGCCATTGTGCGTTTTATACGATTCATAGGATGCAACATTTAAGAAAAAACACTAACATGACCAAATTATCAAAGCCAATGAATGCATAAATCATTACGAAGGCAATGAGGCGATCTCAGCAAACCGCCATGGAGCATTTAAAACGCTAAAGAAGGACACAGGATTCCGACAAAGCATAACACCCTACCCATTTTACTACCGAGGATGAACGATAGCAGGTCATATGACACTCCTGGAAACTGCTCGCACTAAATGATAAAATGAAATTCGAGGTAACATTTCTGATCCTATCAGCACGCAATGTGCAAAGCAAGCAAATGGAACATTGAAACGCCACATAAAATAAGGTATATGGCGAGAAATGCGAAGCACAAGTGCACTACAAAAAGATAACAGCAACTAATTAATTAGCCTTTATGTAGAACGGATCATATACAACGGCGAGGAGTAAAAAACGAAATATATGATTGAATGAGAAGTACTGAGTAGCATTTTTTGTGTTGTCTCGTCATACTTCGAATAACAAGCACGGAACACCTGGAATATACATAAGCCTCTTTGCTAGGAACTGCTGCCAAAAAAAGAAAGAAATGCAACTTTAAAAAAACTTCATTGAAGATCTTGCCGTAAGCATAAATCCCTTTCTGGAAGTTCGATAAACTTTCAAAACGCAAGAACTCTCCTCACTATCTTCATAGTATATCCAAACAAACAAAAATTTCAAAAAGAACAAAAGCGAAGAGTGCTCATTTGTACGAAATGCACAAATATTTCCACTAATGAGCTTGCGGATGATAGCAATCGCTAAACTTATGACGTGACACAAATATGCCACGTCGGCTTGAACGCTCGGCCGCACGGTTTACGACCAGTACACTCTCTAATAAGAACGAATCAATGCAATGACGATCGCATACGCGCAACGTGTTCATATGTCACTTCCGTATGGCTAAAATCACGACTAGTAAGACCGAAAAGTGTATCAGTCACAACGAGTGCTCAGCAACTCGCAACATCAACGGTCCTAGTCTGCGGTGCTCCCGTAAAATTTTCTACCTAATTTCACATACGAAATGGTTGCCAGCGACTAAAGAATAAAAAATAATTCAGCCCTCATTAAAGAAATATATAATCTGAATACCAACTGGAGAGCATCATCCTTATTTACAATATTTAAAGAAGCTACAACAAAATTCAATATTAGCACATTCAACAAAATTTCGACAAACAATGTTCATCTGTCTAAATGTCATTGATAATCGGTCGAATTGGGAATTACATTATGAATTCTTCAAAATATAAATTGGTGAGGAAAACACCATAACATTCACTACAAACAACAAGCGAAACAAACGAAAAAGCTTTATTACTATCAAATAAGCATTTCACCACAACCATAACATTTTGGTTTTTTATGCTTACAAAAAAAAATTATTAGTTATATCAAATACTCAAGAAACCGCCTGCATATTTTTGAGCAAACAGACGTAATGTTTCCGATGGTTACCAAAGAAACTTTAAACATCTCAAATGAAATAGTGATTTAGCTTTGGAAAAACAAACAATCATATATACAAACAAACTGAACAGAACATTTGGATGGTCGCGAAAAAAAAATGCCTTTCGATATTCTCGTTCAAATTGCTCGATTCATCCAAAGAATATTTGAAAATGAAATGAAGAACACTTGGTTAACGGCGAGCAAAGTTTCTCTTCGATCGGCGTTCAAACAGTTATTGTTGATGTTCCCCCCTTGTCCCCCCCCCCCCCCCCCCCCCC
>JPKZ01003226.1:173143-189618 GCA_000803305.1 Toxocara canis
CCAGCCCACAAGCAAACAGAATGCTCATACTCGTGTAGCATCGAGTTTTTGCTGGCGGAACAGTAACACCTTTCGTTGTGAGAAGACGCCAGCGTCGATCAAAAACGATTTCCGATAGCGGCTTCCTGCAATACAGGAAAGCGTTAACCAGTTGTGTGATATGAACACTAGTCCGGACGATAATTTATCACTGCTGAGAAATGACCAGTTGGGCGCTACAAGTGCTCATGCAAAAACCTATTCACAGAGCGCCTCCAGGCACGCTGCTTACAAAGTATTCAAATTTTAAAGAAATCCAGCACTCGGTCGATAATGCATCCGTCTTTTCATCCGATCAAATTGCCGCAAAACCATTTGCCTAAAACACTGATGGAATTCAGTGACCGAAGTGCAATTTTAAAGAAATCGCTGAGACATTTAATGAAATTGTGTGAAATATCGAAAAGAGCGTCAAAGAAATCTCGAAAAACAAACATAAACTCTAACAGCTTCCAAAGTGGCACTATAAAAACTTCATGCGAGGAAGAGTATTGTTCGGAAACCGCTGTGACCTTCTCTTGCAACGATACTTCAGAAAATAAAAATTAAAGTCCAAATACAGATACACGCATGCAATCAGACATAATCATAGACGCAGAAAATTCAGATGCTCAAGGTATTCTTCGTCGGGTCCAATCCAAGAGACAAAAACATCAGAGCATTTCTGCTCTGATCACAGCAACCCGTTGAGGCTTTTGTTGTAAACGTAACAGAAATAATTTCCGATTATCCGCTAACAACAACGTAAATTTCAGACTTATCGTTAACGAATACAAGTGAATTGATGGTGCATTCATCCTAATAGGCACACCATTCGTTTGGAACAATGAACCCTATGAGGGCCATAAGCAAACTCTCAGCTTATAGGCATCTCTAAAATTGCCATACCATAAACAAAAAAGCGTTTCAACCCATCCGAAAAACGTTCTCACATTCCGGAAATCATTTTTTTTAAATCCGAAATTTCAGCGGAATATTATAAGCTTTTCACTGATCAAATAACATCAGGCGCACGCTATCAACGCGAAGATAGTAAGCAGAGATACGATGACTAAAGAGCAAAACAGTACGAAAAACACAATACAAAGCACACAGCGGCGCCTAGTCAAAACAAACCACCCATCTTAGCAAACGCCAATGACAGTTCATATGCGATGCTCTCAATGATACGACTATTTCTTTGACAAAACGTCGATGCAAGCAACACGAAACGTCTTTGGATGTTCGGTCAAGATGAATGTAGATGGAGTTTGGGGGTGATGTGGGTCAGTACAAAGCAAAAACAAAATGCCCTTTTCTTGCTCCTCCTCCATTCGTGAAAACGTCCAGTAACCAAACATCGAGTATACAATTACTGCGGCATGCTCTCGTCGTGAATTACCGCACAGTTTTTCTGCAGTCACAGCACCTTCGCAAAGATCCATTTCATTTTTCAATGCTCACCGGTTTTCACCGGTCGGCTTTGCACTGCCTGGTTTATGGGACCAGATAACAGCGTCATGATCCCAACCTACGTGTGTGCCTCTACGACCTGAAAGGATGACAGCTGCACGCAAACGTTGCCGCACTGTCCTCTTAGCAGACAAACCGATAACGCATATACCTAAAGCAACAACCGAGCACCAATTTACCGCACAATTTGGCGCTTTTACATGCAAAATATTGAATGCAAACATTTTAATTTATCGCATACTGCTTACATGGTAACGCCATCGAATTCAGTTCCGTTTGCTAGCAATTTCGTTTTATGGTAATTAAAAACCTTTAATGCCAAAACGATTAAAACCTTCGCTTTAAATGGGGAGCTCATCGAGAAAAACGTTCTTTGAACGATTTGCACTGACGAACCAATAGAACATGAGAAATCAATTTTCCACATCTTCCTGCACAGTGCAATTATTTCGCGATTCCTAACAAGCTCTCAATTCGTTGGTCCTCCAAAGAAAAATGGAAAACAAATTTACGTTCGTCCACTCATTAGATACGTTAGTGAAAACAAAATAAGTATTTCGAAAGATTCTTTTGTGTAAAAAATCGGCGCCTGCAGAATTTATGAAGGGAAAAGAGCCCAAGTAAACGAAAGACGAAAAAAAAAATTACTATTTTATTGACAAACAAATACGTCACTTCCCAACACATAAACTTTTACGAGTTCAGCGTAACAATAGTTCGGCAACAAAAGCATAAATACTAATCGCGAACCTATCCCATGCGTGGTAACACAACTTGTTGCACATATATGCTTTTTTTTTGCTTCGCACTAACGACACCACAAATCTGCACACAGTTTAGCTCTAACTCCCTGCCCACCCCCTCAACCGCTATCAATGCTAAAATAAAAAATAAGATATGATAAATACAAACTTCCAAATGTGTTGGAACAGTTGACGGAGGCTGAATCAAAAAATATAGAATTCGAACAAAGGATATAGTGGGTTAAAAGTCGAGCGGAATGGAGTACTTGGAAATCGAAATATGTTTTCTCAACCAGCTAGATGATGAGACCAACGAAAACAATCATCACGAGGAAGGAAAACGCCAGAAGAGCAAAAGTTTCATTGAGCCGGAAATTATTGAAACGATCATTTTTCTCCTCAAAACCGATTTTCATAATCGAAAAAAAAAACTGACAAAATCTTCATTCTCTAGTGTTGCACGAAAACGGTTCATTTCTCACTAAAATCAAATCATATACTGCTCAATACTGCTGAAAGATCCTATAAATTTGTTCACTAGTCTTAATTCACAATAATGTTCTTGACACTTCATCCAACCTCTCTTTCCCACCACGAACTGCGCCCTAAATCCATCTTACCCACAACCATAACTACGTAGCAGCATTCTCAAAATCCACCGTTACTCACCCACACCTGCTTTTGGAAGGAAACAAAACCAATAACAACGATCTTTCAGAGCAGACTCTCAACGAGCGTTTCGCGAAGTTCGTTGGTGATGGCTGAGGATGTACGGAGTTCATGATCACCAAGTTTGAAGATCGATTCGATCACAGACAGTTCAGCACTGGTAGTGTCGAGACCAGTGATTGCAACCCAGTCGTTTACGCACAAACCTGCACCTATCAGCTCAGCTCCCCTAAAACAACAAGCACTTATAATCAGAAAAGGGCACATATCCTAATTTCCTTCTACACCAGCAGATGGCGGGTACTGGATAATAGACTTGCGAGTCGCAAGTCTATTATCCAGCTGCCTCAGTCGCAAGTTGAGCTGCCTCAGTCGCAAGTTGCGACTGAGGCAGCTCGAAATTAGTAGCTTCAAGAAGCGCCATTCAAGCTTGATCATCGACAAGCTTCAGCAACAAAAATCAAAATTGGTCAGCACCTACTAATGAAATAAATTAGCCTGCCTATTCAAGCCAAAAACCATTCAACATAAGTGGATGACCACGTAAGGCCAGTGTGTGATGCCCCTTCTTTACCTCTGCAAAGAAAAAAAAAAGAGGAGGAAACAACAATTTTAAGGGATTCCTAATACATATACGGTGAAATGAGCAAGAAAAAGCACTGGGCTGAAGAATGCCGGCCAAGCTCTCACAGTGACACATAAAACTAGTAACGGTGTATAGCATTTCATTCCAACCGCACAACACTGTCTGCGTCCTACTTATTTCAAGCCACGTTCTTACTTTCTCATTGCTTCTTTTACTCACTCACTCCTAGACAGACTGAACGAGCCTTATTACCTGTTAACCGTACCAGCAACAACCGGAACCTGCAAAAGGGCGGCCACTTCCCTCTGAGTCTCAGGTGGAGTTCTCGCTGCAACCAGTGCTCCTTGCGAATTCAGTGCAGCATATGAACCGACCTGAAACTCGATAAACACGTCGGCGACGAAAAAAACTGCAACTGGCAGGCGTTACAGTGACATAAGGCGGGGTAGGAAGACGACTGTGTAGCTTAACGACAACATAATGTCCCATCAAGATATCCAAGAAAAATCGAAAAGAGACCACCATCCGCCAATTCGAACGCCCTTTAACAATTCAAAAAGTTTTCGCTATATAATACTTCTGCTTGGCCGATCAACGAGTTTAGAAGAGTGTTCAAAATTCGATTAAAGTGTAATATGAGAACTGGTAAACATGAGAACAGAAATGAAGCCTATAGACATGAAGAAAACATCGAAAAAACGAAAGTAAAATCACTGCGACAAGATACGACTGCCTCGACATGAGAGAAACGGTCACTCTAAATTATCAAACAATCGGCTACCTAAAAGCTAGTGTAAACACACGAAAAAAAAAGCTTACCAGTGCGTGCGGTCCTAGACTTGTTCGAAAAACTTCCACTTTCAACGCGTCCACTAGAGCCTGAAAGCCATTTTTAAATGAACTCTTAGTATAAACAAAGACCATGTAGCATTCTTTTTCAAAAACGCTCCGTTATAACTACCAAACACAACTGCTCGAAATTCGCAGTCCTCATAAATTCGATTATTAAAAAAAGAAAAGTCAGCATAGTACCTTAAATATTTTATTTAACGGCAACTTAAATGACACTAATTAGCAAAACAAAAACGAAAACATTTGTTTTATTACCTCATACCATACTGTTTTCTTATATGAAACATTCGGTTCTTGGTCACGTCCATTGACACTTGACAGTAAAAGTCAGCCATGAAAAAAAACGCCCACCGCCTGTCAGCCGAATTAAACGTTATTATAATCCTACTGCCAAGAGGCTTTAAAGGAGTATGACGGTCAAAAGATTTAAAAAATTGAACTGAACGCGCTGACCATCATCTCATCTTAGTGTTGCAGTGCAATAAGAGTTGAATTAATAATGATAGTCTGTGGTACGGTCGAGACGGAGGATAGAAAAGAAGCCAAGAACATGGAGACAATGTAAGAGTTGCCGTTACGGTGACATTTATACATTGACGCTGTGCTTACCGCATACGTCTCATACCCTTTCATTCTTCTCCTAACTGCTCCAAAGCGCCAGTATACATTCCAGACTCTTGTTGCAAAAACTGTCGCTTTTGCAAATCAACACACAATGGTCTTTGAACTAGGGACCTGCCATACGCGTTCTGTTCTTGTGTTCCCTTGTGGCTATCAGGACGGTACACTGATGGAGCTCAATCACGTGAACATACCAGCACGTTGACCTTCGAGATTTGGATTACCATATGTGTTCTGTTTTCGCGTTTCCTTTGTAGCTATTGAGTGTAAACATCTGTAGCATTGCTTTGTACTCACCGGTCCAGCCGCTAGGAGAGGGGCGGGAACCAAGACTGCCTGGCGGGAGCTATACCCGGCCCTAGTCAGTCTTCTCTGTTTCGACCAAGAGCGAAGGTTGCCCTGCCTTCGGCTCCGTGAATTGTATATTCTCTGCCTTATATTCCGCTCCCCTTACAATATTCGCTGCCGTGTATTCGCCTGTTATTCACTACGTAGCTGAATAAACTCACTGGACCAACGACAACAGTATACACAACAACTCTAGTGTTACACCAAACTTCACAGTTTTGGATGAAATGTGATGGCGACCACGTATATCAGACGCACTTAAAGCGAAACTCAGATAACAAAACGATGACAGTAGCGGTAAGAAATATTCCTCACGCAGATGATGAGTGTAGGCAACGATGCATCGCGTCACGCTTCCCTCCAATATCATCAATTCTTGATTAGAAACTCATAATAGAACAATGCAACTACTATAACTAAGCATTCAACAGAGCACATCCTGATGAAGAGATAAGTGAATCTGTGAACCTCTCTAAACAATGCCAACCCATCCTTCAACCCATCGATATAATAAACAAGGGAAACCATAAACCAGAGTTGTTTATTTCAGCAAATCAACCTCGCACTTCCTTATGGGTAAACTGCCCTCCAGCTATATTCATAACCAGAACTGGAGATGAGATGAGCCACTTTCGGAACCCTATCAAATTCCCCCACTGTGTGTTCAGGACATCGTTTCCACTGCAAAGCAGCCGGATTTGAAGCGACCGCAAACAGAGAGAGAGAGAGATTGAAAACATACACGACGATACTGTGCCCTTACTTGCCCACGTTGGAACGACTGGAGAGTGGGAAGGAGCTTGAATAAGCGAATGGACGGCTGGACGAAAAAGAGGGCTAACGCCTTCCTCATCCATAGAACATTAAAGGTTCATGTGCGTTCCTACGTTCTTTCTTCCGCTGGATGAGGCGAACTTCGAAATCCACATTTCAACGAAATTTGAACTCCAATTTTCAACAACTCATGAAAAGAGCTCGCACGGTATTACATGTGGAAGTGCTTCCTCAATGTGAAGTTGTGCCAAACATAGGCGAGACAGTAGATCATCAATTACCTTTTCAAAACATGGTGCACGATATTTTGAAATTCTGTATTTCGAAAGCCTTTGAATAATAGATGAGATGACAGGCGAAGGGAGATCTGCGGGAGGAAGAGCTCCGATATGAGCAACAGGAAACCACCTGCCTCCCGTATCTTTCCTCCGGAAGAGCAGGATAGGCGTCAATACTATTCTTGGCACCCAAGTACCATATATCGCATGCTGGTCGTGTGGCATTTGCGGCGTCGTGCCAAGCATCGATTAAAATTTCCCCTCTGGACTCCACCAAAAACCCTACCCTCTCCCCACCGAAATAATTTCTCGCCCAAATCCATATTATTGAAAAAAAAGCTCATCCAGGATCTCCAGAGCTGCGAACAGCGACAAAACCTCATTTTCAATTCCAATTCTACATAGCAGCACGTGAACCTGCTCAGTTTCAGCACTAATATCGGCGTGCACAATTGCGACGTGGTCGTTGCAAGCGATGACGTTACCTAGCGCTGAAAGCCTCTCATCGATCCTTCGTATTTGTACAGCATCCGGGAGACTGAAAACATCTGAATTCTCTAACACTTGTCCAAGCAGTCACTTAAGACAACAACATTACTGCAAAACATTAAAACGTTTGACAGCATTTGCGCAATGAGCAATTCTGGAAACCTCCTTCCCGTGTTATATTTTCTTCCTCAGACAGAATGAAATCTTAGTAAGCCTTAATGAAGGCAAATAAACGTTTCGAGTGAATCGGAATTGGCGGCATCCTCCTCTTCCCGATGCCCTCTTATTTCCTTCCTTTTCCGTTACATTCTCATCCTTTTCAACACTGTTGTTTCTTTCTCCTGAAGCGGTATGTCCCAAATGTATGTTCGACTGGCGTTAAGCCGTCTGTTCCTTCAGTCGCTCTCTAACTTCTCTACCAGTACCGAGTTCCCGAAGAAATCCCGTTTCCAATGACATGAGGACCGTACAAGGCTGACTTCAAATCTAATGCGAAAAAAATGTAACGATAATGAGAAGGAAGCAAATAAACGTGATAGAACGAAAACCTAAGTCAAACGATCACCTGTTTCTGATGTGCTGCAGTTCCTGGTCGGTGGTCGCATTCGGCACAAGCAAGCCGTGCCTGTTGCCCACGGTCGTGCGACCAACAATACGTGTGCCCGCGATTGAGCAATGAATTACAGGAATTACATCGGCCAGTTCCGCCTCCACTACGCTGAAATTAGCTCTGTTCGCAGTCAGATCAAGCCTAACAACGTAAAACGCATGCAAATCGGGTAAAGTTCTATGCAACATTTTGACGCGTCGAACTTTCTAATGCTTTCCTTTCAAACTTCCCATTTCCTTGTTTTAGTTGATTAAAGCTCATAATTCGTTCCGATTTTTTGCTCGATGCACGCGCACGACCGTGAGAGCAGGAAAGCACTACATGTAAATGCCTAATCACCAATTAACGATCACATAAAAGTATATTACCCTAAGAAGCTGAAGTGAAGACAAAAACGTGGAAGTTCTCGAAGAAAACAAAATAGTGTAAAGCTTCAAAGCAAGACAAGAAAAATGGCAATAAGGCATTCTCGATGAGCGCTGCAAAAAAGAAACCCACTAACAGGAGCAAAAAAATCCTTGCCTCGTTTAAAAATCGATTAGCTGCTTTATCATGAACTTTTATCAGTAAAATGATAACGTCAGTCGCCAATTAATTAAACGGTAATGGATTATTTCTATCAATGACGTTTGGGTTACGAAAGTATTATTGCCAGTTTTTCGAACGAACTATATCGGCGCATTTAAACGGCAGAAGGCGACCGGTAACAGCTTTATAGCTAAATCTGATAGGTATGATGGAAAATGGTACAAAAGAACAGATACAAAAGAATGATCGCCAAGTTTTACTTAAATTACTGCAATAATGGTAATTCACTTTAACAGGTACAATGACGAAGATGATCTCCAACGGTAACAGTTCGTTTCATCGGAAATCATATCAGAAATCGGTAACAAGGGCAATAACGAGTTGGAAAAGTGACAGTATTATCGATTTGCCGCACATCGACAGGCTCGCTGATCGCAAACATTTGCTTACCTATAAAAATTTTCGGAAGCCCCAATGCCGACCAGGCAATAGGCATTGGTGAGCTTGCAGAAGACACCGACATCATTGCTCGCTTCGAACTCACAACGCAATGCCATGATTGCACTCAGAAAACTGAAATAAATCAATCTGGAGAAACCCAATAAAACAGGTAACGCAGTCTACGAAATAAACATGGAGCATAAGTTATGAAGCACATTCAAATTTAAGGGATACGAATAAAATGAGTGAAAAAAAAAACGAACCAAACCGTAGTTTAATTTTTGCGTTCGCTCTTAGCTACAACTTCATTTAACTTAAAATTTTACAGTTTTAAGCATAACAACAGATCCAGCTGAAGACGGTGATTTAAGGTGGAAAATGCATACATGAGTGACTTTGTCGGGACAGAAAGAACCACAAAAAGCTTTGGAGAAAGCTACTCTCGTCAAATTTTACTGCATGCTTTCCACTACTTCCCATTTATTCAACAACGACCAGACATGTCAACCCAGTTCAAGGAAAATTCATTTTATTAAGATGACTGCAAGTAATTAAGGTGAATGCAAAATATGAATTCATTCATTAATTAAGACGATCGTACGATGGTGGGAGACATTGAATGATCAGAAACTGCCTTTAGCAATATAAACTATCCTGACAAAGAAAATCATGTACTACAGTTAAGCGCTTAACCATCGAAGAGCGCAACGACACAAGCACCATTGGATAACACACACGAATATCGCTGAGCAACGCAAGGACTCCTGGGCAGCCCCTCCACCCCTAGCTAGTTCCTACATCCTCTCGAGCATCTTAAAATACAACACGCCTTCATCCCAAAACACAATTATGTAACACCACAATTATGTAACAATTTCCCAAAATTATGTAACACCACAAGTGCTCGTTAGCGGATTCACATTCCAAGTACCTACCAATGAACCGTATCCTGTCATTCGCTTCTTGACTTTATTTTTGTGCTGCAGCTCCAAAGCCTCCAATTTGGACGCCCTCATTGTGTTTGTCAAAATAAGGACAACGAAAATTGCAATGTGATTACGTCTAATAAATAGGCAGTAGTGTGCATGCATCAAACAGGAGAATAATTAACAGTTATAAAGCACATTTGGAGAGTTCGAAAAACGGTTCACGGAAGCAACCCTGGTTTGCAGTTGGCCCGCAAGAATTACCCCTCGAACAGTGTCTTGAACAGCTTTCAGTTCAGAGCTGTCCCAAGTTGGAGAATAGCTCCCTAAAAGAGTGCTTGAAGCTAAACATTTGCCTACTGCCTCGCGTCCTTTGATGTGCAGTCTTGCTGTGCTCCACTATAATATTGAGTAGAGTGCTTTTTCGACCTCATATATTACGACTGTAGGTCAACAACTTGTTTCTTAGGTTGGCTGCTGTATTCGCTCGATGTTGGGACGTGTTGATGAACTGAAAGCTGACGTCCCCAAAAACGTAAATAATACCGTCACAACACGTCTCCATCCGATATACTATTTCCAGAGCCACAAAACCCAGGTGTCCCTTTGCGCGATATCTGGCAATACAGGACGTTTACGGATGTTGGTTCTCGCATTGCTTTATGCAAGTTTTGCGGACCAAATGCAAGTCAGTCTACTCAACACTCTTGTAGCTCAACTAATGAGAATACAGTTCCCACTGTAATATCGAAGCCCTTTACAATCTCATGGGAAAAGGCGAGATCAAGTCGAACACGGCGATACTCTAACAACTGCTGGTCCGATGAGGGGATTTTATAGCCGGGGCTGTATGATCGTGGGTAAATTGTGCGAGATGTAACATAGCTGAGACGTTTTCGAACCCTTTTGAATGAAAGCTCGGTATCGAAGCGAAAATGCTGTGACCAAGGTTAAGGACAACACTTAAGGATGCGGTAATGATAAACAATGTAAAACTTGCGATAGTATTCGAAGCACTGCTGTAAAGCATGCAGTGTACTTTTGTCAACTTTGGGCGCTTCTGCTGAACATCCTGAGTGGTTCAGTTACCAACGAATGACGCGACGGGTTTCATGGAGGATGTTGACTTATAAAACATAACGTTTATTTGCAGTCCAAAAACGCTTTCACTTATGAATTTATTTACACCCACATTGGTTCGTTCACTATTTATGAAGAGGCGTTTTGTCTCCTGTTTAATGCCTTCAGTTTAGGTCTATAAGATTCTCCTGTTTAATGCCTTCAGTTTAGGTCTATAAGATATCTACAAACTGCCAAAGCCGCACTGAACGCATGAGGAGAAGGAAACCAACGAACTGAAAGCACTGAAAGTGGAAGGCCAACAACGAAAGGTAGACGAACGAGGCGAATATAAACGTGAAATTTTGAAAAGCTATCAAATCGCTCTTTCACAGTTCACTTCCCTTCCCAGCTGCATGCATCTGATGGACGACGCAACAAGTTCCTAATGGTAACAACGCTTTATAACTGACGTGGGATTACCTCCATCCTTACTTTTTCGCTTATTCCAGCAATGAGTGGAACGTCAACCTTAGCGCACAGCCTAACTTGACCACGTTCCGTTCGGTTCTTCTGCTGCCCAAACTGAACGGGCTCTTGCTAAAGCGAATATTGTCATCAATGAGCACCATGAACACTTCCTATACCTCCACAACTGCCCTTACATACCAGCAATTAATTGAATATTCGACTTCTCTGCATTTGATTTTACACTAGCCCTCAAAGCCAAATGCGACTTCGCCTACAGTCGAGCTTTCGAAGCTCGTGCCAAACGTAACCTTAAATATGTTGCTACATTTATTTAGTCCTTGCTTTCAACAACAAATCCCCATCCGATTCAAATGCGTTTTAGACTTCAATTTTCGCTCTCGCCTTCTGCATGTTTCAAATTGCAATGTACTTGAGTTCTGTTAACTACTGTTATCGCTTTCGTGGAGTTGTCAAATAGCGATGCACATATCGAAAACAAAAAACTTTAAAAAGGAGCTTTTCAGACAGTTTTCGATGTCACCTCGACCAACCTTCAGGTCGACGAAAAAAGTGATACTTGACTCGACATCTCATGCATGAAACGTCCTGCTGTTGTCGCTTTTCGTAGCTTCAAAAGGTTTTCTTTCAACATCATTGATGACGATGAACCAAAACAGAGATAGTGATGAAGTCGACCACTGAGAAGCACTTTTAATGTTCGTATTTTGTTGATAAATGTTGATGTGGATATTCAGAGCTGACAAACTGCCGACACTTTAGTTGACAAATATTGACCGGACCGCTAACGAACGCTAACAAAATTAATTCTGATCAACTGAATTCCAATTATGCAACAACTGACTGTTGCGAAACTTCGTCGATTTCAGTCAATGCTACTCATGGTTACTCATACGATTTCAATCGAAAAATACATTGGCGTACAATTGCGTTCAAAGTGGTACGAAATGAAGAGCACAATACGTGTTTTGAAGGGCTTCTAAATTGCGATTTCTTTTAAGGTTAATAAAAGCTGTCCTACGATTCTCTGTGTTACGTAAACTGTCGCGTTTATTAGTCACACAGAAAGACTAGCGGACCTTAACAGGTAAAGCAGATCTCTGCTATGTCGAATACTATATAAGTCCTGTGCAGTTAATGAAATCATATAGTATCTGACATAAACTATTCGCTCAGCAAACGAATCATTTTATCACTGAAAGAAATTGAAGTTATCTGCTGCATATTTGAGGACGATACTCCCAACACTGTTTGTTGAAGAACGCGATATTTTTTGATTTTAATTTATAAAATAATATCTTGTGGGATCATTTGCCCCAACAACGCATATAGCGAGAAGAATTGCTTCCCTTTGCTGCTACTTACAATTTATACAATGCAGGCCAACTTCTGACAACACTTTCTATCAATTGACTCTTGTATAGCAACAGCATAAATCCAAGCGTGTTAGTGGCATTCAAAAACAATTCAACTATTACTCTCGTCTTTTAAAATACCTACTGCATAGGTTCGAAATAATGAATGCACCCTCCTTCTGTTCTCTTCCACCTCCGTTCCTCGATCCCCCCCCCCCCCCCCCCCCCCCCCCCCGCCGAGTGAATTTTGAGTAGTAGCAGCCAAGATGAAGACTTAACTACAGAAACAGGTGCAAAATGAGCATAAAACGAACACGTTTTAAAGTGTTTATGAGCAGTTAAAGCGATACAATCAACAAAAGATAATGCATCTGTTCACCTGCAAATTAAAGGAGCACAAACGAGAAAGAACAAGGAAATAAGTACAGCCAATCGAATTATACTATGCAACAACAGATGTGTAGAGTACCACAGCTCCAAAAAATTGATCGCGTTGCCTGTCTGCTTTTTAAATTTTTTTTGATCAGTGTATCAAAACTATTTTTAAAAAAATGTAAGACGAAGTCAGTGTAGTGGGGCCAATTATTGCAACCGATGAACGAAGAACACTGCAAGTCACTGAGAACACATCAAGTTTCTCCATTAACATCGGTGCAACGATGCACAACTTTATGAACGGCTATGTGATATAAGCCCTAATGTGTTTCTCTGTTCATCGTTTTGCTTAATCTGTGATCTAGAATTTCATAATTCATTTTTTACGTCTACTGCGGCCCACTTTCAGGAATTATTGAGCATGCATTATCAAGCATACAAGCCAAGACGATAGACTTTGGTGGCGAGGAAAGAGTGCAGTATAAAAACAACTGGTTTTGGCGATGATAACAGATCGACCTCCTGAAATTATAGCCAATTTTGCATGCTTGCATCAAAAATAAACAAACACAGAACTGACTAGAGCCATATTCTAAGGCTTTAAATGTGGCACTTCCTTCTCGATGGTTCGATGCGAGCTGTTAACTGAAGCCTGTTACAGTGACTAAGACTGAGATGAATCGTTCATCTGACAGAAAAACTACTGAATTCAGTGTGAACTTCCCTTTTCCTTCACTTAGAAACACAAAACAGAAAGACAGAAAGCGAGTTTCATTTTCTTCACCCACCACATACAAACTATCATCACGTGTACAATTTGAAACCTCAAGACTTATAGTTTACGGTTCTCCATCCGTGCGGGTACAGCGTTCCTGTAAAGGTGGAGGCCAACAAGTAATAACAGTAGAGAAAAGCGAATGAATGAAACAAGCTTCCGCCAGTGGATGTGCTTATGAAAGAAAGCAAACCTGTTCTCCGCCAGGTGGTCCAAAGTCGAGCCAAAGAAAGCGTTGCCCATCATCGCCAGTGGCACGTATTGCCTCGAAGGGGTACTGCCATCGAATTTGACCGCCCTGCCCAATTAGACTGATGCCTTTGTCCAACTGCAGCACCAGCTCACACTGCTCGTCGTGCCATGCACACGCTGAATTCAGAATATGCTCTCAACTAAGCGAGAAAACAAAAAATTTCAACGGGGCTCTGCAATACTCTTAGCCTTCACATCAGTGATTTTCCATACAGATTTGACCAATGCTTCAGGATTCTACAGGATATTCCGTCAAATTGCAAGCACGTAAAGGTTGTCGGTGACCTACTGCGACAACGAACCTTCCATCCCACTGGTTTAGTACAGCTTCCGTCCTACTCAAATGGTATTTCCTCAAAATATGGCCGCATTTAAAAGGATGACATAATCCATTCAGCAAACCATAAACAGTTAACAGATCCTAACATCTGATGGAATGCTGCATCTCAGTAACTTAGCGATGTTAGGCAAAAACGCATACCGTACAACAATTTTTTATTTTCTGCTCGGGTATAACCGCAGCATAAAGGAAGCTCTCGAAATGCCATATGAGGAGCAGCATGCAAGCCGGTTTAGTACGCTTACGAATGGGGTTTTAAAGGTGAACATTATATATAGGGAGGAGCGAAAACTGGTCAACGAATTTCCGAAACCAGACAAGCGGTACTGAAAGAGAACGATGGATAATTATCGAACTGCGCATAATTCATCCGTAAAGAGGTACAGCGGGAGGCGTGGGTTGAGTAGATCCATATACTCGGTCGTTCAACCTTTTCACGCGCCACAGACAGGAAAAGACGGTTCGCGATAACAACCTCCTCTCCTCCCTTCGACTTCCATGGGCGAGCTGTCATAAGATAAGGTTAAGCAAAATTTTATTTGAGCTCATAACAAAAATACTAACGGCAAGAGACTTGCGCAGTGTCAGCGCACGCTTCGTAGGTGCATGTAACGATACTTTTCACCCATGCTGCCAGCTCGCGGTGAGTCTCGACACGAAATACATGAGATCGCACACCCTGCTGTGTACCCGTCCGTGTCGTGAACGATATTATGTCCGACAGACCCGTTATTACTGGCGCCGTCCTACAACCATACCTACCTGCATTTCACAAAATATTTCCATCAGTAGCTTGCGAACGGCTGTTTTCAATTCAATAGACCATTCTCAACCAACGCACACTCCCGCCCTTGGTCGTTTTTCGTCTTTCACCTATAGGAAGTTGCTTCCACATGAACAGATAGAGATGGGCTGAGCATGAAATGCACCACACACACACACACCACACACACACACCACACACACGCACATACACACACACCACACACACGCACATACACACACACGCAAGCACACACACACCGTACCATCCTTAGCTACGAGCATCGGTTCAAAGCAGTGATACGTCGAAAGCAGTTTCTAAAAACTTTTAACCTGGAAGTGGTCTGAACGACGCGTGTGGCGATGAGGGGTCGTGTGACACGGGGGCATGCCCACTCCGACTTCAACATAGGTACTGCGTCGTAGAATAGCAAGTCATTTAACGTCAGTGCTGCGAACAATGGTTTCCAACTCATCACACCATTCTCGTTTACCACCTTAGAACACACAATAAATCCTCATCGTGTCCTTGCAAACGTGAGCTAACTGTCCACGAATATTTCATTCATTTCTCCCTCCTCTTCAACTTTTAGTTTCATGGAGTTTCAAGAGAATTCAGCGGATACGTAAAAATCAGTGAAGAAAATCTAAAAATGTAATATGAAAGATCAAAAAAAGAGTAATTAAGGCGAATTTTGGAATACTGATGCGACAATTTGCGGAAATCGACAACTACGAAACCACAATCTCAAGTAATATAAATAAAGCTGTTTTTCTCCTAATATCACTCATTACTAAAAGCAAATGATTTGAATAGTAAAAACGTTTATCAGTCTATCAGGTGACCAGCTTCATGAATCTATCAGTTTACCAGCTTCAAGAATCTATCAGTTGACTAGCTTTACGAATCTATCAGGTGATCATCGTAGCAAGACTTCAAGCGCAGATTCCACTACTGAATAACGGTGCGGAAGTGAAAGACGACTAGTGTTCCCTCTTTTCCAATCAAACTGAAACACTATTTTTAACTTCTTTTGCTGAAGCGCTTTTCTGTTCTTCCTACAACGAAGAGGAATTAACAAGCTCATGGGGACAAAGCTCACCTGTTCAGATACCCATCCCATTCGGCGTACTTGTGGACTTTGGCCTAACATCAGGTTTACCTGGGCAAGAGCCTGCGTTAGCAGTGCACAAGCACACCCGTGAATATTTTCAAACCATGCGTCTGCCTCCGCCGAGTTATTGCATCTGCAAAAACATCATAACCTCCAATATGCCATTACTTATACTCCATCAAAACACGTCCCAAGAAAAAACAGCCAACTACGCTCATCTGCACTTCATAAAGTAAGTCTTAAAAAAACATGAAAACCACAAAGGCGGGAAGAGGAAGACATGCACAAGTAACTAAGAAGCTTGTTGTTCATGATGGCAAGCAATGACGTCCCATTCGTTAACAAAAAAGTTCAATCCAAGTGTGCCGTTCTAACGACCCGCTTCTTCCACTAAAGCATTAATCCATGAGTTACTGTTAGCAAAGCTTCATTCTAATGACTTAACAAGATTCATGACAGACTCCCTCACCCTTCTCCCTCTCCTTTTCACTTCAAACCTTTTCCATCGACCCCATCTGTCTCCCTTCCATCGCCGCCCCCGCAACAACCAGCCTTCCCTGTTCTCCTCCCATTTTCATCTCCCCCCCCCCCCAACAA
>JPKZ01003226.1:201594-239366 GCA_000803305.1 Toxocara canis
CATAAATATATGTATATATATGTATGTATATACATATATATATATGTATATATATATATAAATATATATGTACAATGTTCAACTCGCTCGACAGAAGAAAAGACCAAGTAGTTAATTAAGATTTGGTGTTTTGCGTCATGGAGTAAACACAAAACAGCTTCATCCAAATTAGCGCCACTGAAGGCCAACTAATATTTCTAATGCAGTCGTAATCTTGGTTGATTTCTCGTATTCGTAGATGAACGTCGGCGGCTTTGTGCACCAAGTGGGAGGCCATTTCGGACTTTTCGTGTGTGGCGGTCATGTGTGCAAACCGCTGAACGCACGTGAAATCGCGTTTTATGAGCAAATCGGTGAACGCTTCGCACCGTATACGGCAAAGTGTTGTGGTAAGTGCGCTTTGGTGTGTAATTGTTGCCGTTGGTGTGTATTCTCCCCTCTTTATATCCAGTTCATCTTTTATGAAATGCTCAAATTCAATTTTAAATCAATCAAAACTTTGAATCTGTTCGTCTGTATACGTCAAGTGATATTATTCGTTGATCGAAAAGGCCAACAAATATCGAAAATTCTTTCGCACGTTTTAGCAACACGGGAAACAGTGGAGATGTTTAGGCATTAAATCACGATGTTTAAATTCAATGAGCAGTTTAGCAGCTTAAAATTTTAAAATTTAGAAAATATTTCGCGCTGAAAAGTCAGTAAAAATCGTTCACAAATATGTAAAGGTAAGTAAACTGTTGTATATATATATATATACATATATATATATATATTTATTTATTTATATATACAACAGTTCACTTATATATGTATATATATACACTTTAAATTCTGACAAAAAAATAAATTATCCACCGCTAAGTAGGGTTCGGTTTGGTAAACGAGAAACAGACCGATGAGAGGATGCGATGCTTAAAGCTTAGGTGGTGCTCCGTTCAGCAATACTGACGTTCACCGTCTTGGCAGACGTCATGGAAGAAATTAGATATCTTCAGTTTCAGGCGGCTTGTGAGTGTATCTATTTATTGACAAATAAACGAAAAAATAAACAGAGAAAATCGATAATGAGACTGTGATGTGTTATATGCGATATTTCAATTAAAACAAAATGAAAGAAAGAACGAGACCCCCAAATCGAAATGATGAACATTTGCGAAATGCGCTTCTATCGACTTTACGAGCGCAATTCGACTGACTCGATCAAATGTCGATACAAGTACGCCACACTGTTCGTACTGTTTTTTTTCTTGACATCAACATTAGTGACTTTGCATAAAGCAAAGAAACGAAAAGAACCAACTAACGAAAACTCGAACTCGATCGTTCAATGACTGTTTTCATGGACCGAACGCAAGCATAGATAGGGGGACAGTAGCGTAACATTTAGAACTATTTGGACAACGGTAAAAGCTCAACGTCCCAAAAGTTATGCATCAATTTGAACGAACATGTCATCAGTTTAAACTTAGGAGAACAGAAAAAGCAATATAGAAACTCAAAGTTGAGAAGTTCATGTTCTTCACAAAATTTTGAGACATCACCTCTCGTTATCTTTAGTCACTATGACATAATGGCTAAAGAGAAAATTGTTAAGGGTGCGTCCAAAAAACAAAACAGAATAGCCGATGATCGTTTCGTGATAAAATTAAGCCCTTACTTAAGCGATCATTTTAATCCCACTGATATCAGGCAATGCCCATGTCTGAATGTCTTCTTTCACAGAACCGCTCTTCGATTTCACTTTCATAATTGATACTATTCGATTGTTAACTGAGCAAACAGGAATCAATTGCACGCATCGTCCGCCTCTCTATTTACGAATTCCCTCACCGAGATTCGATTCAACTTTTCAAGGAAAAAGAAGTAATTCCTAGTATATCACGGCATCACTGCGACTCTTTATATAGTCCAATCGTTCATTTTAAATCATCCTAAAACTTTTTGGCATATTCATGTAGAAGTTGCCAACTTTCTCCAGTCCTATCCCCGTTATGGTTCGTTATCCAAATGTAGCGTCGATAGCAGACAAGCATCCCAGAAGGAGAGAGGCTCCAGCCCGAGGCATACCTTCAAGAGGCACCGAAGCGTCGTCGACGTCCTTAGTAAACGTCACGAATTTAAAAAATCCCTTTTTTGCTTCACAGGAATACTAATTTGGCGGAGATATCCCTTAAATGGCGTAACAGTTCTCACTTTGATAGGGAAGTGCTAACAGAATTGTGTTTCAGGTAGTATAAGTATTTCATTACGCGGTTGCGTAGATGGTAGCCTAACGCTGAGCACGGATGTCGATGTGCCATGCCACTCAAGAACGGTCCCTAACGCAGAAGTGGTGTTCCGGCTGAGTAAAGGTGGTCGTGTTGAAGCAGACAGATATGATAACGCCTGGGCTCGGCAATGCCAAAGCAAAGTTGTACAGAAATTGCTCAAGGTATCCGGTAAACTTGTCCTTTCTTAATGGGAGAAACACACAAAGGAGAAATGTGTAAACGGTCGCAAGAAGTGGAATGTCCTCCAAAAAGTACAGAAGGGTCCAGAATAAGCTTGCGCCGCTTCTACATTTATCTCTGCTATCTTCTCTTGCCCCTGAAAACAACAAAACGTACAAGCTAAATGATTTACGTCGCACCAAAAATGTTAACGGTGACCGCCGAATAAGAGAAAATCATAGAAAAGCGTTTTCGCTTGTTAAATTGACCTTTGTCATAACCTGATGAAAACATTCGTTATAAAATTTCCCCAAACGCATTCGTTAGTCCATATGCACGGGATTACCTGGACAGTTTCCGACATGCTTTCATAGATGATAATGTAAAGTAGGTGTATAAGGTTGTTTTAAGGGGTATGCATGGTTCGTCTTGCTCGAGAATGTGGTGGCTCAGTTCGCGCGTCCATGTGTGGTAGATCTCAAGATGGGCACTCGACAGTATGGTGATGATGCGAGCGCCCAGAAGCGCGCAACGCAGACCCACAAATGTCGCACGTCGACCAGTGCCGAGATGGGTGTCCGACTCGTCGGAATGCAATTGTACAAGTAAGTGCAATCGCTAGGAAAAATAAATCAAGTCCACAATACGTCTACTATCTCATCATCTACTGCATTTATTATAGCTAATTATATTCCTCCTTTTAAGCATTTGTAAGCTTCTCCATGTACTGTTCTAGACATCTGCCCATGCACAATCTATTCACGGTGATGATTTAAGAACCACGGCAAGCCGCGTCAAACCCAACTAAGATATTTCACTATCAAATATCACGAGATCAGCACCGTATGAAGAAGGCAAAACGCCTGCAGGAAAATTTTTGGTTCATATCATGCAGCGCTGATAACAACATTAAAACATTACTGTTAAAGTATTGCATGAGTGAAACTGATTTTTTCCACTGCTCGTTTCCCCAATTCTTGTGATGCCAATAAAATCGTCATTATTCAACGAATCGTTGTTTCTTCCGTTATCTGCTAGAGGTATACGCCACAAAATCATAACAACCATTACCATACATGATCACTCATTTAGCGATTAAACAGATATCTTAAAATCGAAGGAAATACGAATTTCAGTCGTTTGCCTGTTTTACAATTAGGGATGAAAATTTTCAGGGAGGAAACGGGCACATATTTTTATGTAAATAAATATGATGGTAGACAAATGGACTGCGAGACATTCCGAGAAACGTTAACCGAATATTTTATTAAAGCAGGGCGACTCCGCACTATTAGCCTACTGAAGAAGCTTACTGCGCTGAGAAAGGTAAGAAAAAAAATTTTCTTTTTTAAGCCTCGACGAAGGGAACTTTTACTCCATGGAACAACTGCTCGCAGATGCAATAGTTGTCATCATCAAAAAGAAATCACAACGAGTTCACTTTCGCTCTCCAACGCAGAATGGAGCAACAGGTTGCTAAAGCGTTTAGTTTCTGGTGCTTCTTTTGGAAAATGTGATAGCCGGAGAGCGTAGTTCCTAGGTGAACAGCTCAACAAATCATTTTGGGAGCGAGCCAGACATTAACGACATAAGTAAGAAGGGATTAAAACGGCTGCAAAAATCAACAATTCATGTGATTAGCAGCACAGCAATAAATCATCGCTCATAGTACGAAACAATACAAATAACCGACTGCGATACAGCGTGAACGTAACGGATTATTTTAGGAAAAATGCAATCGTTTGCAACTGTGAAGATAAAGCATTACTTGTGTGAGTTGCGTAAGCCACCAATAACTAAAAGCATTCGAAATATATGAATTTTTTTGGGCTCAGCATCTGTGCACCACACTTTCCTCTAAACCATATAAGAAAACCAGAAAATGCGGATAAAAATGAAATCGACTCCTAACACTTATGAGGAAAGGCACCGCATCGTTCAAATATATTGAAAAATTTCTTTTCCTTCCAGCTTCCAGCAAAATATACCTCACCAACGTTGTCTGTAACGTGAAATAGCGCTCCATAGCGTAGAAGAGATAATTCCAAGGAGTACACTCAATCATCTTCAAATTCAGGCGAGACTTTGCATAGAGACGTTCAGCCTATAGCTACTACGCCACACTGTTCGTACTGTTTTTTTTCTTGACATCAACATTAGTGACTTTGCATAAAGCAAAGAAACGAAAAGAACCAACTAACGAAAACTCGAACTCGATCGTTCAATGACTGTTTTCATGGACCGAACGCAAGCATAGATAGGGGGACAGTAGCGTAACATTTAGAACTATTTGGACAACGGTAAAAGCTCAACGTCCCAAAAGTTATGCATCAATTTGAACGAACATGTCATCAGTTTAAACTTAGGAGAACAGAAAAAGCAATATAGAAACTCAAAGTTGAGAAGTTCATGTTCTTCACAAAATTTTGAGACATCACCTCTCGTTATCTTTAGTCACTATGACATAATGGCTAAAGAGAAAATTGTTAAGGGTGCGTCCAAAAAACAAAACAGAATAGCCGATGATCGTTTCGTGATAAAATTAAGCCCTTACTTAAGCGATCATTTTAATCCCACTGATATCAGGCAATGCCCATGTCTGAATGTCTTCTTTCACAGAACCGCTCTTCGATTTCACTTTCATAATTGATACTATTCGATTGTTAACTGAGCAAACAGGAATCAATTGCACGCATCGTCCGCCTCTCTATTTACGAATTCCCTCACCGAGATTCGATTCAACTTTTCAAGGAAAAAGAAGTAATTCCTAGTATATCACGGCATCACTGCGACTCTTTATATAGTCCAATCGTTCATTTTAAATCATCCTAAAACTTTTTGGCATATTCATGTAGAAGTTGCCAACTTTCTCCAGTCCTATCCCCGTTATGGTTCGTTATCCAAATGTAGCGTCGATAGCAGACAAGCATCCCAGAAGGAGAGAGGCTCCAGCCCGAGGCATACCTTCAAGAGGCACCGAAGCGTCGTCGACGTCCTTAGTAAACGTCACGAATTTAAAAAATCCCTTTTTTGCTTCACAGGAATACTAATTTGGCGGAGATATCCCTTAAATGGCGTAACAGTTCTCACTTTGATAGGGAAGTGCTAACAGAATTGTGTTTCAGGTAGTATAAGTATTTCATTACGCGGTTGCGTAGATGGTAGCCTAACGCTGAGCACGGATGTCGATGTGCCATGCCACTCAAGAACGGTCCCTAACGCAGAAGTGGTGTTCCGGCTGAGTAAAGGTGGTCGTGTTGAAGCAGACAGATATGATAACGCCTGGGCTCGGCAATGCCAAAGCAAAGTTGTACAGAAATTGCTCAAGGTATCCGGTAAACTTGTCCTTTCTTAATGGGAGAAACACACAAAGGAGAAATGTGTAAACGGTCGCAAGAAGTGGAATGTCCTCCAAAAAGTACAGAAGGGTCCAGAATAAGCTTGCGCCGCTTCTACATTTATCTCTGCTATCTTCTCTTGCCCCTGAAAACAACAAAACGTACAAGCTAAATGATTTACGTCGCACCAAAAATGTTAACGGTGACCGCCGAATAAGAGAAAATCATAGAAAAGCGTTTTCGCTTGTTAAATTGACCTTTGTCATAACCTGATGAAAACATTCGTTATAAAATTTCCCCAAACGCATTCGTTAGTCCATATGCACGGGATTACCTGGACAGTTTCCGACATGCTTTCATAGATGATAATGTAAAGTAGGTGTATAAGGTTGTTTTAAGGGGTATGCATGGTTCGTCTTGCTCGAGAATGTGGTGGCTCAGTTCGCGCGTCCATGTGTGGTAGATCTCAAGATGGGCACTCGACAGTATGGTGATGATGCGAGCGCCCAGAAGCGCGCAACGCAGACCCACAAATGTCGCACGTCGACCAGTGCCGAGATGGGTGTCCGACTCGTCGGAATGCAATTGTACAAGTAAGTGCAATCGCTAGGAAAAATAAATCAAGTCCACAATACGTCTACTATCTCATCATCTACTGCATTTATTATAGCTAATTATATTCCTCCTTTTAAGCATTTGTAAGCTTCTCCATGTACTGTTCTAGACATCTGCCCATGCACAATCTATTCACGGTGATGATTTAAGAACCACGGCAAGCCGCGTCAAACCCAACTAAGATATTTCACTATCAAATATCACGAGATCAGCACCGTATGAAGAAGGCAAAACGCCTGCAGGAAAATTTTTGGTTCATATCATGCAGCGCTGATAACAACATTAAAACATTACTGTTAAAGTATTGCATGAGTGAAACTGATTTTTTCCACTGCTCGTTTCCCCAATTCTTGTGATGCCAATAAAATCGTCATTATTCAACGAATCGTTGTTTCTTCCGTTATCTGCTAGAGGTATACGCCACAAAATCATAACAACCATTACCATACATGATCACTCATTTAGCGATTAAACAGATATCTTAAAATCGAAGGAAATACGAATTTCAGTCGTTTGCCTGTTTTACAATTAGGGATGAAAATTTTCAGGGAGGAAACGGGCACATATTTTTATGTAAATAAATATGATGGTAGACAAATGGACTGCGAGACATTCCGAGAAACGTTAACCGAATATTTTATTAAAGCAGGGCGACTCCGCACTATTAGCCTACTGAAGAAGCTTACTGCGCTGAGAAAGGTAAGAAAAAAAATTTTCTTTTTTAAGCCTCGACGAAGGGAACTTTTACTCCATGGAACAACTGCTCGCAGATGCAATAGTTGTCATCATCAAAAAGAAATCACAACGAGTTCACTTTCGCTCTCCAACGCAGAATGGAGCAACAGGTTGCTAAAGCGTTTAGTTTCTGGTGCTTCTTTTGGAAAATGTGATAGCCGGAGAGCGTAGTTCCTAGGTGAACAGCTCAACAAATCATTTTGGGAGCGAGCCAGACATTAACGACATAAGTAAGAAGGGATTAAAACGGCTGCAAAAATCAACAATTCATGTGATTAGCAGCACAGCAATAAATCATCGCTCATAGTACGAAACAATACAAATAACCGACTGCGATACAGCGTGAACGTAACGGATTATTTTAGGAAAAATGCAATCGTTTGCAACTGTGAAGATAAAGCATTACTTGTGTGAGTTGCGTAAGCCACCAATAACTAAAAGCATTCGAAATATATGAATTTTTTTGGGCTCAGCATCTGTGCACCACACTTTCCTCTAAACCATATAAGAAAACCAGAAAATGCGGATAAAAATGAAATCGACTCCTAACACTTATGAGGAAAGGCACCGCATCGTTCAAATATATTGAAAAATTTCTTTTCCTTCCAGCTTCCAGCAAAATATACCTCACCAACGTTGTCTGTAACGTGAAATAGCGCTCCATAGCGTAGAAGAGATAATTCCAAGGAGTACACTCAATCATCTTCAAATTCAGGCGAGACTTTGCATAGAGACGTTCAGCCTATAGCTACTTTTTGCTGGCCTTCCATATAACCCTCATCAGTGCATCGACTTCTGTACAACATTCGGTTGCCTTCCGACCGTCTGGCAGCGCCATTTGCAGTGCATGAACTATGCGGTTGCCTTTTCATAAATCGTATATCATGCTCTCCTCGAAATTATCAATTTCGTCCTCATCACACTCAAACATGTCACCATCTGGGCTGGTAGATTCATCGCCATCTTCGTCACCTTAGCTGATTACTGTCATCACCTCTTTGCGGTCCGTGTTTCCCTCCTCAGAGTCCAGCATCTCATTCTACTTTTTAAAATCGCGCATTGTGCGTGTACCTAAATCAGTCACTTCTATGTACATTGGCGACTCGCCGACGGCTGTGCTATTCAAGATTTCCACATAGGCTCGTTTAATCATATGCGCATCTTTATGCCGTTTAGCTTCTTCCAACCTAGGAATGCGTCTTTGAGAGATCCATTTCCAACGTAACGGATCGTTGCCACAATAAAAAAATCGCTGATACTTTTTCCGTCACAAATTTCGGCAGTAATGGACGCCCTAACAGACGTTTCCGCGTCTGCCATAGTCTCCTTATCTTTTCCAATGGTCTTCCTAAACAAGAGCAAAGACCACTTTAGGAATTAAGAAAAACGGATCGCGGATCCACAGCTGATCCATAGTTCGACGAGGTTCCATAGTTTGACGAATATCCAGCATAGCTGAATTTTCGTCAAACTTGCGGCCGAGAAGAAGCCTAGAGACACATTCGGTAGCGCTAACGGCTCCGAAGAGCTTTACGCACAGTCTCCTTTCTGCGTCATTCTGCGCTCCCTTACCCGACTCTCCCTACTCACGACCCTTGGTGGTATACTTCGCTTTATGGGGCGTTTCCGATAGCAAAGTGCTTTCGTTACAGCTCTCCGTATTCAACTTCAGGTCGCACTTGTAGATATTTGCCTGTGTTTGTCGCGTTCATCCTATTAGTTCACTTTCGTTTGTTCTTCCTCCATTAAAAGCCGTTCTTCAAGCAACGGTTTATCTGCTTCCATTAAACAGGATATGATACAAGATGAAAAGAGAGAAAAGAAAAGCACTTCATACAGAAATGAAACGCTTACCAAAACTAATTTGCGAATGTGAAACAATCCCTCATTTCTACTGATATCCTTGAACACCTAAAATGGAAAGTTCAGCCCGCATTTTCAAACAAATCCTTCCATTCCAACAGCCAGTGGCAGATGCGCATCGGGATGTAACGCTGAAATTTTAAGCTGCTAAGGAACAGTGACGTAATCCGCTACTCTGAGTTTAGAATAATGACGTGCACTTTAAGTACAAGTGCAGCACAGAAACACCACGATGCGCTTACACCTTTTCCAAAAAAAGGCACGATAAAATTACTGTACTATACCTGATAGAGGTACGAGTACAATACGAACAGTACAATACTTTTTGGTGTGGTGACATCACTACTAAATTAAAAATGAAGACCATGCGATGCACGAATCTTCGTCGCCGATTTCTGTATGCTCATGAAAAAGTGAAATCCCGAGCTTTTACTCGCTTTTCTTTTATCTTTACTGCTAAAAGTTACACCTTACTTCAGATGTACACAGCAGGGAAGAAGGGTACAAATGATGGATATGCGTATGGTTCGGAGAATACAGACGCTCAACGGGTGTGCTGTTTTTCAAAAAATAACCATTCACGTTTACAAGTACAAGTGCAGCACAGAAACACCACGATGCGCTTACACCTTTTCCAAAAAAAAGGCACGATAAAATTACTGTACTATACCTGATAGAGGTACGAGTACAATACGAACAGTACAATACTTTTTGGTGTGGTGACATCACTACTAAATTAAAAATGAAGACCATGCGATGCACGAATCTTCGTCGTCGATTTCTGTATGCTCATGAAAAAGTGAAATCCCGAGCTTTTACTCGCTTTTCTTTTATCTTTACTGCTAAAAGTTACACCTTACTTCAGATGTACACAGCAGGGAAGAAGGGTACAAATGATGGATATGCGTATGGTTCGGAGAATACAGACGCTCAACGGGTGTGCTGTTTTTCAAAAAATAACCATTCACGTTTACTTTCAGTTATTGGCGGCCGCCAGTGGATTTCGATTCTTTTCGAGTTCCCTTTTGATCGCATTTGACGCTAAAACGGACAAACTAGATGCGGAGAAATGCATCGATGTACGCATGATCGATTTCGCACATTCCACTTTCGAGGGCTTCCTCGACGATGAACGCTATTCCGGACCCGACGAGGGATATTTGTTGGGAATCGATTCGCTCATCGAAGTACTTAATAATATTATCAATCGTAATCTTACTTAAAACTAGGCACGATGACAATTCCTTCAAAATGCGATGAAGCGGCAAAAAATAAGTTAAGGCAAAAAATTAAAAAGTTGTGTAAAATTAAAGTGTAAAAAATTAAAAAGTAAAAAAGTTAAAAAGTTCACATTACTTTTAGTACCTACCCACATTTATATTACTTGCCCACTTAGCCGATACGTGTATTCAGATAAATGTCGTAACAGGAAACTAGCTTTTACGCATACAAGAAAACTTTCCTTCTCTTACCTCTTTGAAAACGCACCGAAGTTTGGAAAATTTACCCTCACATACAAAATTTGCATATTGTCAATAAACCCTTGCTATTACAATACAAAATCAACACCAGCAATAAGCGCGCATAGCCAGACGAGCTGAACGTCGCACATGCCTTCCGTTCCCCGTTTTCGCCAATACTTGCAACGGACAATGTAGAAACAAAGAAAGCACAGTACTACATGGCGTAAACTTGAGATGGACAGCATTACTATCATTGAATATACAATCTCCATCTCCGTCCCCACTTCACCGAAAGCTGCCCTCACCAATTCTGTCTAGTTGTTAAGAATCGGAGTGACTCTTCATGCGTTTAATACATCGTTGAAATAAATGAAATGAGCATACTTCATTCAGTTCAACATCAAATTTATTCGACCGATTTACTTCCAAAGTGACCAATGACTAAAAATAGCTTCATGACCTGAAATGTGTTTAATATCCACCTAAATGATCGCTCTATATTACCGTTCGTTTAAAGCGGGGTTGAATGCTTTACAAACTATATCAATATAGCTCAATATTCATTTCAAGTACTTCATTTTCAGCAATCAGTACGATTCGTGCGCACAAACAATTGACGTTCAAAAGTGTTCATGATTTATTTCACTTTTACATGTAAAAACAGCAAACAATGGAAAGAACTGATAAACGAGAAAAAAAAACCGCAAGTAACTATGTTAACTTCCAACGAGAACACTCATACAGAAGCACCTGCTTTGTAACGAAACTCATGCAACCATTACAAGGAACCATTGAAAAATAGTAAGTAAAATGGAGTAGAGATTAAACAGACTTCGAGGACGATCTTTACTGAACGATATGAAGCGATCCGTGGAAATTGAACAACCGTTTAAGCAAAAGCTGAGAGCAGCATTCAACGGTTTTCAACGGTATCATTTCCATTTTGCTGAAATAATTACCCCAACGAACTGTAGAGAATGAAGAGTACGAATCATTCATTGCGCCGCTGCGTGGCATGTTGGGAATTTCGGGGAGAAAAAATTCATAAAACAAAAAGTAGCCACATTTCGAAAAATTTCATCTTCGAATAATCAACGCAATTTTACAGTATCGGCCAGTTTTGCGTGAGTTTTTCTAATTTCAACCGCAATGCGTTCACTGTGTTACCTTATAACTCACTGATTTTTCATTCCAAACAACTTAATATCGCTCGCCGCACATCTCCACCTCTCACTTCTATTAGTCCTGATGAGTTGATAACTCCATAACGATTACATCGAATAGTAGCCTCATAAATATTCACTCACGGTTACATCAAACGACAAATCACACTGTCGGAACGCTCAGGAAAAAAGCAAAAAGGAAAAATTCGATCAAAACTTTAAAAAGTAGAAACGGTCGTACGAACAACTGCACCTCATGATAAATTGTGCAAATAGAAAGCGGAAAAGCCACAAAACACTTCAACTTGCAGAAAGAACAGCCATTAAAAGAAGTGCACCATCCTGTCTACCATTTAGTAGTGGGTTTACGAAATCGCCAAAATGATTCTGACGATCAGGCCGATTTGAAGATGCGCCCATCGATGAGTTTCACACAACAAACGCACACAGCGAGAGACTCGATAGAAATTCCTACCGACTCTCTTATCCCTCTCACTGTCTGAATCTCATTGACCATCGCATATCGAGGTTTTCCCCTCTCACTGTCTGAATCTCATTAGGTTTTCCCCTCTCACTGTCTGAATCTCATTGGTCATCGAATATCGAGGTTCCCCCCTCATTGTCTGAATCTCATTGATCATCGCATATCGAGGTTCCCCTGGTCGTCACTATTTTCCACGTCATGCTCTGATGACAATACTCTGACGATTTAGTTGGATGTACAGTAACTATTTCCTCGTTGAACGTTCAATATTCAGCTGTCACAATTTTTTTTTCATTCGGTCAATACAAGGATCTACCAAATTACTCTCGCCCTCCCCCTAAAGAAAAATGCAGGACATTAAAAACGTCCTTCAAAAGTGAAGTGAAACTTCGAAAGATGGATCATGAATGAGAGAACATTAAAAATCAACACAGTTCATATATATGGCAAATCACAGCTGACTGAAAAAGGAAAGAGAAAAGAAAACAAACAGTGAAGATCGGCAAAATACAAGAAAAGAAAGAAACGAATGCCTCACAACCAATGAGCGTAAAAAGTGTGCGAATAAGTCAGCATCCAGAGGTATGTTTGTAGTAAGAACATTGCACTCAGAATCGAAAAATTATAACAAATAATTACACATATTTCTAAATTTGTCTACTAGGAGCTCAATTCCATACCGCAAAAACCTTCGGCTTCATACACACAACGACAAGGCTCAAAGAACAGACAGTAATGTACACAGCTGATCTGTGTCAAAACTTTTGAAAACTGAAAAGTTTGCGGATAAAAAGAAAACAGTTTATTGTAAAAACAATTTTTGAGTTGCCTACCTTCGCGCAATCGCAACATATAATTCAGGGACGTTGATTGTTGCCTTCATCTGCTCAATGCGCTGAGCCTTCACAAGAAAGACAGTCGTTCCCCACCCGATTTGGATCTTCTTTCTTAAAGTAGCTCTTATTTTTTAGATATAAGCTGATATTTGGTTGGGGATTTTCATTAACCGCATACATCTCATCGATGTTAATGAAATTTGAAAAAAAAAAGGAATTTTAGAAGGTAAAACTCAAAAGTTCTATAATGAGAATTTATCGCACTGCTAATGACTATTGATAACACCGTCTTTGACACCAAGGGTCATAGGGCTATTCTGGAAGAAGCACTATGGCTATTTTCAGTTATTTCGTTGAATTCATGCCAAATACGCAAAAAATTAACTCTTTAATAATGCTCTTCCTCAGATTTTCGCCAACTTGTCTAGGCGGTCGCATGGATCGTCTCTCCCTCAAAATAGGTCACTAGTCTCCCCGAGCAAATTTTCTAGCAAAACGCTGCACAAAGCCCCCCACAAAGGAAATCACGAAACCATTCACACATTTCTATGAGAAAGTGACATAAATTCTATAATCAAGTAGAGTACACTCCTTCATTTGATTTGCCTCTAATTTCTTCGATTCTTTTTTTTCAAAGCAAAAGAATCGAAGTGGAAGTTCTTCGACGAAGAATAATTAACACAACCAAAACTACCTGACAGAACTGTCGAATCACCTCGTACAACACTTGTTTGGCACCCAGCGACAACAATATCCGCAAACTGGGCATTAGCTATATTGAATGCAAGGATGTTTCACTGGGCACCACAAAAACAGTTATAATGAGCCAAAGTCAGACTCAAATGGGTTCCACCACGAAACATTCATCGAGCATATGTACATGCACAAATTTGTATATGGTTTTATTATATAGGTAAATATATAGATAAATACGTTTTTTTGAACCATCATCCCACCCTATAAAACTATATCGAATCTCCAAATTCTGGAAATCATTTATTTAGCGGAATATGCGGTAATGGTTCATTTTAGAAAAGCCTGCCCAGTAATATGCCCAGCAGAACGAAAGGACGGAAAAGAAGCGGAGGAGGAGCAAAAACAGAAAAACCTCCCCTCACAATTTGATGCTCTAACGGGTTCAGGGATAAAATGGTCAAATTTTCGAAGACCACAAAGAGTGGTCCATGAAATGCATGTTGCTCCTTCCTGCCCTTTCCCTATGCAAAAAAAAGAAAGAAGAAAAAATTAAATGGCCGTTCCACCAGAAAAATTATTGCTGGTTACGGCTTCCACCTTAAAAGATAGAAACGTTCTGAATGGAATGGCATTTCAAATATCACATAATAACTGCTCATCACAAATGAAGAAACAAAAGATATGAACGAACAAGCAATGAAGGGGAAACTAACCGTGGGATCAACTGCAAAACCAACAGAACAGGTACAACGAACGGAGTGGGAAGACCGATTGTTGATATCAAGCTTCGACGTCATTGAGGAGACTCTTTCGATCAGCTGCCTCGGTAGGTGAAGCGGCGGAAACCACGCGCGTGCTCTGCTTACGGTGTTTCGATGCGCCATGCAAAGACATTCCTGAGAAGCAGAGCAATAATCCGAATATATTCACCTGCAAAACTGGTATAATTGAACATATTACAACTTACTAATAAATTACATGGCTAGGTTAATTGTTGTTGTTTATTGTTTATTGTTCACTTTCTCATCCGTGACGATAGGCATGGTATACCTCTAACGTGCTTAACAAAGATGACGCAAGAAAGAGACAAATATGATCAAGCGCAGTAGCAAGTCTGCGGCACAAACAATAGAAACGAATCATCAGGTGCGGTTTAAGAAAGTTGTTGCGCGATGTCTGAGTCTCCTCCGCCCAATACTGGTATTTGGTTTTTCATTCACAAAATATTCTTTCCGTGTTTTATTATGCGTACTTTTTTGGACGAGGTTCTGAAGGTAGTTACTGCTGCGCCCTTCTGCTGCTTTGCGAGCAGCTGCTTGGAAAGTACTGTCAAGTAATTTTCCTATTTCGCCTCATTTGAAGCGTTCACAGAATGACTTGATGTGATCAAATTTACGTTGCTTATAAATTACTCGAATAGCATTATTGATTATCTTTTGAATAAGATTTAGCTCTTTCTTAGCCGCAGTTCCTGTTATCTCAGAGAATATTCTGATTCTCGATATCACAAAGCATTCAACCAAGAGGACCGCAGTGTTGATTGGTAAATATGGGCGTAACATTCTCATGCTGTAAAGCGCAATAGACCAGCTTCTGGCCAGCTTTTCGAAGTGGTCTCGGAAAGACATGTTTTCGTCGTAGGTCAGTCCCAAACTTCTGGCACTACTAAGAAGATCGACTTCTAAATTCTCGGTAACAGCGAATCTTTTTTGGTGGAGTCTAGCAAGCTGTTGCCTGGTACCAAATTTGGTGACAGTTGTTTTGGATTGGTTGAGTTTCATTGTATAGAGGCCAAATACTCGTTGACCTTATTTAGGTCGTTTTTCACTGCTACCTCCACTTTGTCAAATTCATGTGGGTGGCACGAGTACAATAACTGGGTGTCATCCGTATACATCATCACATTGCCTTCAAGGTTAAGTGATTTGAGACCAGACATAAAAAAAGCAAATAGAAGTGGTGGGAGGACTCCACCTTGAGGAATTCCAATTTCAACAACGCCAAAGTTAGACAGAACATCGTTGGCAAATGTTGCTACCTGACGTTCATATAGAAAATTTTTGAACATTTCTTTCAGCGCACTGTTGGGGTTGAGATTGTTGATAAGCTTTTGTAAAAGAAGTTTCGGATTGACACTATCGTAGGCTTTGGCAATATCTAATTGTACTAAGCAAGCAATTTTTTGGTTATCTAAAGCATTGTAAATGAAATCACTAATCTCGAAGTGAGCTGTAGTTACGGAGTGATTACGACGAAAGCCATGTTGAAAGTCAGGCAGCTTTTCATTAATGACAGTGTATAACTGGTCGTATATACATAGCTCGAAGAATTTCGACAAACAGGACATAAGTGTGATTAGTCTGTAACTCGACGGGTCGGTTTTGTCCCCTGCACCTTTGTAAATCTTTACGATTTTTCCTTTTTTCTAGCTGGACGGGATGATACCCGTGGCAATGATTCGGCTGAACAAAGTACAGAGTTTCGGAATGAGGTTAAGTTTCCCCAGCTTTAATTGTTGGCTAATGATAGAATCAAGTCCTGGTGCTGCATTCGGATTAAGATGAGTTAGGAATTTGTACATATGATCGCAGCTCAGCGGCCTTAGCTGAAGTGTTTCAATATTCTTATTCGCTGCTCTTTAATTAACTTTTCGGTCAGCTCAGGTAGCTGGCTGATGGTTTTGGCCTGACTCGCAATCGTTACCTTTAGTGTTCAATTATATGCTCCTGCATCTCGATTTTCGCTGCCTGTCGCGCGGCCGTCGTTTGCAAATTTTCCTGCGCCTCCACCATGGTCGCCAAGAGAAAAACAGAAAGCAGACGGAGTCGACCGCTCACTAACCGCACAAACACAAACGACGGCGAAAATTCAAGTATAGGAATGCATAAAACATTCACTTCGCTAAATAAGGCTTCTTGAAAAATTGGAAACACTTCCATTAGATGCCAGATGCGGAAAACTGCTCAGAAACGAAACGTAGGTGGAAGGATAGTTATCTTCCCGAATCCTCACCACCTCCTGTCGTGGTCGTCTCAGAAACGAACAATCAACTCAGTTTGATTGGAGCTCGTTCTAGCTGTTTTACTGTAAAGAAATTATAAAGGTTTGTGTGACTACTTGCTCCTCCTCCCCACCCCCCCCATCCCCCCCTTCCTTCCCCACTCCTCTCTTTTAAAGGCAATATCAATAAACACTCAAATCACTGTCAGCAGTGGGTTAGAAACGACATGCGTGTTAAGTAATTCGAAACCATTCACTTATAAACTTAGCATTCCGTAGTTTTTCTCGAGCGAAAAGAAAAGAAACTATGCTCTTTGTGAAAATGAAAAAAAAAAACCCCAAACGATGAAATATAACGCCGAGAAAAGTATGGCGAATCTCACCGTTGTAAGATGGTCTCCGTTAATGAAGTGGGCTAGTAGCACAGTCACGACTTCCTGAAACAGTAGGTGATGAAATAAAGTTTTTGGTATATAAAAATTAAGCAAAAAATCTGTTTGCAAAGCTGGTGTGGGAGGGAGATTCGAATCGAAATCTTGCAAAGAGAAGAGGGAAATTATTCTGGACCGGCTCGTATGAATCGGAAAACGAGTGAACTTTTGCTTTTGGCCCTGCAAAATCAGGTAAAAAATGCAGAGGAAGCGCCACCTCTATGCATTCTCCAAGCAACCACTGAACATCGCATGAGAGGAATGCCGAGCAATCATTACCCCATCGCATGCGACAGGTCCCCAAACAAGCATTAACCTAAAACTGGAGTGCTGATAGACCATTTGCATGGCCTCAGAATGTGTATATATACTTCCTCTTCTCCACTGTTGGCGGTTACGGAGTCACATATTTCAGACCGATTCCCCATTGACGTTGAAATCAGCTTAGCAAAAATGGAATGGTGCAAAAAGGGAGAAAAATAGGGAAAGGAAAGAGAAGAATCGAAAAAAAAGTTGTCAAATCATCGCAGTTGAAAGTTAAGGTCTCAACCTAGTGTGGCCGGAAAGGGACGCACATGTATGTTGAATGCGCACTAACAGTTCATTAATTTCGAATCCGGCATAATTTTGTTCCTACTGACTTCCAATGATGCCAGTTTACAATACGAGGAATTTGAAATAAGCGACAAAAAAAGTAGCGAAATAAAAGCAAAAGAGTAATACACAGCAAGCACCAACAACCAACCTTTATGATTCCAAATATGTTCAGTGTGATCCCAGAAGTGTGCAGCAACAAAAGATATTCTGCAAAGGAACCAAACTCGTTCTTGCTGCAACTGCGCCGTGCCAGCGTCACGACCAGTATGCAGCACAGCTAGGAGGCAACAAAGGAAAACCCTTCCCTCCCCTCCCCCCCCCCCCCCCCTTTAACAAAATCAGCACTCCATTATTATCAAAAAAGTCGCCAGTACGTCACTTCTATCGTACTTTCACTAAATATCCTTCCTTTCAGTGAAATATTTCACTTCTACGGAGAAGAAACAAATCCTGTCAAGATTACGGCATAATAAATTTTTTACGTTCATCCTTCCTCTTCCTCTCCTCCTCCCAAACAACACAAATTAATTAAGGAAATCTGAAACAAACAGCTAGCTTCTCTCACTTCTGTTACACGGATCAAAAATAAAGTCATAGTCGAGCGATAACACAGTATTTATAAGGGTGCTAGATGGATCGCTGTGAATTTTAAATGCACACCGCAACTAATTATACATTTATTTTTGCGCGCCGTCTTGCCCTCACTGCCACTCCGTGTGAACGACCGCTTCTCTCTTGTTTCTCATTCATAACCATTGCACCACTTCTAGCCCATTACGTATCGGGTATGAGCTTCACCTCATTCCCCACCGCAACTCCAAATCTATGCGGTTTTCATGCTTCCTAATGCATTTATTTCTTTTTCATTCTTCCTAATGCAATTATTTTTTAGAAATTACAGATACCCACACTCGGAATCGTGGAATGGGTGATGAAAAAGCTGGAGGTAGGGGGGAAGACTGACGAGCAGGGGATATGGCAGCTGCGTGTGCCCATTATGCACCTCCACAGTGAAAAGTGATAAAATCAAGCAAGGTAACAAGCATCCTGTTACCAATCCTTCCACCCTCTCATTCTATCCTTCTATGTGCAACTGACTTAACACCTACAGCTCTGATAACGAGCAGTAATTTGGCGTTCGAATTTACTACGTTTAATTCGCAGACAGACCTCGGTCAACATTGCTGGTGGCCTATGCAAGCGAAACAGATGGAAGCAGCTGGAAGGGCGGGCGCCATTAAATTATTAATTCGTGAAATGCTCCAATCGATCCTTAAACCCCATACAGTGGTTGTTGGCAAGCTGCCTGTAACCGGAATACTACTGAGCTTTTTACTTCAACGAATACGGCCTTTAACCACGAAAATCAGACAGCAAAACTTTACCGGCCATTTCCATCGAAAGTGCAAGTAGTCCACCAAGAGTTATTAGAAGCAGAATTTGGATGGGCGCAAATGTGCCGCCGTAGAAGAAAATCGTTTCGAATGATAGCTCGGATCCTGCAAGCAATCAATCCTCTAACATTGAGGAATTTTTATTTCAAAGAATTTCGGCCATACAAAAATTATGGTCTCTCACATGCACACAACCAGCGTGCGCACATCATATAATCTCAAATAAGCGAATGCCTCAATTGAAGCCCCATGCACTCGCACTGGCAAAACCATCTCTTCCGTGAAAGTTTCTTGCTCCGTCAACCATTCATTCGAGGCTTTCTACTTGGGATTACACGGCAACTCCTTCGATTTTCAAAGTCACTCTCAAAACCAACTGCAACATTACATATTTCTGAGAACGACTTTGCCCTGACGCAACCAGAAAAACTTCGAGTAAACGTCTTCACAGTTCAGCCTGCTAACAGAAAGAGTTTCGCTCGCTAAGCGCGCGGTAAACAATACCAGAACACCTTCTTTCCAAACACTTGTTCTGGAAAATTTACCATTCGCAAAACCGACACTACCGGTAAATGAACCAACGGTTCCAAGGACTTTTCCTCTTGGGCCAAAATCGCTACTATCGCCGAGAACGTTATACATCACTGGCACTTTCGATCACACAGCGTATACACCGATTTCAGGGTGTGCGGAAATCAAAAATTAGAGATAATTATCCTATAGGCGCCATCGTAAAAAAAAACCATAACGGGAAAACTTGGTCAAATTTTTAATAGCAACACATTCACTGCAATTTGGTTTCATTTGAAAGGCTGGACCATGTATATTCCTTTCTGTAGTGTTTGCTTTCATGGGTACCAACATCTGCAAGTTTCTTTATTCAAACTTGGTGGAATGGCGTCTAAATAAAATTAACGCCCCACAGTAAAAGCAAAAAGAATGAAAGGGAGCAGGAAGTGGTGGAGGCAGACGGGGCGGGAAGAGGGAAGGGAAAGGAAGAAAAGAATGAGAGAAACCAGAAACCTTCAAAAAGGAAAACGAGAGGGAGAATGGCCAACAGCATCCACGGCTGTACATGTATGATCATATCGAGGGGGTGTTTCAAGGAGCACTTCTGCTCACTCTGCATCACCAACTGCGACACTGTCCACCGAACACCCGTACACGCAGCTGCTAACTCGATCAGCAATAAACCACGCACATCTAGCTGCGATGATCTGAAACTCGCTGACTGTGTTATCACGTGAAAACTTAAGCCTCAATGGAAAAAATAAACATATAAAGACCATAAACTGTACGCAATGACCATAAAGATCATAAAAACATCAACCTCCTCCTCTTTTCAGCCAAAATTTTTCAGCTTTGTGTACCGCGTCCTAGAAAGGTCGTTACTCACAAAACGTCGGTCGTATCGAGAAAACGTAGGTATATTTGGGTGTTTCTGATCGAAACCGATCGTACGGCATACTCTCGAGGCCGAATCCTCAAAGTGTTTCTTGAGAAACATAAAAGCCCATCCCTCTTGCTGACCTAGCATGCAGCACGCGAGGCTGTTAACTAACCGGGTAATATCACACACGGTTACGATTCGCATAGCACTCAGTACGCAAAGTTGCGTACTGGCCTAGTGCTCCACTTCTTATTAATCTAGTAATACTACGCAGTGCCCAGCGCTCGTCTCAGTGCGAAAGGTTTCGCACTCACCCGGTAACTTCGCCAAAAAAATGCAGTATTCGTTCCTCCTGCGCACTCCCTTTGCCGCGAAATATATTGGTACTCCCACCCTCCCCCCCCTCCCCCATTCCCTTCTCAGAAATCGAGGAAGGGAGTGAGGAAGCGAGAGGAGGAAGCTGGAGGGTTTTACCCATGCTTGAAGGAATAATATCCGAAATACATTGCTTCAGCCTTTCCCTTGGATGATAACTGTCTTGTAGGTTTAGTAAATGCAAAATATTTTTAAAACAATCCAGCTTTTTACTTTAATTACAGCTGGCATATGAGTGCGAAAGCGAATGAAGGCATTTCTGAAAAATAATAACAGAAAACAACTACGCCTAACGCTCTTGTCTGCCTTTAACTGTTCGTTCACCTGCCACATCACTTTTTCCCCTTCGATGAATTTAAATATTAAGCAACCATCAAGAATGGAGTAAAACAGCCAGAAGTTTAACCTCCAAGTAAAGAGGAACAGACCCGAGGCGATAAGTACGGCAGCCACGCCAAGGCTTGCTCGCCAACGTTCAAGACGTAGAAAGAGTGCAAACGCAACTATGAAGAGAATGCTAGTTGATTTCGCCATCGTATACAAACTCACCGTTACGTACTTTAACGCCCAATTCGACAAGCCTGAATAAACGAAAATGATCCACTGAATCCAATGTGATAAGATTCTAAAGAATGCGAAGGAAACGATCGAACAAGCAAATTGTTAAAATTTGTTCTCTACCACACCAAGAATAACTGCAATTACTGCGAGAAAGTTCATGCAGCAATGTTTTATGCAACAGCTTACTTAGTCCTTCTTAATGCTGAGAAATGCTTTAGTCCCGAAACAGCTCACCCACACCGCACCCATAGGTGTAAAGGGTTGTGCTCATCATCACCTTTATAATCTGCTTTAATCAGCTTTGGATATTAGTGAATAAAACATGACGAAAGAAGCTTCAGGCTTCAGCCACCTTTCCTCTTCTCCACTCCCTCTTTTTTCCCTATCCCCTAATCGACGAGCTGCCCTGGAACTAGATCGTTACTTGTCTGCTGTGGTTTTATTGGCGGCATCGTTCAAAACTCATTCTGGCTTCTTTCTTTATAACCAACGAAATACGCAGCAGAAAATGCGCCCAAAGTAAAGATTGCATATTATTTACTAATAAATGTTAGAAGAAATAACGGCTCCTTCGCTCAAGAAATACATAGCTGTACGACAAATAACCAATTACAGTTAATATCATACATGTGAGACCCCACCACCAGCATCCCCTAACCGGTGGGAAACGCGCTTGTGCAAAAAAAAAAAAGAAAATTTGGAGACTGACGGCGATAAGTGTCGAACACAAAAAACGAAACATCCGAAGCATGTGGTGTTCAAACAATGCAGCCATCGAGATGTACTTTGAAATCAATCCGACGTATATGCGTATGTGAAAGATACGACGATTCGTTCTTTTCGCACTTTTCATTCTTTATAACTTCTACTTTTGCCGCTCACTGACATACGATTATGGCATATCTCACTATACTACTGCCGGGTAATTTCTCTACTATGTCATCCCTCAGTGTTTTTGAGGTCATATGTCAATAAGAAAATTAGCCAAAACGAACCAATATCAAACGAAGCACAAACGCCGATCGGTGCCAACCATCTAAGCTGATCCCTGAGCGCAACCCGTAAGCGTTTCTCACGTACGCATTCGATCACGCGACGCACTAGTATCGCAATCAAATACTTGACCACATAATGACACATCGCAACCAGCAGCGGTAACTTATATATCTGAAATTTTTATTTAACCACAACTTTCTCAGCACTCGTTTGCCTCTGCAGTGCAGCTAAAACTTAAAACAATCCTGGTGATGCACTGCGTCAACAATCATCCATAACCTGATTTGCGTGCGCTTTCCATATAATGATCGATTTCTCGAAAAAAAAATAGCGAGTGTAAAAATCTGGAAAAATAGCATAAAAATGAAACAAATGAGAAAGGAATAATGTGAACCTCCTACAAATCGACACTCAAATCGTGCAAAATCCGCATTATCTTTAAAGAAATTGCTTCATTAACACTCAAACAACTACTTTAACGGTGTCTCTTCTACACTGATGTTTTACTAGCATTCCAAAGTGAAAAATCATATGGTTATCACAGATATTCCATTTCTACAACGCAGAAAGCATCTTTACTGCATTCCTAGCAAACTTACTCGTCGACTGAGTTAATAACAGCAACTTAATTTTAGCTCTTCTAACTGTTTAACCTTTTATCGCAAAAAAAAACTAATAAATAATAGTTGCAATTGAAATAAGTGCGCATTTCTGTATCTATCACATAATTTAAAAACCTCCACCAACCAGAAACGGCTTTGCAAGAATACTTCCAATTTTTTAAATTCGCCCAGCACTAACTCTAAGGAACATTTGCAAAACCCTACACTGAGTATCTACTTTTTGTTCAGTACTACCATCAAAAGCTTCAACGGTCGATAATTAAGTCAGTATGAAACAACTGATTAAAAATATGCAGCGGGAACGCACATTAATGAACCATTTCTGATAGAAGGTGAGTGTGATGGAGAGCGGATAATAGAGCATAACCATGAGGAAGATCTTCGCCATACTCGCCGGTGATGGCTGTGCGGTTCGGTTGTGCTCCAAGGTGGCCAGCAAGCGCTCATCGTCCACTTCCAACTCCTTTTCCCTCATTACATTTCACGCGTCACCCCCTCAAAGAAATCAATCGGATAACTTATGCCACTATTATGCATACTACAGCCGCACTAGAATTCCCATTTTTTGTGCACCATTTTCAGCTTCTGGATCACAAAAATACGCGTTTAGCACTGCGTGAACCCCGGTTCTTCCAAATTCTGAAATCCCGATGGTTTCTGACGTTCCGGTTCGAGCTTTAAAAAAAGAACAACTGACACAGTTGCAATATATGCGCAGAGGACAGTAAGAACATTTATGCTGCTTGACTACTCGTTCGACTTTATTACGAAATTTTCAACCCTACGGCAACTACGACAGTTTGGCAATGGCCTGGTGGTGGAACGCCCTCTTGATAATGAGGCTTAGAGAAGGGAGAGGAAATACGCTGTCCTAAAATGTTCCATTAGGTCGCTGAACCCATCGAGGTAACGAAATAGAGGGTAGGTGGATGGATGGACTTGAGTGGCGAACGGTAGTGGATGGGCGTAGTGGCACTTCCACGTTCTCCGTTCACTGGAAACCGCAGTCAACGAGTTTTGCCACTAGCAGGTGATAACCTAAAGTCCGTTCAATGAACTCATTCTACTTAATCAGCTTCTACGATTGGGCCCAAAAACCGGAACAAGAGATGGCCATTTTCAATCTTTTACAGAACCGTCATCCAAAAACAAGTATCAAAAAGCGCACTTCCATGATTTTTGTTAACACCAAAGTCAATTCATGTCGACGGGACGGAAATGTAATGTTTGCCTTCAACGCTTATCAACGATGGCAAGCTGAACACTTGACACCTATGACGAGCAACGTTAATTAATGACAATGAATAACGGATGACTCTCATCGTACGCCATTGCGAACAAAAAGTTTTACAACAAACTTTTCGAATTTAGACGAAAAAAAAATGATGAAAGCAACGAATTAAAACAATGAAGAACACAAAATACGAGAATGCAATCCACCAAACAGCACAGGCAACAAAAAAAAAGATCCAAAATGCGTCAGTGAACTAATTCTGTGACTGTACCATTGAGGTTTTCGAACCGTACACTTCTGGTTATGAGCGAACAATTAGAGAACACCAAAGAGCAAATTATACTATGATTCATCAAAAAAGGATGTCGAATCCCAGATTCAGAATTCGTACCAAAAAACCAACATTACTCTTCAAATTTTTGATTTTAGAACAACAGCACGGATATGGAAAAGCGTTCAACAAACATGCGCTAAGTTCTATTTCCACTCAACAACGATGAAACATAGATAAACGATTCCTAGTACCAACATGCAAATGAGGATGACGCTAAGAAACAAACGATGAAATACCTTAACAGCATCACTTCAACGAAGGTATCGATCTACTTCGGATGAATAAAGGGTGAAAATGGTATCATCGAAATGAGATCTCACAGCAACCAGAATGCAGTCAATTTAGAAAAGTATTCTGTCGTATTCAGTTGCTGTCACGAAGCAGATGAATGCCCTTTGTTTACAAATCAGTCGAATAATATCGTACCACTTTGTCTCATTTCTCTAGCGGAACGTACCTACACATAAAAATGATGTGACCAGTGATAACAGATGGCACCATAAGTGCGAGTGCCACAGGCTATCTATTGGCTAGAGGTAAGGAAGTGTATCAAAACGCTATTTTATTACAATGAAAAAGAAAATGTGACGAAGTTGGAGAGGTGGAGGGGAAGGGGAGATGGGAGGAGTGACGAAAACAGCAGCAAATTCGAAACAAGTGACATTACAACATAACTTTCAAGTCGGCACAATAGCCTATGCAAGAATAACCAATTGCTGCAAAAGTATTTAAAATGTGCTTCCGAAGGCACGCGCGTATACGCCGTTGTGATCGCGCTCGACGTGCACATGAGCGCAGCGACCGCTTTTATTGCTTCGTATATTATACAGCAAAACAAAAAGCAAACACTTTTCGCATAAGCAAATATTTCTGCATGGCTGGAAAACGAATGAATGAACGACGGTTAAATGCATTAAGAATTCATTTCCACTAGGATCATAAACATCTCGTGCAACCGTATTAGCCTGTGCGTTGTTCGAAAATATCTCAGAGAGCCGCAATTTGCAATAATCATTTATTGATCTAGATGCTCCTTAGCGCTTCACATATAGAAAATAAGTTTATTCTATTCCAACATTTTGCCGCTCGTTCACAACTTACACTATATTGACCGAGATCAACTATCAAGAGCCCAAACGCAATCGGCATCCGGACGGGGATAACCTCGGGAAAAGTTTGGAATTCCACCTCCTATTTTAAAATTTTCGCTTACATACAACTAACCAGCTGATGCACCTCACAGGTAATGGAGAGTTGCGAATTAAAAACACACCATTCGAATAATTCTTTACAAAAAAACCAATGCACATTGTAAACAAGAATGGCAACATAGCTGACCATGGTATTGAAAGAGTATTTTCATGTTGGGATCAAAGGATACAGCGAGTTGACAATGCAGCGCTATTATTATTTCTTTTAAAAAATTATTTCGCTAACTAATTGTTTTATATGCTTTATTAAGTCTGACAAATAAATGAAGCTAAAGATGTGGAAAGAATGCAAGAAATGATTGGGGGAAATCGATGCGAATGAAATAAAATATTATGTCTTCAAATTTAAGCAAAATATGATTTTTTTGCAGTTCTTCCCAATTCGCATACTGGAGAGGAGGGGGAAGAAGAGGGGGGGGGGGGGGGGGGGGGGGGAATTTGTCATGTTTCAACATTTTCAAACATTTTCAAAAACACCATCCGTGTGCAAAATCGGTTAACTTGGTTGGCTTAAAAATTTCACTTAAGCATCGCAGCAGTCATCATCGAAAATATTAATGAAATGGAACTTTGCTCGATCCCATTAAAATAGAATAGCGCTCAAATGAATCACAATACATCTTCAGGTGAAAGCTTGGACGTTTAGCATTTCAGCTGCGTTTCACACTGTCTCATCAACAGCGCATAAAATTATCATGATTGAGAAGCGATGCGTGAGCGTGACACATAATGGCGACATTTGGTATCAGTAAGACGACCGTTTTCAAACAAATTTATATTTGAGGTTTCGTATTTCCTTTAAAATTAAGAAGGGAAACAAATGGATAGAAAGGTCGTTGAGAGAAAAGCAGAAATCAAAACCAAAAAAAAAACTTCATCGATTTGGAAGTAAAACCGAACAAGATGGAACTTATCGCACGCATATGAAACGACTAAAAGTCAATTGAATTTCACGAGTTTGAGCTTTAAAGAATATGAAATTATCAATTAAAAGATTTTATTCGAAAAAAAAAACAAGCAGAAATCAACGACAAACGTATTTGTAAGCAAGGGGAAATTCATAGCTTTTAGCATTTTCGGGCAACAGTAAGTCGATTTCAATGTAACACCAATATAGAGCGAAAGAGAAGAACGAAATAGACAAAATAAGAAGATCGTATGCAGCGATGACGAGTTTTTTTTTTCTTGCAATGTTGCTAGGAAGAGGAACAAAAATAAAATTGTTGTTAAATTGCGTTGCGAATGAAATCAAAACAATGCTGACGGCATGCATGCAAACGCTTATTGTGTTATGGCACAATACAATAGGTGTGCTCGCTATGCAAATCTTTTAACAAATAACTCGTCAACATTTTTGTTGACCAATCATTATCGTTATGACACATCGTATACAGTTCTTTCTGAAAGCGTATACTATATAAACGAGTTCCGAACATGTTTTGCAATACAGAAAATTAATAATGATATAGAAGAACATTGTTTGAGTTACGCCAAGATATTGTTGTTGTAATTTTTGATTGTTTTTCTGCGATCTATTCGGTAATTGCCCACTTATCGTAAAGCTAAAATCATGCATATAGCCCTAACACCATGCAAAGGATATGTTAGCCGACTGACACAACAACAACATTTGCGCTGCGCAATTCTACTTAAAACGTTTTCACAAATGCATAAATACCAAATGAAGAAGATCCAATCAAGTGCAAACTGTGCGTGACCTCCAGCAATGGAAACTCTAATGGAACAGCCACAGATTCGAACAGTGCTCTCTCGCTTACCGTGCGAGTGCTCCACTCTCTGAAGTGCTGCCCCAATTTTCGCTGTTTTCTGAAGATACTTGCACCAGCAAGCGAATAACGCCAATGACTCCAAGTGTGTGTAACACAACGCGACATACGACAAGGGTGAAGGTATATATGTAAGAAACATGGTTAGAATTTTTTGTGTTGAAAGCGTTATATTTTTAGGTGCGGCTCGCACCACCATTGATACGATGTCCGACATCTGGCGGTGGAAACTACAACATAGCAGCCGGATATGTACATGTATATATATACATATATCTGTACATATATATGTGTACATAGGTTACATATATATATATATATATATATATATTTATATTAGGAACGGTTGGAATTTCCGTGTTGAGAGCCTTAGATTTATTATTGCGAATCGCACCCATAAATACAAGACTCTCAACAAAAAAAAATTTTAACCATTGATAAACTATATGATAAATATCACTGATAAATAGCACTAAAAAGAGCGAATAACGCCAATGACTCCAAGTGTGTGTAACACAACGCGACATACGACAAGGGTGAAGGTATATATGTAAGAAACATGGTTAGAATTTTTTGTGTTGAAAGCGTTATATTTTTAGGTGCGGCTCGCACCACCATTGATACGATGTCCGACATCTGGCGGTGGAAACTACAACATAGCAGCCGGAAGTCGAAAACGGGTCGCTCGCTTACCGTGCGTGGGTTCTACTCTACCAACTACTTACTACCCCACCTTCCACTGCTTCCTCAAGATACTTGCACTAGCAGGCGTATAACGTCAATTCCTCCTAGCGGACATGGGACGGGAGTGAAGATAGCCTTAGATTTATTATTGCGAATCGCACCCATAAATACAAGACTCTCAACAAAAAAAAATTTTAACCATTGATAAACTATATGATAAATATCACTGATAAATAGCACTAAAAAGAGCATTGATAAGCATTCATAAAGAGATAACGAAGGAAATTTAGCTTATATGAAAGTATCAGGTTTTACCTAAGCATATTAATGGTTCTGGTAGAGCTTTGAACGTTCTTTAAGATCTGCCTAACATCGATTTCCAACTCTTGTTCCTTCATCATGTATTGGCGACCCTTCGTTTTTCATCAATTTCGCGTTTTTGAGAAATTGACCTCTTATAAAAGTATCAGCTTTTATCCAAGTTTATTAATGATTCTTGTAGAGCTTTCAGCGTTCTTTAACATATACCGTTGTTTGTTGGTCAACAGCTTCAACGATCTTTGAAGGAAAAAATTACTATTTTTAACGTATAGACTGTGACAATATAAGATGATTATTAAATCAGGACACGTGGCACATTCAAACGGCACACACCTGAAATGGAGATTGCAGGCAAACTTAATAATTTTTCACTAATTACATGTATATTTTTATTTCGCTGTGAAGACCTCCTCCACGGCAAGAAGGTCAGCAAAATGGCTAATCACTAAAGGTCAGAACAGAAACAAAAAAAACGTAATTGGTACAAAAGAACCGTTTGCTTTCCTAGTTGGATCCTTGGTTTTTGCCACCGACAGTCGTCATTTCTACTCCTCCAGTAGGCGATCCGCTGTGGCCGCTTGCTGTTCAGACGCATTTCATGTACGGGTTGGTCGGTCTCAGATGACGTTGAGGGGTTGTCGTCCCTGAAATTTGTTGTTGCTGTTGTTTCCGCCTCTGTTGCTGACGCTGCCTTTGCCACTGGTGCTGCCGCTACCGCTACCACAGCCACTGCTGCTACCTGCTGCTGTGAGTCGCCGGGCTAATTCAGGACCGTTGCCTCGAGCACTCTGTAACACGCGTCCTTACGAATCATTTTCGTTTGTTCGCACCCGCGAAGTTGGTGCACCCACGAAAAATATCGCAACTGTCTTGATCGATACCGTGTGCAGCAACTCAAACTTGGGTAATTAAACCTTTAATTGACGTATCGCACGTGCAGAGTTTAACAACGTACGAAAACTGGCACTGAACAATACAACCCAATAAGTAAGCGAACGAGTGGTAACGTAAAACCAACACTACGTAAGATGTAACATCTCCTAAAGATATAAAATAAACTTCCGCGCTACTAAAGTAAACAAACATAGCCGCCGTTTGTGATTTGACCTACCCCAAGCGAAACAAACACAAAACCTCGACCAAGCACTAAAATTCATTGCTGTATCTTCCATATTCGTTTCCGAGATAACCACATTGATATAATTATAAATAGGAATCAAGAGAAATTTTTCTCGCACGAGAAAATCGACCTTTAGATAAACACTACGAAAGCTCGAAAGAGATGTCTGCATAATGAGGAAGTGATACTATAGTATTCACGTAGCAAGTAAAGGGCAATGACTTACATGAAAGAAAATTAGAACAACACGAGTCTAATGATAAAACAAGCCACAACAATATTCCAAGCTGCCTCATAACTTCCGAAAGACGACTCTCTTTCTTAGCCTCCTGCTCTCTCCCTTTACAGGCTTAGTGGGTTTACCCTTCCGTTGACTTCATAATTTACATGACGAATCCCTTTTGAATAACGATATCCATTCCTGAAGAGAGAGGCGCCATGTTTGCTGTGCCTTCTCCCTTGTAGAAGCCGCTCTCCCGACGCGTTTTTGCCCCCAGTTTTTTCTCAAGCGTTAGTCACCGGAATTTCTCAATGCACATGCGATGCTCCTTTGCACTTTCAATATTTACCTCAAAATTTCCGTCATTCAAATTTCTACAAGCTCAATTAATCTTCGCGAGTAGTCGCGACACTGCATGTGTGCCCATATGGATTGTTTCTCGGTCACCTCTCCCAAGCCAAGAGCGCAAAACACAAATAAGCAAAACACATAGATGACAAACAATAAGAAAACGACAAGAAAAATGAGCCTAATCAGCTAAAATTGAACAACTGCGCACACTACGGAAGGTTTAACCATTGTTGCACATATAATCGGTGAAATCGACATGTACTTCCCCACTGTCGAAATCTCACGACAAAACTGACGTATAAAGCATTTGTTGTGGCTTATAGACCTGTCTGGGTACCGTGAAATCCATTCATGAAGAGTAGATTCCCTTGCCTTTTTTCTTTTGGCATCGCCATATCCCGTTATTTTGTAAGTCACAATAGCAGGAGCGCCTCCTGCGTAAGCTTTCTCATTCACTTTTTTATTCATCAAACCGTCGATGTTGCCAGTGTATTCAATGTTCCTTCTATGCTGACGCGAGCAGCTGGGAACGAAACTGAATCACACCTTGCACTTTCTATTTTCATAGCTACGACAAAGCCATGCAGTACTCACCATTAAATTTCTTCGTGTAAACATTCGTAGCTCTTTTTTCGTTTCGCGACGACAGTCGCAGTACTACAGGCCCCCAACAAGATGCGGCTAGGGGTTGGTCAAACGAGTGGTTTACGAAGTGGTCAAACGAGCCTCTTGATCGTTATGGGGTTATGCCGGTTACCTGTTGGTTTACGAAGTGGTCAAAAGAGCCTTTTGATCGTTATGGGGTTATGCCGGTTACCTGTTGGTTTACGAAGTGGTCAAAAGAGCCTTTTGATCGTTATGGGGTTATGCCGGTTACCTGTTGGTTTACGAAGTGGTCAAAAGAAGCTGGGAACGAAACTGAATCACACCTTGCACTTCCTCTTTTCATAATTAGCATAAATTTGCGCCGTAATCGTCATTGCGTCAATTCCTTCATGTAAAAACCCGCAGTTCTTTTCTCGTTTCGCGACGACAGTCGCGACATTCGCAATGCTTTTCTTTTTTTTTTCTGCGAAGTAAATTCTGCTATGTTATCAAAGAATCACCTCATTTTCCAAATATCCACTTATATTTCCATCCATTTTTGTGCTTCAGCTGCTTCTTAGTGCAGTGTCAGAGTTTTGCAACGGAATGAAGCAATATGTCTAGAAGCGGCCTCTTTAAGCGTATAAAGTATGGAAAGTTAACGAGGTATAGACATCAAACCCAATAGATTCATTTTAAAAAGCTTACTTTTGTCGCATAAGTGTCAACGATCGATTTTAGAAAATGTTTGCCACACCGGCAAGTGAGCGAGATTAAGAATCAATAATTTGTAAAGTTTCTTTTTGTTTTTTAATCAAAGTTTTCTCCTATTCTGTTGCGTTTGGCTGCTAAGTTGTTTTTCATCTTCATTCCGCTGTTCTACAGTACTCACACATTTATGAAAAAAATTTGCGCCCGTCATTGCGTCAATTCCTTCGTGTAAAAACCCGGTTCTTTTCTCGTTTCGCGACGACAGTCGCGACATTCGCAATGCTTTGCTTTTTTTTTCTGCGAAGTAAATTCTGCTATGTTATCAAAGAATCACCTCATTTTCCAAATATCCACTTATATTTCCATCCATTTTTGTTCTTCAGCTGCTTCTTAGTGCAGTGTCAGAGTTTTGCAACGGAATGAAGCAATACGTATAGAAGCGGCCTCTTTAAGCGTATAAAGTATGGAAAGTTAACGAGGTATAGACATCAAACCCAATAGATTCATTTTAAAAAGCTTACTTTTGTCGCATAAGTGTCAACGATCGATTTTAGAAAATGTTTGCCACACCGGCAAGTGAGCGAGATTAAGAATCAATAATTTGTAAAGTTTCTTTTTGTTTTTTAATCAAAGTTTTCTCCTATTCTGTTGCGTTTGGCTGCTAAGTTGTTTTTCATCTTCATTCCGCTGTTCTACAGTACTCACACATTTATGAAAAAGAATACTGATGGAAAATCGATGAAAAAAAAAGCAGCAGACTTAACAACGTTTCAAACAATGGATGCAGATGTTGCAAAACTTTAGTTAAGCACTACCCAACACTTACCACAACCTGTGATACTCTTTTCATATGGCACTCACTAATGGTACCATCCAGGCACTCCGTTCCTATTCGTCAGTTTGAAAAAAAATTTTTTTTTTTAAACTACTAACAATACGCAATTACGAAAAGAAGAACAAAAATGAAAATTTCGCCATTACTGCCGTTGATGCGAACGAACCGACTGTCGATGGTTGCTGATAGGTCCATTACTGTTGTCAACAGCTCTATTTTGCTTGCTAACTTATTGCTGTCTTGAGCTGAAAATTCGTACAATTTCTCAGTTGGTATGTGCGCTTCACACAAACTAGAAAAGTTGAACATTGCACAAACTGATTAGCATCTTTATTTTTGCATATGTCTATGGTCCGCTTCACATAACATATGGCTCTTTAATTTGTAGAAATGCGGGTCGTGGAAAACTACTAGGAAAACATTTTGAAGTTTATTCTTCATAAAACTGAAACGAAATGAGCCATCCTTTGATTCGCTGATCGCTTCGTTGATTGAAGTGGACGAAAGGTCACACAGTGGGCAAGGTCATCCAGTGATTTATTCGAGAAAAACAAATACGACGTACGTAAAAATTTAAAAACCTTCGTACAGTGTGCACATTTGCAACGCTAGAAACCTGCTGCCACTGTCGATGTCCAGTTGCTCATGCAGGACTTATACAACGCAAAATCGACATATTCCATTGAGCATAACTGCGCTCCTCTAAAATGTCATTGACCATATGAGACGCTCCCTAGCGGCTTTACGACTCTCTTAGAGTAACAATTTCAGCTGCTGCCTGAATCGCAGTGGAGTATCAGATAAGCCTACCGTATTTGACGATAAAAACACAACGCATTCGAAGCGAAATAGCGAGATTCTTCATACTGTTCGGAAAGTGAAGACAAAAACAGCAACGTTACTATCTAAGGGAACTCTTTTTCACCCTCGGAATTTTTCAAAATCCCGGCCTCTATCTAGAATATGTGAGAACAGCCGTAAACTGAGTGACAGTACAAAATTAGTAAATTAATCCAGGGCTCGTAACAAACCGAAATCGTAAGACGCGCGCCCTGTGAATGAACACACAGCACTTGTCTTATATCTTCGATAAGTTTCTATCCCATAATCCATAAAAACGACTCAAGTTTTCGATTTGAACTTTGCGCTTAAAGTTAGCAATTAAGCTCTCAACTTGAAGAAAAAAATTACAGCATTGAATAAAGGGCGAACGAAATGGAAACAATCACTTAAACAGGAAAAGTATACATACGTAAGCTTAACTAAAAAATGCTGAAAACTTGATCTTTCTACCGTCTGCAGTGACAAGTAAGGAACTGCTTAGCTTCCAAAAAGAATTGTGGAACAACGATGGTTCGGACAACAAAAAACGACTAAGTGTGACAACGAAAACGATAAAGTAATTAAGGCACAGTAAGAATTATACGGGAGTATACTTCGGTAGAAAACGATATGATATGCGTAAAAACAAAATTTTGAGTTTCTTGTAAGTGACGGAAAGATTACTTCATGTTAGGGACAGCATATTATTTTGTGGATGGAAGCGCTGTGCGAAGAAGGAATGTTCTTTTTGCCATGCTCTAAAGAAGAACGCTCTTCCATCATGAATTGAAAATTACAAATAAATGCTTGTTGTATAAATCTTAGCGGGAAATGATTTCAGTCATTTATGGAGGACTATCGATCAAAAATTGCGCTCTCAAATCAAATTTGAACTCACCTAAATTTTCCGGTTGGTATCGAATAATTCCATCTGACAGTATTGTATTCGATATATTTCCTGAACGTTTCATCGTCGGTTTTCATTTGATTAAGAGCATTGCTCATTGTGTTCGCATTTATAGCATCTGAACGAAAAAGATATGCTAAACGATTATCACATCTCTACACCATAACGCATAAATATTGCTCGCATTAAAAGTGTAACTCAACAGAATAATCGTAATGCTGAGTCAGTTACAAATTTGTGTTACAAATAATATACAGGTAATAATATGAAAGTACGTCCGTCATTTGAAAAATAGTCGATAGTGTTTGTTGTGATCGAGCTTATAACTACTGGTGCGCTACATAAATGAGATCAAAAAAAGTTGTTAGCTGCTCTTTTAGACTGTATCATATGAACATGCAACAAAATTATTTTAACAGTTCTTAGCACTTCCATCATTAAACGTTCATCGAGCAACCAAGGAAACATTGCAGAGATTTGACATACGTGGAGTTCTGAATCGATCGAACAATCAAATATCTTACTGATTCCGTATGCTTGAGCCATCGAATATTCCAATTGCCATTGCGTTGATGCGTTCTTATTTAGCTGATTCAAGTCAACATAATAGGTTCTAAAACAAAAAACGTCAATCCAAAAAATTGTAAATAAAAACTTGAACAATATCCATTGCATTTGTGATTCGTTTTTAAAAGCAGCTAGTCAGTAATGAAAACTTATGGTTAACGACAATTTTCAAGTAAGCACTCTAGAAGTGACGCGATTTATTGAAGAGTGCAAGTGCCAAAATCCTCAACAGAATAGTTAATGTGCCTATCAAGTATAGCAAAATGGATAAGCACAGCAAAAATGGATTAGAAATCGTTACTTATTAGATACAAAAAGGGATCGTACTTGACATCGAGCAACTCCTTATTGTTGGAATCGTAGTCAAAAACTCGAAACGATGGATTATTCGAGCCTGAGTTCTCCAAATTACCGAACCATGGAGTCACCGCTGGCGCCAATAAATACACCTGCATTGCACGGTTTGTTTTAGGGTCCTGAAAATGGAAATATTGTAGTAAAAGAAAACTACCACGCCTTTTATCGGCATTATGTGCTCAGCGTTCCAAGAGAACAGTAAAAAGTTAAAATATGCAAATTTCAAAAACCGCTTGCAATTTTAAAAATAAACTTTTATCGTTCAGTGACGCCTCCAGCTCAGTGATTGGCGTAAACTGGACAATCTCGAAAAATCCCAAAATCGAACCGACATCGGACCTTGACCACATGGAATGTATCGGTATGATGGTGCCCGAAGAGCATCCACTTGATCACTCTCGCATATCGTATGGTTAGCTGGATAAAACGCTTGTTGTATTTGGGTAACATCCATGTAAAGTTCGGTATGCGCTCAAACGCTGCAAATATCATTTATTTGTGAGAAGTCGAAAAGATTTTACGCTGACAACTGACAACTGAACACTCACGAAACAAAATCGACCGCAACACTGACGCTATTAAAGCAAAAAATGTTTTCCCCTTCTTGAAATGCTCAGCCTGTTCTAACTTATTGCTTTACCTTAAATCTTTTCACAGCTAGATAGCTCACCTCAAGTAGAAAATAATTGAAAGATATAAATTCATTATAAGCTAAGGCATACGTATTCCACGAACAATACTGATCCAGACAGAACAGATGACAACGAATATTAGGCATATACGGTTAACGACGCATCCGGCTGGTGTTGAAAGATTTTGAGATTTACTTGGGAGCTGTAAGAAGAATTTTACCTCCAGGAGCAGTGTGGGCAATAACATGGACCACGCGTTGCTGCCTTTGTGCTTCATTAAGAGTTTCTTGCATAAAGTTGAACTGCTCAGCCGGGTCGTCGGAGTTCGCAAAGGTTGGAATAGCTCGATTAAATTTATAATAGAGATTCGTGTTAAGCGCTAGTATCATCATATTGTTGGGAGCTTGATATTTATAGTAACCTCCCTTTAGGAACGTTTCCTGAAATAAATTTCTGCTATGAATATTGCACTAAACGAATGAAACAATTATATTTGAAAGGAAACTTGTTTGCAATTGATTGGTTTTGTCGTTTAGAGATGAATGAAACATAAAAAGGCTGAAAGGGTAAAGAGCATGGACAATCAAACTAGCCTTATTATTAGCGCCAATCCAACGCTTCCATAACTTGTAAACATTGTTATACAGTGAGCAGTTTCGGTCGGGAAACGCACCAGCTGGGGCAGAGTCGTGAATACCGAACACAGGTAGAATTTTTGCCTGTGGGAACGTATTCGCAACCATATCGGACACCACTTGTAATTCTTTTAGCACATCTGCAAAAACGCTTCCATAATCTTTTTGAGATTCTTGACTGCTCTTGTCACTATCGGTCGAACAACTAGCACTGCATCGCAAAACGAAGTAGTGTTAACGTGAACACTGCATCGTAACGCTGTAAATCGCGAAAGCTTTGTTGTGTTATTACGGTGCACTAACTTTAAGTCGAAAGAGGTCGGCATTACAACGCTGCAAAGCACCGCACATGCTCCAGCCTTCTAGACGGGCAACTCTTCACGTTCATTTTGTTTAGCGTCATAGAAGGTTTCTGGTAACGATTCAAAACAATAATGATCTTTGAATTGTACGAACACCTCCATATTCTGTTTAAGTTCTTGTCAATTAATACGGCAATCCTTATTTCAAACTATGGATTGATTTGAAAGCGCTTTATCTGAGCGGAACAACCGGTTCCGTTCAATTCGATAAGGACTGTTCAAAAAGATGAGATACTACGAAGATTTCTGGACTCAAGATTCTTTCGTCATTTCGCTTGGCATAAAAAAACATCAGTGCAGAACGGAAAATTATGGGCCGAAATCAATGAACTCTCCATAGTTATGTTCAGAAGAAAAACCGGGCTTAGCATCACAAACATACTGAACGACTGAAATCATTCATTAATTCCGAACTGAATAAAAACATGCGCTCTCGGTCGGCATATTTGATTATCACCCAAAAATTCAGAGAACGAAAAAAAAACGGGTCGTTCAAGAGACCTACGTGTTTCGTTGTTCGAGTTGTCCAAGTGTGAAACGCTGTCTCCGGTCCAGAAGACGAAATCTGGATTGGAAATCACCTTTTTCGCAGCTGCTAACATATTCCTTATGAGACTCTGCAAGTCATATCTTTTATTGAAGATGGAAAAGAGAATGTTTTCAAAACATTAATAGGAACATAATTTCTTTTTTTTTAAAGCGACGGCAACCATGCACGCGCAATGGAATATGAGAAACAAATTATATTCGGATTCTCTTAGGGCATATGAAACTCTTCGACTATCAACATATAGCTCAAACGAAATAGTATCGAAATAAAAAAACTGCGATGGAAAAAACTTGACGTCTAAGGAGCATTTGGCTTAGGCGAAATGCATGGCCCACGTTGAAAACAATATAGCCCGATTTGTTCTCTACTTGGCTGCAAAAATAGGACCGCCGAGACATTGAAACGTTTCTCGGTGCGTCGCATCCCTTTCCCAGAATACAAGAATGGTTTCGTAAATAGAAAATCACTGGCACGGTCGATGGAATACAAAAATTTCGGGTGGGCCCCCAGCTTTTCCAGGATTCGCGATACAGTTAGCAATAGAGAGGAGAATTT
>JPKZ01003226.1:244997-256219 GCA_000803305.1 Toxocara canis
TCAATGAAGACTATAGATGACATTGTTACAGAATTCGTCAGTGCAAAACGACTCACATTATTACGAGCTGTATGGAATTTTATTATAGCAATTGTAAATGTTGGTATGATAAAAACATTTCTAATGTGCTCCTTATCTCACCTTTCAGTGGTTCGCATCTTTATTTGCTCTGATGCGCCCAGGAACGATAGTGGAAATCGAACTAGAAATGTTTCGATCTTTTTCTCGGAATCCTACTGCAGCAACGCCTAACAATAATTCCGTCTGCAAACTTTCAAAAGGTTCCTGAGCACGTGTCGGTTTTGTCCGAGATATGACTTGGTAATCAACCAATGTCAATACTGTCATCTTAGAATTAACATCAGCCCTTCCAAAAGTTGCTTGTCTGCTACAAATATGATCGGTGTATTTTTGCTCTCTAAACGAGCCTTTGTTTGTTTCAGTGTTTACGGTGGTTCACCGGATTCCTCAACAAAACTCTGACGTTTGAGCCGCAGAACCATTTTAACAGAAACCGAATGGGTACCGTTTCAAAAAAAGCTTGATCAATCAATTCGAGCAAATGTTAATCAAGTTCGGCTTAACATTCGAATATATCTATTTTGATCGTTGCTGCTCCCTTGTCCATGCATCGCTTAATGAACAGCGATTACCGTACCACAAAGTGCTGGCCCTGGGATGGCAGATGTTCCATTTTATCAAAACGAAATGGGCCTGAGCAAGTTCGGAAGTCGTCAACCCGCTAGGAGTACTGTAACTTGCTCACTTTTATGAATGCTGGGGATGTACAGGTCACGCCAAAAATACGGTAGCGTACATCGTGCATTTTTGGCAATTGTTTCAGTACGATTTATGTGCATTGAAGTTTAACGTCTCAGGCTGATGCTCTTCCTTCGCACGTATGGAGATGCCTTTGGTTTTTGAAGTCCCTGCATGTGTACGTCCGAGCTGCTGTATTGTTCTTTGTTGACTTTCGAAAGAAAAAGCTCCCAAATATTGGCACCTACCATAGAATGTATGGCATGAAATGCCCAATTTAGGAGGGGCCATAACTAAAATTTTGATACTACTTGTCCATTTTTGGTATATAATTTCTGGGCATGTTTTCGGTGTTCAGATGGGTCTCTCTCTCCCTCTCTAATTTGGGATTCGTTCGTTGTTCGTAAATGAGCGTCAGTTTACGGCGTTTCTGGGAGCATTAAATAAATAAAAGCAGTGCGATGAGCTGAAATTGAGCTCAAATCTTTAATAAAAATAGCGCCAAGCGTATGGGCAGTTCTTATCTCCTCAAGAAAGCTCTCTAATGACAGCTCTCATAAACCGCTTTCAAATCTAAAGTCTATGTTTCTAGCGCTCTAGAAAGCGCATTGGGTGACCAAGATGCCTCTTTGTTTGTATGTTTCTAACTGCACACCCTGTGTTTTCAACTCGCGAATCGGAAAAGCTACCGACGGCGGCGAAATTTGGTAACTGCATGGCACATCTATGGCTCTGCGGTTGCTCTCAAATTAAATTTTAGTGCAGTTGTTGAATTTCCGGCATAGTTATGAGGCATAACTTTGCGACGAAAGTGGGTTAGAGGAATAAGTGCCTTTCAGTTCAATTTCCGAGAACCGAAATTTGGGCTCATACGATTAAGAACGCTGCATGCTAGTCCTCTCAACCACTTTACAGTGAGCATCAATATTATGAACTGTTTCATTGTCGATCGAATAGACGGGTTTAAATACTGCTGCTTAATTTCAGCGTAATTAAACATTCTTATTTTGGGATTTCAGCGTTCAAAGAACGAATTAAGCTCAATCAGAATCAACTAGGTTTTCGCCAGGCAAACAATAAACGATTTGCTAAAGCAATGCGCCAAAGATTACACATTTATAAAATTGAATCGAATACGTATACACAAAACTTTACTTCATGACTTTAACAAAAAAAAATGATTGACCTATAATTTTCGCCCCATTATTTTAATTTACATAGACCGTTTCCCCCCCCCTTCCTCCATTTCGCATTAAAACGTTGTTCAAATATTCCAGTTTAATTCCTATGTTTGTAGATCTTCATAATGACTCTTTTATAATATATTTCTCTAAGTTTTCACTCTTATTTCACTTTACATTTTAGGAGTATATGGCAAGCTGACACTTCCATTTTTTTATTCCTCACATGGTGGATTCTTGCCTTATGTCCCCGATTTACAATATCCAAACATGCCGAACAGATTTGTCGATATCTATGATCTCTTGATAATTTTTTTAACGCCTGCTTATCAACAAAAACAAACGACGCATAAACATTTAAACAGTGAAGTCAACAGAAGGCAAATTTTCCTCCTCTCGTTGCGTCTTTTAGATGAATGAAGTTCGAACCGAATCCGAGGCACTAAATTTGCTTGATGATCTTTTGAGAAGCAATAATGGCAACAGTTCGTTAAACTACTTTTTGATGTTTTTAGTTTAATGCGCATTCTTAGTTACAACTAAATAATACAGCATCCAATTAAAAAGAACTTTTTTAGAATTTTTTTGCCAACTTGCGATGATAACAAGTTAGGAAAGCTATTGAAGACAGCCAAATGTGATCAACGATTATTTGCTACAAAGTTTTATTGTTTTTGCAGAACATCAACGTGTTTAACAATCAGCCATTCCTTCCCGACTTGGTCTAGCGTTACTTCGATAGCCTATCCGGCAATACCTTTGTATCCAAATACGCCTCCTGCACTTACAGGTAGCTAGCTTTTTAAGACATTTTTTTTGCCAGATTAATTAAAAGCGCATCATGGGGGCATATTGTATTATACATTTTGACGGAAATTCTTTTGACTGCTCGATTTTATGACTATTTCGCCATAATCACCTTGTGTCTCTTTAATAAGTAAGCTGACACTTTTACAGTTAGATTGGAACACAAAGCAACTAGCATATAGCAACGTGAAATCGTATTCATTTCAGCATTTCTAACCAGAAAATCGTTGCACCGAAAAAGTCCATTCGATTTTGGTTATTTCAAACAAATAAAATCCGTTTAATTTTAAAATTCGTTAATCGGAGTTCTCGATTCGTCCTCCGCCTTCCAGCTCCCTCTCCCTCTCACAATATAATAGCAATTCTTATGATGGGAGTGACTGTGAGTAAATAAGATCTTAAGCAACTTCTTATGACAGATTGTTTTCGTAACTGTAGGCTCCAGATCTGTATCACAAGAAACACACCTAAAATCTTGCTGATAACAAATTCGACATTGTGCTCTTCATTTGCACTGTACAACTGAAGTTTTCTGAAGAAGTAAAATTAACGAAAGACATGAAAGAGGAAAATCTCGTTCCAAATGACCGTCCATCTACGTAACTAAGTCGTGAGCAAATTTTGGTTCTCTAATGAGAAAAGTTTCAATTAGACAAACCAAAGTTCGGTTAATTTATCGTGGTACTTATACAGTGTAGTCTCGTTATCATCGAGATACGACAAGTTCCTAAGGGGGTAGATATTTTCGGGCACTCTATACGTATGTAAATGTACTTCTCAATCACCTTTATTTGATAGGTTTTTATGATGGCGTTGTATACTGTACTTTATTCTACGTATAGCATAGTAAGTATTTTGTAATTCGCACTTTTTTAAAAAATAAATGAAGTATTTTTGGTGTTCTAAGGAACGACTTATGTAACACCTTGAATACTCTTTCGCCGCCGCCATTATCGCAGCAGTTGAGTAATGTGAACGGAACACTAGCAAACACATTTCCAAATGTGATCAAACAAGTGCCATTCAATTGAGCATCTTTCTCTGTTCATCATTTTGTAAATGTTACAATTCAAATACTCTCTACTACTGTATGAGCAATAAAGCATTGAGATAACGATGTACGCTTGTCTTTCTTGCAACGACTGCTTAGATGCTAACCTAAAATTAGCAGCAAAATTACGATAGATCGACGCCATCGGAAGTAACTAAAATTCTCTGTGGTGAAGATAATCGAGTGAACCAAAAAGTATTGCCGCCGTAACATTTCAAACTCTTAACGTATGCAGTTCGCATATTTAAATTTCGCAAAATCTACACTGTATTCACGTCACTTTAAAACTGAAAGTGCGAAATGACAACAATTTTACAATATCTCCTCTGTCCTCGATGTGACATCTCTGCATTTGCTTTGAAGAGCTCGTCAACATGATTACATACCGATCCAATTTTTGAAAAGAGTTCGCCTATTTGAAGTTCGCAACACGCATTTCACACATGAAAAATATCTTGATTCAACTGCAAACATATATTTCAATGGTGATACACTCTAATCATCTCGTGTTATTCAAAAAAAAAAAGTACGAAAAAACCGTTTCGAGTCATTTTCGCTGTTGTTCAAAAAAAGTATTTCAGATCCTCCAAAAAAGTAATCTTCATAAATATTCTCAATAAGTCGGGGAACTTGAAAGATAAGAAGCAAAAATAAAGTGATTGTTAAGGAGGCAATAAAAATAATTCAACCAACGAGCTAGAATCGCCTTTAGCACTTCTAGTTTGCAAATTAATTCGACAGTCACGCGAAATGAACTGACTTTATCGGCAATTCGTACGGGTGGAATGATTTTTGCTGGTGAAATACCTCTTTTTGATAACAAAGGTTCTCGAGCACAACAATCGCCACTATCATAACAGTGATCATTTGTTACAGTTAACGTAATATTTAACTGCACCGTCAGTGCATTTCGTATTCGAACTCCTTCCAAATTTTAAAAAAAAAAAACAACTAAGATTTCGAATCGACTAAATTTCATATCCATAAAAATTTATTGACAATACTTTGTCAGAAATATTCCTTCTCAGTCATTTTCGCTGAACAGCAACATTTATTTTCCAGCACGATTTGTATCAGCGTTGAGAAAATTGTACTTGACGCTCACAAATAAATGTTCATACTTAAAAATGAAATATTTTGCTTTTGCCCTCTTTCGCACTGAATTTAACACTTTTGTGAAATGCAATTGTCGTAGTCAACTGTACGGCCGCAAATTTCAAATTTTAGGCGACCATTGTTCAGAAATTCTCAGTGCTAGCCATTCGTCCTTGCGGTTATTTGCAAAACTTTCATTTCTTTTCTGTGATTGTTCATCTACCGTTTAAAAATGAAATATTTTGCTTTTCTAATCGACCGCACTGAATTTAACACTTTTGTGAAATGCAATTGTCGTAGTCAACTGTACGGCCGCAAATTTCAAATTTTAGGCGACCATTGTTCAGAAATTCTCAGTGCTAGCCATTCGTCCTTGCGGTTATTTGCAAAACTTTCATTTCTTTTCTGTGATTGTTCATCTACCGTTTGCGATTACTTCTTAAAAAGTTCTGGAGTTGACGGGCAAGGGTATCCCTATTTTGGGGAGGAGTGAGATGGAGAGGTGCGAATGGTGGATGAAGGACGGTTGATTATGTGTGTTTCATACTGACTCTGCTCTCCCACGCCCTTACCCCCCTCTTCCCCCTCCCCCCGGCTCCTACGATACACCATGGTTTCTTTCACAAACATTCTAATAAAATCGCAAGTTATCGGCGGAAAACGGACGACAACTGTGGAGCCGAATAACAGTGGATAATAAACCGTGAGTGGGAAATAAAACTTTAAACTAACTAGCAGCTTAAACTTTTAAATGTTAAGAAATGTGGCGCCTCTGTTCAAAGTATGAATCATGATGCTGTAAAAATTTTATATTTAAAAGTCCTACAGCGATAATAGGCATACCGTTGCCCCTTCGGTGCTTTCAAAGATTCATTTTTTGCTCTGCGGACGGAACGCTGCATACAAAAGATGACGCTTTGGGGGCAATGAAAATGAAGGGGATTGACGGATGAGTTTGTTCTGAGTAAGGGGAGGGGAGACGTCCAATTTGCGTAACTAAGGATCGTGGCTGGGGTGATGGCGTGTTACTGAATGAAGTATGGTAGTTGCGAAACAATTGAACAAGAACGTGTTAACCAGCACATTGTCTTGTCACTTTGCATCTCCGCGACGTGATGTCGTCGTTTGTTTAGTGGGTTTGCAGCCACACACGTACACCGTACCGAATCCAAACTTTGGGCGCATTGGTTTTTAGTTGGAGGTGCGATCGGGCGAGAAATAGTCCAGAAGGCGTTTTAAGCTTCGTTGATTGCATTAACGAGGTTTTCAGTTCAATTCGCAGTTGAAGAGCACCTCTAATGATAAAGCTTTTACAATGCAGTCTCTACCATTCTAAGTGCGGCATTGATTTGTTCACGCTTATTACGTTTGCCGTTATTTTAAGCATGTGGAGATATTCGCTCTGTATTGTTTTTGTTTGATAAATATAGAAACCTTCCATAGAAGTTGGGGTCTTACAGTTTTTGATTGGCATTAAAACGGTCACTTTTCTGCTGGTTACTGTTTGACTAAAGTTAGGAATAAGCTAGTGAATTGCTTGCGTGATCACCAGATGTGTTCATCTAGGTTATGAGAGACCATCGAAGTCCCACTGTCCTTCATTTCCCAGCATACGACTGGCATGTGCACTGACTCATCGTACGTGATGTATAAAGTTGAGGATGAGCCAGAACGCGCATCGGTTGCATTACTCATTAATTAGAGGTTTTACTAAGCTATGTTTTGGCTAGTATGAGGCATACTTGATTGTTACTTAGGCGCCGGCTTTAAGAAAATGTTATTGGCAGATGTACCGGTCACTCCGAAATTCTAAAATGTACATAAAGATTTGGCATCTTTCGTTTAAAAAATACTTGGGGTATTGTTAAAACCTCGGTCTCGCTTGCTTTACAAATACAAGACTTCTGAAAGCATCCTGTTTTTAATGTTTGAGACGTCGTGCCATGGTCCCATTCATTGTTAAAGGAGCGTTTTGTCGTCCTAGCAGTCGACACGGATGATACTGTTGCTTGTTACATTCGAACGTGGACTACGACCATTCCAGCCGTGTCACCTGTTTCAGTATATGTTGCCTTGTACTCCTCCCCTTCACTTTATACCTTGTAAGTTATTGTAAATCGCATGAAAGTTATTACAATCAGACAGTTTGAGCTGTCTCGATTCTCCTTCATCAGATTGTTAACACATTTGCTCTAGACATTTGCAGGTAATAGTTCAATGGGTGGTAATTTGTCGTCAGTTTCGCGACGCGTAAATGATTCGCAGATCAGAACCGAAGTGAGGCAGCATCCGGTTGTGGTGTACACGAAAACGTCTTGTTCGTTTTGCAGAAAAGCCAAAGCATTGCTGGCTGAAGAAAAAATACCCTACGAAGAGAAGGATTTAGATGTCTTCAACGTTAGTAACCATTTCATCGGTTTCTTCAACATAGAACTTCTTTAACAATTCGTTCCTATTACATCCATTAGCTGGCGTAGCTACAGACGAAATTTGTCTACCAGTTCCTCACTTTCCCGAAAAGTTGGGTGGACGAGGCGAGAGAGAGAGACCACACAAACTGAGGAATAAAGCGCGACCTTTTTTGGGGCACAGAAGCTAGCGACCAAAAATTGAAGGAGAACCTGTGTTCGCGGCCGTGCTTTACCTGCCACATAGAGATCGCTGTCACCATTTATACAGGCTTCAGTCAGATAATAATGTGCCGGTGGAGACAGACTGTATTAGCCCAGTTGATATTGACCATTCGCACGCGGAGTTCGATGAACTTTTCACATGAAACACCTCTATTTCACGAAGGCGGTTTTTTTTGTTCTAGCGATAAAATACGTACAGCTTAAGTTTAATTAATAAAACCACACTTTCTTTTCCAAATTTTTCCTCGTTTCTGGTTGAGATTGCAAATTTCATCCGACTAAATCAGAGCTTGAGATGGTCAACAAATTATTTATAATTCCCAGGTACGCCTCTGCGAAGATCCTTTTTCACCAACGATTCACGTAACTTATGAGAGCTTCCATTACCATCGGATTACATTAGTCCTGCTCACTCTATCCTTCGAGTGCTTCCTTTCAATCCCTCAACTTTCATGCCTATTTGTTCGTTCCAGAATTCGATTCTAGATAGCTTTAAGGCTGGGTGGTCGGAGCAACGTTCACTCGTTCAAATATGTTACGAGTTTTTTTTTTTTCAGTCTCGGTTTCCTGAGCTTTACCAAGAATATGTGAATGGCCTTGTCTACGTTACGCATCAGACCTCAGTGCCGCAGGTGTTTATTTGCGGTCACTTCATTGGCGGCTTCACCGAGTTGAGTGCGCTGAGAATGGCTGGGCGATTAACCGACGCTGTCGAAGAATGTAGGGCTGCATTTGAGGTCGATACAAGTAAAAAGTAGCCTGCTGTTTTGCTTCATTTTTTGTGCTATTTCATGGCTCACATTTTGTGCTCTCTTAACCTGTATATCGATGTGGATTCGCTCAGTTTCTGTATACGTTGCAGAAATATTTGTTCGCTTCAATGGGGTGTTCGTTGCACAGTGGTAGTCGTCTATAAGTGCGCTAACCTCATTCAGTCTCGGTTTCCTGAGCTTTACCAAGAATATGTGAATGGCCTTGTCTACGTTACGCATCAGACCTCAGTGCCGCAGGTGTTTATTTGCGGTCACTTCATTGGCGGCTTCACCGAGTTGAGTGCGCTGAGAATGGCTGGGCGATTAACCGACGCTGTCGAAGAATGTAGGGCTGCATTTGAGGTCGATACAAGTAAAAAGTAGCCTGCTGTTTTGCTTCATTTTTTGTGCTATTTCATGGCTCACATTTTGTGCTCTCTTAACCTGTATATCGATGTGGATTCGCTCAGTTTCTGTATACGTTGCAGAAATATTTGTTCGCTTCAATGGGGTGTTCGTTGCACAGTGGTAGTCGTCTATAAGTGCGCTAACCTCAGAGCTCAAGTTTCCGAACCCGTGAGTGCAATAACGCCGCGAAATGCAAAGTCCCGCACATCAAAAAGAGTGCACTATAATGTGTATGGGGCACGCATTCGCTGAGTTTGTGTGCTTACGCATCGTCACGTTTTTTCGTTGCATGCATCTTTTTTCTGCCGCACTCATCCTCTTGTTGATGTCGATTGTGAGCAGTGCCTCATTTACTTCATTGTTCGGTGATGATATTTGATCACGGAGAGTGGTTAGTAATTCATTCGTTCTTCATTCGTTCTCCATCCACTGTTGTTAAGTTTTTAAACATAATGTATGGTGGTGATTTATGGGGTCGGACGTTGATGAAGAAGTAATGCAGTACCTGAAAGGGTCACTGCCGTCGTTACAGTAGTCACACTAACTTTTCGTGTGGGGGGAGAAGAAAGGATTCAATTGTCATGTTATTTGATGTGAATACGCATTTATTATCGTATTCGTCGGCGGATTATACTGCCTGAACTCAAATTTCTTTATATGCTCTAGCAAAAGATTAGTCATTCTAAGCGATGATTTTGCTGTAAAATATATCTCGATCTAAACAAAGCTGTGGCCATACATTTTTACGAGTCCAGCGGAACAGATCGAGGACCTAAAAATGTTATTGGTGGCATAACTTTCTTTTCCATATTTATACACTCCCAGGTGAACGTATCTAATTGAAATAGTTTTCGAAATTTCCAACTTCATATCATGTGCGTACATTGAGGAATGTCTTCCAGACCTTTCTCTATGCACGTTTTTTTCACTACGCTTACATAGAATCGTGTCGTTTGGCTGTAGGACACATTACGAACTTGCCTTTTTTGGTCTTGTTTTTTCTTCCAATGAAGTCTGTGGCGGTTTTTTTTCGGTTTTACTTTAAACCATCGTCCTAGTTTTTGTGTCATCCGGACATACTAGTATTGGAACTAACTTAGATTGTTTTGTTTCAATGGTAAGTTTGAATTTTGATCGGTTTCGGTCTAATGACGACCTATGATCGTTGAGCATGCGGAGTATTCATTTTCAAGGAATAGAAATCGATTCTCAACGAAGAAAATTTATCGAACTCTTATTGGATGGAGTAGTTTTGTGCTCATCGATATTTAGAGCTAAAAAAACCTCAGCTGTTGCTCATAGTAGATATGTGGGTATTATATTGTTTACTGCGTTGCGAACAGATTTTCTGTAGTGTGCCGATGTCTTTAGAAGCTAAATGTTGTATTCGTCTCTCGCTGATATTGCTCTAAAAGCGTATTCCAATTGGCAGTGTTCAGAAAGTTCAATACTTATACGTTTTCATTAGTCAGCTGAATTTTTGGTTTTCTGCTTTCGATTTTTCTTCTTTTTTCTTGTGGAATGTAGTTTGCACTTGCTTAGCTTAGACTTAGACATATTTAGAATTACTGGCAAATTTAAAAGCAGTTTAATTTTGTGTGTGTTGTATAATATTATTTGTCATTTTAATAGTCTTGTCGTTCTTTCTAATTTGCCTGTATAAATTTGCTTGCCGTTGGCATACGGTACACGTCACCAAAATAGAGCATCAAAATCAGAAACACACGCCATGAGCACTATCATTGTTTGTTGTTGTGTGATGCACAGTTAATGGTTGGGAACAGGAGATAACGAGACGAGCCAGCTGAGTATGAGAGTTATCGCTGCCTTTTCGTCGTGTTCGCCAGTCGCTTGAAGAACGCTGAGTGCATGTGATGTTGTGAATTTCATTTACCTCTCATATAGGTTTTGTGCGTGCGATCAGTTGTGAACAGTTTTGTTCTGGTTTCTTCATCGAATTGAAACGTATTTTTGACAGCTCTTAGGACAGGAATTAATTTTATTATGACGTTTGTATTTTCGTTCGTTGCGCTCAACAGGCAACGCTTTTGTAGGATATCGCATTGTTTTAACGGTGTGCAGCTTGATGTGTTGATGAAAGAAAAAATGAGCGGAATTTGTGTTGCGTTTGTACCGTCGTAGGGCATCGCAAGATTAAATGTTCGAGCCTCGCTTGATGCGGCGCATTGTTATTATTCCTTGTAAGCTAGATTGAGCGTGACTGTATCATGAACCATCACGAGAATATGTTCTTATCATGTGCGTTTTCAAAACATATGGTATCATGTTGAGTGCGTGATTAACTCAAGTAATGCGGGTAATCATTTTGAAGTTGCTATTAAGGCAGTTATGGCATACCGAGTAGGTTTAATCTGCTGAGGGGCACGACTCTGTAATGTAGTACAGGAACGTTATTCGTTAGCGTATAATTGAGCGCTGCTGCGAGGAGACATCCAGTATAGACCTTGAGTTGTTGCAACAAAAATATCTGACCACCTGAACCATCACGTGGTTGTACTTCTCGTCCTTATTGTGG
>JPKZ01003226.1:256462-272111 GCA_000803305.1 Toxocara canis
CCTTCCTTTATCAATGATATTCATCTGCGCTGGTCAGAAGCTGTTCGGTTTTTCGGTTACGAACGAGCAAGCTGATCCTAGCTTAACGTCACTGTCTCTCACTCCCACTCCCCCCACCCTATCCCCTTCCCCCACGCGCCGCTCGAAAATTGCTCCTCTCAGGACATCAGTAGTCATACTAACTCATTTTTGCTCCTGTTGATTACGTGCTGCGTTTTTTTTTTTCCTGAAATCACAATACAACTTCATTTTTCTCGGAGGTTCACGTAGGAGGCATTGTAGCTAGTTTTCCCCTCGTCAGTACAGCTCGTACGTGAATGCCGTAGTGCGATCTCGAAGGCGATATGCTCACTTTTTTTCGTTCTTCTCATCTTTGTCGTGGCGCTTTGGTTATGACGTTGTTCTTCGCAGATGTAATGGGAATTTTGTCCAAGCGGAAATCGTTAATAAAAGTTTCGTTTAACTTTTTTTCGCTATATTGCTTCTTGTGGTTTTGGTAGCAAACCTTGTGCACTACCTTTACAGCTTCGGCAAATTGTTGGATGGAAATTTCCTTCAGGTTTTGAAGTGCTAGTTCGATTGTCTAGGTTGTGGCGGTTTTGTCCATTAATTTGCACTTGTTATGACCAAAATGGTCTTTTCAGAGAGGTTAGAGCCAAACAGATAACGAATTTGACAAGGGCAGGTGGTCTCTTACGTACACTGCATGGCGATGTTATTAAGGGATTTGCGCGATAATTTCTTCACAGGCTCGAGGAAACCTTCGTAGCGCAATCTAAGGGCCACTAAACAGTTGAGGGCAACAAAGAGTTATCTGTTGTACTTTTGCAACCAATTTGCTTGCACAGCAGCAGTTGGGCAATTGCTGCTCTGCATTTACATATTGAGAAACGTTCAGGAAGCGTATTCTCAATTTCACGTCATCATTCACTATATATAGGAAAAACGCATTAAAACATCGCGGTTTGCATTCCCTTAGCGACTGGCTTTTGTGATGAGTTATAGATATTATGGCATAACTTGTGCATATTATGGCGTGTCTTGTAGATATTTCGACATGACTTATGCATGTGACATGACTTTTGCATATTATGGCATGATTTGTGTATACTGTGGCGTCTTTTGGATGTTGTGGCATGACTTGTACATGTTGTGGCATGACTTTTACTTTTTACGGCATGACTTATGGATATTATGGGATGATGTGTGCATATTACGGCATGGCTTGTGGGTATTATGTCGTGAATTGTACTTATTACGGCATGACTTATGGGTATTATGGCATTGACTTGTGCGTATCGTGGCATGACCTGTGGATATTATGGCCACCAAGCAGTGTTGGAATGACGATAAAGTATGGGGAGGGGAAGGGAGCGTAGAACGGATGACCGTCCTTCACGTTTATGGATAGCATAAAAGAGGACACAAAAATTAAAAACGCTAAACAATGAAATGCGAGTTTTGAAAGGATGGCAATTCCATCGTTGAGTTCATAGTGAAAAGGCATTCACCTTTTCATCCACTCAACAGTGTATTGTCGCAATCGTATCTCCATCAGTACGTTCGATTGGTTGCATACATCGATTCGTTCGGTTATGTTTTGTTGTATGGTTTTCTCGATTTTGATGTGAAACCAGTTTGAAGAAATTTTTGTGCGCTCTGGAAGTGAATTTGTGTAAATTCGCTTTGCATTAACACTTTATGAAGGCTTGGTTTAGACATTGAATGTGTACGATGAGCCCAGAGACGCCTTCGTCATCATTAAGAAACACTGAGGACGGTTTTGTGGAAATTGACGTTCTCTCTCTTCATTTCATCGGTCATCTTGGAAGGTGAGCAGTTTGCTGTTGCTGATCAATTTTCGATTGTTCAATTGAATGCGAGAGCATTTCCGGCAAGGCCATAAAAGGTCGTCTTCTCAATCAATAGAATGTGTCCTGTCACAATAGGAAATTTTGGAGAATAAATACGGTAGGGAAACTGTAATCCTGGTGATGTTTGCTAAACGGTTGTGCAGAACAATTGGTTTTTCGTTTAAATAACGTGTTCAGTTTTTGTTGTAGTGGACGTTAATATTTGATGAGTAAGCGTAAATGTATCTGTCTGTTTGATGAGTAGTGCGCATATCGTAATGCTTTTTTAGAGGGACATACGGTAACGTGCAGAAGGCTGAATGGCGAGGCCAAATGGTAGCTGTGAAAATAATCGAAAGTTATAGTGAGACGGATCGGAAACTGTCGATCAATGAGGTATAAGAGTTTTGCTTCTTTGCCTACCTTTTGACAATCATTCTTCAAGCTTTTTCATAGTAGCACTTGATTGGATGTTCCTTTGTCCAGCAATTCTATGGAATCGTCGCTTGTGATCTTTCGTGACGATCGATAGCCACTATCCGATGGACGACTTGCGTATCCGGGCATCGACTAGTTTATGGAGGGTTCCGGCTAGGAAGGCATTTTTTCCTGATTCGCGTCAAAATGAGTCGGCTTCTGTTCTCAAGTGTTAAAGGCAAAGTTCGGAGCATTTTGTATAGTTGAATGCGCGGAGTAGGCATCAAAAAATTTCGTTATCCACTTTCGTTGTTTGTCTGTTGAAGTTTTTTAGCGTAAGATTGTGTTTCTTTGAAGAAAAACTCGAGTCTTTTGATTAAGAAAGATAAGACGTTTACGAAAGCGTTCGCAGATCAGGTGGTATAATATTGCTGTTCCATCGATGAAGCATCATTGTTATTCATGCATGTGCTGTGAATTTTTTCATTTTATTCATGTCATTTTAGCTTTTAAATTTAGTTGACTAATTCTATTGCCAAGTTGTTTGAAGTGGTATTAATTCGAAGGACGCATACGCACGTTTTGCAATTTGCAGATTAATTCTCTGCGAAAGTTGGTTCACTGCAACATTATCCATGTTTATGGCGCTTGTAGTCGGCCCAAAATCGCACTTGTTATGGAACTCATGGAGAATGGATCAGTTCATGATTGTGAGGTTTTTTTTTTTTAAAGTTCCACGTCCATAAATTCTTTGCCATAAATGGAAGATGAAGTTTTCGTTCGTTGATGATTTTCTTGTCTCCACAAATGTTAATGCTTCTTGTACTGATTCTTCGAATACTTCTAAACTAGAATTTTGTGGATTGGCATTTTTGTTGCAAAGGCTATACAACGTAGAAACCACCAGCCTATTAAAAAGTTTTTCTAATGACTGGCAGCTACCAAAGGTACAAAAATTTCCTCCTTCTAAGGTGATTTTCCCTGAAAATTTTCCAGAATTGTCCATTTTTTACGTGCTTATCGAATTTGTTGACTGCGTATCATTCTCGGGCATCCGATAGTTTGCGATTCCTCCTCTACTGATGGAATGTGCTTATTTAATTCATATCAAGATAACGAATCAGTAGCACAGTTTTTGAGAAGAAATGCCGTACATTATCGATTTTAGAAAGTTGTTGAGTAGCTTACATTACTAGCAAGTTTCTTCTTTTTTTTCCTTTTTTTTTCCTTTTTTTAATCGTTTTTTTTTCTTCGGCTTTTTTGGTCTTAGAAATAATTTCTGCTCTCTTTACGGTTTATTGCTTAGCGTTTCATCTCTTTATTTGATCATATTAAAGCAGGGCTCTAACGTTGGCATCCTCTCTGTTATCCTCCGCTCTGTGTAATCGTTCCTGTTTCTTTTGTCTTGATAACCACAATTTCTGTATTTGTACTGTTAACAGCAGTGTTGATCTTGCCTTTCTCTCCATCTTCTCCTTTTCGTAACACTGTCCAAAATACTTGACCTATTCTCCGAAGAACTCAAGGGCCTTATTTTTGCATTTTCCCCTAAATTTCTGCGTGAGTCACGAAAGTCTCTAAGCGATTTTTTCCTCTGTATGTTGTAGGCTGCAAGAGGGCGAGAGATCGTCGTTTATGATCAAAATAACGATGGTCGATATGAAGCAGTAAAATTTGTAAAGTTTCTAGTTAAAGAAAGGTTCCTTCATATTTGTTTTCATTTGATCGTCAAGGAAGCACAGAATTCGAACAGTTGCTGATAGAACCGGTCAAACAAAGGAGCTCACGAGTGTATTGTTTTCTTTCGTTATTTGAAACAGTCTTCAGTTTGTACATTTGTTCGCTCTTTTTATCGGTAAAGATGTTGCACTTATTCCGGCTTAAATAGATGGGTCTCATGGAACATCCTGTTGTGAAAATTGCACGAGCGTCGTGAAAAAGAGAGCGGAAATGCAGCTTAACTGCTCGTTGCCGCTGAGAAATGCAAGCAGCTATTTTTAGTGCTGCATGTTCGACGAAATATACAGTATAAGGCGGACCACGTGTTCAGTTGGGGACGGCAGTGCGCGGATGCGATCTCGTTCATGCATTCTCGCCGATTTGTTCACAGAGATCTCAAACCTCCCAAGTATGTTGATTGAATTTATTTCGGTTTTTGATATCCGAAGAGGTTGACTGTGAAAAAAAAAGAAAAAAAGAAATGATAACAAAGTTGAAATGGGAAATGTTTCATATGTGAGGAATATTATATTCTTTTCTTCGGACAAGGAAAAAACGGAATGCAAGAGCAGTGAAATAATGTCGAAATGGTATGATTTATTTGTAGTACTCATAATCGTGTGAATCGTTCCTTCCACAATATTCTACAAATTTTGTGCACGAGTTTTTAGACTCTGAAATTTTTGAGCCACCCTCTCGTGCAATCAAAAACAGCATAAAAAGGTGATATTCTTGCCCGAAAGTTTTGTGTGAATCCTCAGAATCAGAAGTGTTTACATAAATTTCCATCCTTGCCGTTTCCCGTTCCCCGTTCCGGTGCGAGGCGATCTAAAAATATGGTTGAACTATCTGTGAGTATTGGCATCCTTGTAATATCGTTGTCGCCAGTTTCAGCCTTCTTTTGAAAAACGGCTACCGTCTGCTGAAGGTGTGTGACTTTGGAACTGTGGCGCGTCTCAAAGCAACGATGACGAATAACCGTGGATCTGCAGCGTGGATGGCACCAGAAGTTCGTTGTGTGCTACTTTGTCTGCGTTTCTAGATGGTTTATAAATGTGATTGCTTCAGGCGGCACTTATTGGTGCACTTTCTTTCTCTGATAACATGCTTAACTTATTTTTCCCAAGATCCTCGATCTTTCGTCTACGCCCATGAATTATGCCTTTCGGCAGCACAAACAAAGCGCCGTTGTTCTTTTTGTTTTGTTTACATCGCACCAGTCAGTGAGACTAAGCGGATCGATATGATTTTCATGATAGCACCTCTAGAATGCGAACTTCTATCTAAATATCTTGACCTATTCATGACTCTCTGGGCACTGCAGGTGTGTTGCTTCATCAGATTTTCCAAATCATCACTTATGGGGTCAATAAATGGTAATTGCTGCCCATTACCATACTTTTTTTGAGTTTCTAAAGCAAGCTAGGGCCAATGAGAATTACCTGATTCGTTCGACCATATTTTCCATTTTTGCAACTTAATAGGTATAAATTGAAGTCTCATCTAGGAGAGTTTTCGTATTCCAAGTGTAAAGTTTCGCCTTTTTAGGCTTGCTGAAGAGGTGGACTGTTTTCCATCCTCCGGCATATTGGCGCAAAAACAAGTTTTTTTGGTGCATACATATGTTAAATATTTACGACACTTCCGGCGTGGGCACCACCTGCATTGGAGTAGTTTTTGTAACGGAGCATAAGCTTTTCTGCTCCCTCCTTAAGAGTGATATCTGCCTGAGTACTTAGTGGTCGATCAGACGGTGACTGCCCAGGTGACCCTCCACATTGGTCTCTATCTCCTCCTTAATCTCGAATCGCTATCCCGTCAACCAGGGAAATTACTTGACTTGGTACCAAGTTCGAGTAGTGCAGAGCTGCAGTCAGGTAGCGTCGGTGAGATTGACGCTGACCAATGGTTGTGAGGATCTATGCTGTCATGAATGTTATTATGGTTGCAGCCTTTGAATAGGGAGACAGAAGTCGATGCCATATTAAGAAGAGTGCAGCCTTAACTTCGTATAAGAGTGGCACAGCCATCTATCTAACTTTTGCATATGTTTTACCAGTCTTGCATTTTTGCCAGCTCATTGATATGGTTGGAACAAAACGAGCCACTTGTCGTAAGAGGTGAGGGACCAATTTATATTTAACTTCGAAGCAAAGATCGTCATTTTGTGATATGATGGTTAAATGTTCCTAAATACTATGGATCCGTCCCGTTTGCTTAGCTGTTAGGGTTTCATGAGGCGTTATATTGTTCTAGGTGTTCAGTGGTTCAAAGTACAATGAGAAATGTGATGTATATAGTTTCGGTATCATTCTGTGGGAAATGATAACACGAAGGAAACCATTCGAAGACGTTGACGGGTCTGCTTTGGTCATATTATGGAAGGTATCTTTTGCCGTGCTCACCTAGTGCGTTTTAATGAGGCGCTTTTACAATTTTCGCTTTTTTTTTTCAACTTTTCTGTTCAATGATTCGGATTAAATTTTGTTGCGAACAATTTACCAGGGAAGTAGAGGTGAAAGGGAAGAGTAGGAAATTCAGTCGCTTCGAAATTCCTCTTCTTAATTTTAAGGACCGAAATAAATTGCTAAGCGCAGAAAGTAAATGAATGGCTTGCTTGCAGAACGTCACGAAGATGTAATTCAAGCCGCCTGTGACCTTTGTGCAAAAGTATTAGGCGTTATTAGATCTGCGTATTGGGAGTTGATGAATGGCTAGAAATTTTGCCTGTCGAATTTTATTTCCTTTTAATGAACTATGTATTTGAGGCATTCACGGACTCACGTCCTCCACCGATCGCGAACTGTCCTGAAGTGCTGATGGACCTGATCGTCAGGTGAGAGCATAAAACCCTGTTCGTAGACTGAATTATTTAATATGAATCGTGAGGCTGAGTCAGTAAAGCTGAAGTCATACGGTATGACTGACCGTTTTTTTCCATCTTCTGTAAGCCTCGCTGTTTAAGGACTTGGTTTATCCAGGCGAATGTGCCATCCATTTTATGGTTTCGGTCATCGAATACATCAGCAGTTTTTTTTTTTGCTTTATTTTATTTCATTATGAACATTGATTGGTTTACCAGGCAAGTTTACAAATACAAATTCCAGCGTACATCGTATATTATAATAAAATTTCAAATACATTTTGTTTGCCGTATATTTGTTAGTAGATATGTAGTTGTTATAATTCTAATTGTCGACAACTGTTGCAGATGCTGGCACAAGAATCCGAATTGTAGACCGACAATGCGCGAGGTTTTTGATGTTCTCACGGTATTCGCAATGGTAAGCACTAGTTGATTTTCATTTGACTGTCGCTTGCGCAACCAACTGGGCAACCCATCGTCTAGCAGAGATGCTTTACAACGAAGGGGTTACCATCACTCACAACAAAAAAACTGATGTTTGCGTTGCGCGCATATGGTGTAGCGGAGGGCGCTCATTAGGCTTTCTGTCGCTTGCGCAACCAACTGGGCAACCCATCGTCTAGCAGAGATGCTTTACAACGAAGGGGTTACCATCACTCACAACAAAAAAACTGATGTTTGCGTTGCGCGCATATGGTGTAGCGGAGGGCGCTCATTAGGCTTTTTGGGTTTAACTCATTTGTGTCAGTTGTTGTTGAGCGAAAATGCTTTTGTTATATCTCAGTTCCGATGCGTGCTGTATTTGGATTGGTGCTTCATAATGAACAGATCTGAGGTATACGGACGGTTACTAGGCAGTGAATATCCCCAGATTTGTACATCTCGCAGTGGATACCGTTGAAAAGCTTATCCAGGTGTTGTCAGTATATTAGTAATGCGATGCGTACAGAAAATAAAGCTTTCGTATTAAAAGGAAAAACGTTTTGTGCGTTAAGTTGCAAATTCGAATTAAACATTACAGTGGACAGAATTTTTCTTCATTTTTTTGTGCGTTTAGCGATAGAGGCTTCTTAAAAATAAAGGCAAAGTTAATTTTGATGTGAGCTAATTAATGAACGAATATTTCATGAGGGGAACGTATTGTTTTGTTTTAATACGTGATGAATAAGCTTGCAGTAAACTTTGATGTAATATTTGTTTTCATGTGGCACAACGCCGCCGTGCACTCTTTAACTTGTTGTTAGTGGTGAACGCAAGAAAACATTTGAGGAGTGCCATGGGAACGAACATTGGGAAATAGTAAGCGGTCTGACGATTTCATGCTGATAGAACTATTTGTTTTTTTTTTGCTCGAGATTCTGTACTTTCGACTCAAGAGATTTGTTCGCACACTATCAGAGTTCTTGTCAAATGCCACGGCATTGGTTATTTACAAGCCCTGTTGCTTTGAATAGGATTCCGAGGAGGAGTGGGGTGTATAAAATAAATTTCTGAAGAGAGAGAGAAAGGGAGGGAGAGAAAGAGATGATGTATTTGCGGATATGATTTATCGGGGATCTGGTTGCTTTTTTCAGGCTACTTTTTTCATGGACGTCTTAGTATTTCACAGTATTTCAAAGGGGAGGGGCTATTCTGAGGAAAAAGAAATTTGTTTAATGCCCAGGAGGTGTGTAGGGAAAGGGGGGGGCTGGAGGGGGAATTAAGAGGGTGGAGAGGCAGCGTCGAAAGTGAGGGCTTCATTCGTTGGAATACATTACGTGATCCTGTAGTTGTATGTTGTGTTATGTGCGTGCTTTCATTAGGTGTTCCCCGATGGAAACGCTGAACTGATCGATACATCAGCATTGCAAAGTGCCAAATCATCAGATCCGAAGTCAGCTGTACATTCTGAGCCTGTTGCCTCGAATGATCTCGTTAGTGATTGGGCTCTCTTTGTTTACTTTTTTTAAGTCTACTGGTTTCAGTTTTGTGTCTGTTTTGGTTTTTTATTTGTGAGCTCTTCAACCTTAGTAACATGAGCACTATGGTTAGAAACGTTTTATTTTTGAAACTTTTTAAAATTTGTTTTTGAGCCTGTTGCATGATCTCGTTAGTGATTGGGCTCTCTTTGTTTACTTTTTTTAAGTCTACTGGTTTCAGTTTTGTGTCTGTTTTGGTTTTTTATTTGTGAGCTCTTCAACCTTAGTAACATGAGCACTATGGTTAGAAACGTTTTATTTTTGAAACTTTTTAAAATTTGTTTTTGCTTTTTCCCTGAGAGCTGGGTGCTGCAAAGATATTATCCAGGAAATCAGCCAGTAAAAGGCATTCATTCCGTGAAATGTACTCCACACCTTTGAAGGATGTTATGATACTACTGCAAAGACGCCTTCGATGCAAGAAGTGAACCTGAACATATCTGTATTTCCTTCCTAGTTCGCTGGTCCGCACTCTGTATCTTCTTTCCAATTTGATGGGGTGGTCTGGGAGGAGGAAAAGGGGGAGTAATTTGGCAGGAGTAATCTATGACATTTGCGTGTGGGAGCATCTGTTAGCTTTCTTTTATATTGCTGTCGGGTATCAACGTATCAGACGAAACGCTTAAAAACAAATTTAACTATCAGCCTTAGATTACAGTCATGCTGTTTTTACGGCATATGCATCATCTGCTAAAATGCGAAGGTTATTGCTGTCAGTTTTTGCGGTGTTTTATTTGTTACGATTGTTCTCGAAATAAGCGTTGCACGCCTGATGGTAATTCATGTTGATTTAGTGCCACCGTTCTGCTTCACAAATTATTTTCCCGACAACAAGCGACTCCAATCTGAACACCCCGGTGCTTGATGAATCGTTTAGTGCTGAAAGTGTTTTATCACCCAGTCAGGTTGAGTGCTGTTTTCGTTCCTTTGCTTGACGAAGACGGAGGGAGGGTGAGAAGGGAAGAGACCGGCAAATTCATTCAGAAATGGGTTTTCGTGCAGAGAGCTAGAAATTTTTATTTTGTTGAATAAAATTGCGCCATTTGCCATGGAGCGTATTATAACCTGTCCTTGCTGTTTTGAGAATTTTGAATATGAAAGGAAGAGAAAATATAATTTTCTTTCAGTTTTTTGCTTATTTTGTTCATTTAGGTTGTATGGAAGCGAAACTATTTCCTGAAACTTTCACTTGGTCTATAGCAAATTTTAAAGTGTAACTGAGGAAGAAAAGGAGGGATTCTCCCTTTTTTTCAGAAAAAAAAAAAATTCGATATCTACAGTAATTTTAAACAAAAAATTCTGATTTTAGGAGAAGCGTCACACCCACTCGTCGGTTAATAAAGACCATGTTTCAGTGGCGTAAGTGTCATTCAATTTGTTGTTTCTTAGGAGTAGAGGTTTTACTACACTTAGGAGTAATTAACGTGAAGGGAACAAGAGGAATGGCGCCGAAAGCTAATTGTTGGGATGAGTGTCGTTGAGAATTACGATAAGGAAGGTGGTACAAAACATCTGCTATATCTCCGGCGTGTCAATTCGCAGCTGATTGTGACTGGTATAAAAATTCTTTCATTTAGTATGTCTTGCCCTTTGGCATCCTGAATATACCTGTACCGTCATCATGCTGCTCTTGTTTTTAAATTACATTGCGTATTGGAGGGCGTAGACGTGGCATCTTTTTTTCTTTTTGTTTATGTGTGGTCGGTTGAACCAAATGCGTTTACAGACCAATTGAGAGTCTTTAACGCATATCCCTCGTGACATCATGACCATGTGGGCACTACATTTCCTCCAATGAAAGGAGCTTTCACGAAAGACTCGCGAAACTGATATGGGAGGTGGGCTACACATGAATGGTGATATTTTATACGTGATTGGTTGAGGAAAAGTTGGAATGTTAGGTAAAGTTGGTTTCCTCAGGAATATTTTAAAAACTATGCTCCAGGCAAGGAATTGGCTCGTCAAGCGAAGTGGCTATGTCAAAAGACGAATCGTTTTGGTTCCTCAGTGCTATCGACCCGCAACTTCAGGTGCAAGAAATCTTTCGAACTTTTAATAGTTTCTAGCTGTATGGATGCGGAGTAGGGGAGGGAAGTCTCAGCTGCTTTTTCGCTTCCTTCTCCCTCTTTCCATTTTCCAGCTGCAGCCGGGCCATAACATTATTTTATTTCCTGAGGTTGTATATGTGCTCTGGAACTTGGAACGGAAATGTTATATCTTCCTATGCGTACCGTTTCTAATGTAAATTTTTCGTGGAGATATACCAGTTATGAAAATTGACTAGTGGGTTAAGATCACGTCCAGAAAGAACGTCGGGAAGCAGCTTATGGACTCCATCTCTTGTCCATCCACCTTCTCCCCCGCAGTTGTTTTAGCAGCCCAGCTCATACACGCATGTTTACTGTGCTTTTCTGGGTTAGTAATGGGTGAAACCTGAAACGGCACGCAATCAGCACAGGCATAATAAAACAAATTTTGACCCTATATTCCGGCATTCATGTCATTATCAGGAAACAAATTCAAAACCAAAATTGCGTAAATTTATGGTTAGAAACGTTTTATTTTTGAAACTTTTTAAAATTTGTTTTTCGCTTTTTCCCTGAGAGCTGGGTGCTGCAAAGATATTATCCAGGAAATCAGCCAGTAAAAGGCATTCATTCCGTGAAATGTACTCCACACCTTTGAAGGATGTTATGATACTACTGCAAAGACGCCTTCGATGCAAGAAGTGAACCTGAACATATCTGTATTTCCTTCCTAGTTCGCTGGTCCGCACTCTGTATCTTCTTTCCAATTTGATGGGGTGGTCTGGGAGGAGGAAAAGGGGGAGTAATTTGGCAGGAGTAATCTATGACATTTGCGTGTGGGAGCATCTGTTAGCTTTCTTTTATATTGCTGTCGGGTATCAACGTATCAGACGAAACGCTTAAAAACAAATTTAACTATCAGCCTTAGATTACAGTCATGCTGTTTTTACGGCATATGCATCATCTGCTAAAATGCGAAGGTTATTGCTGTCAGTTTTTGCGGTGTTTTATTTGTTACGATTGTTCTCGAAATAAGCGTTGCACGCCTGATGGTAATTCATGTTGATTTAGTGCCACCGTTCTGCTTCACAAATTATTTTCCCGACAACAAGCGACTCCAATCTGAACACCCCGGTGCTTGATGAATCGTTTAGTGCTGAAAGTGTTTTATCACCCAGTCAGGTTGAGTGCTGTTTTCGTTCCTTTGCTTGACGAAGACGGAGGGAGGGTGAGAAGGGAAGAGACCGGCAAATTCATTCAGAAATGGGTTTTCGTGCAGAGAGCTAGAAATTTTTATTTTGTTGAATAAAATTGCGCCATTTGCCATGGAGCGTATTATAACCTGTTCTTGCTGTTTTGAGAATTTTGAATATGAAAGGAAGAGAAAATGTAATTTTCTTTCAGTTTTTTGCTTATTTTGTTCATTTAGGTTGTATGGAAGCGAAACTATTTCCTGAAACTTTCACTTGGTCTATAGCAAATTTTAAAGTGTAACTGAGGAAGAAAAGGAGGGATTCTCCCTTTTTTTCAGAAAAAAAAAAAATTCGATATCTACAGTAATTTTAAACAAAAAATTCTGATTTTAGGAGAAGCGTCACACCCACTCGTCGGTTAATAAAGACCATGTTTCAGTGGCGTAAGTGTCATTCAATTTGTTGTTTCTTAGGAGTAGAGGTTTTACTACACTTAGGAGTAATTAACGTGAAGGGAACAAGAGGAATGGCGCCGAAAGCTAATTGTTGGGATGAGTGTCGTTGAGAATTACGATAAGGAAGGTGGTACAAAACATCTGCTATATCTCCGGCGTGTCAATTCGCAGCTGATTGTGACTGGTATAAAAATTCTTTCATTTAGTATGTCTTGCCCTTTGGCATCCTGAATATACCTGTACCGTAATCATGCTGCTCTTGTTTTTAAATTACATTGCGTATTGGAGGGCGTAGACGTGGCATCTTTTTTTCTTTTTGTTTATGTGTGGTCGGTTGAACCAAATGCGTTTACAGACCAATTGAGAGTCTTTAACGCATATCCCTCGTGACATCATGACCATGTGGGCACTACATTTCCTCCAATGAAAGGAGCTTTCACGAAAGACTCGCGAAACTGATATGGGAGGTGGGCTACACATGAATGGTGATATTTTATACGTGATTGGTTGAGGAAAAGTTGGAATGTTAGGTAAAGTTGGTTTCCTCAGGAATATTTTAAAAACTATGCTCCAGGCAAGGAATTGGCTCGTCAAGCGAAGTGGCTATGTCAAAAGACGAATCGTTTTGGTTCCTCAGTGCTATCGACCCGCAACTTCAGGTGCAAGAAATCTTTCGAACTTTTAATAGTTTCTAGCTGTATGGATGCGGAGTAGGGGAGGGAGTCTCAGCTGCTTTTTCGCTTCCTCCTCCCTCTTTCCATTTTCCAGCTGCAGCCGGGCCATAACATTATTTTATTTCCTGAGGTTGTATATGTGCTCTGGAACTTGGAACGGAAATGTTATATCTTCCTATGCGTACCGTTTCTAATGTAAATTTTTCGTGGAGATATACCAGTTATGAAAATTGACTAGTGGGTTAAGATCACGTCCAGAAAGAACGTCGGGAAGCAGCTTATGGACTCCATCTCTTGTCCATCCACCTTCTCCCCCGCAGTTGTTTTCCAGCTCATACACGCATGTTTACTGTGCTTTTCTGGGTTAGTAATGGGTGAAACCTGAAACGGCACGCAATCAGCACAGGCATAATAAAACAAATTTTGACCCTATATTCCGGCATTCATGTCATTATCAGGAAACAAATTCAAAACCAAAATTGCGTAAATTTACTTGTTCATTTTTAGCCGATTCGGCCTATCTCACACCAAAGAGAAGATGAAGAATTATATTTGGCGCAGTTAACGTTGTGCAAAGATGTCTACGAGCTGGATCGTGAACTGAAAAGCGCTCTTTATGAAAAGTTGGTTTTCGTTTTTAACGTTCCTATTGATCCGAATTTTACTTAGAGTGAGCGTGGTGCAAGAGGGAGAGGGGGAGGCAATAACTTTTCGGCCGGAATGATTGCCATCGAATAATAGGTTGCAGAGTTGGAACCCTGGCTATAAGATTTATCTGTGCAGTGGTTTGGTTATAGGTTCTGGCAAACGATGCTTTAGGCATCGTTTGTATTGCTCCTCACGCCGATGGAGCGTGTGTTACAGCGTTCACTTGCAGCGCTGGAAGGTGGTGTGCCACATTTGAAAGGTTGATGATGTGAAACGGCCTTCGGCGGCCTCATCATGACTTCCGTCTTTCAACATTTTCACCCTCCGCAAATAAACGCTTCAGCAGTTGCATTACCTGAGCAAATTAATAACCCTATCGTCGCTGACGAGGCTAACGTGCGCGAATGGAGTTACTTGCAGATTCACCACGAGAATTGCATATTGCAATGTTGTTATCTCTTTGAAATCTCTCTGCAATATCGAATGTAGCACAGCCTTTCTTCCTCACACTAATACAAATTCCCCATAACAGTAGGGGGCATCAGAACAGGCACAGTAGGATCGTTCGGAAGCCAGCTTATATTCGGCGGTCCGAAATGCTCTTCAACTAACGGTCACACCAAAATACCCGCACAGATCCACTGAGTTAGCAAGGGCATTGTGATATCGTACTGACATTTTTGTGGCAGAAACAATCACAGTTCGCTTGTAATGCAGCCTGGATTCCATCTGTTTTCCGTTATAGTGATCGATTTACTGAGTTGTTAAAGTGTTTGCTATATGTACAGCGGAAGTGATTGCAGAAGAAACCGCCATATCAGTAACAGCGCTATATGTAGTGCAAAATCGTCCGCGCCTTGCAAAAAGTGAAAAATTTTTTCCGATTTTGCTCTTACTCTCTTGACGGTTGTAGCTGCTTTCCGCGTCTCTCTCCTACCTCCATTGATATCTTTTATAATTTACGAGATGGCTTTTTTTTTATAAATTGCGACATCGCTATCTTTTTTTTTTCAGCGGGGCGGGTCACACAGGCCACGCATGAGCATCTCCTTCCTTGTTTTGTTGCTTGAACAAATTTGGGAAATTTCTGGAAGTTGTACTATTTCCTTTTTGCTCGTTTCAGGTCTGGCCTTCCTCACTCCTCTCCGCTGTTTTTTTTTTTGGGGGGGGGGGAAGATTGCTAAAAGGTACTCGTACGTTATCGAGGAGGAAATGATAAAATCTAACTTGGGATGAGAATTACCATCTCTTATCTTACGCATCTTTCACTTCGTGGCACTTGGTGACTCTGTTCTCGAACGCGAATTAATTACTTCAACTGAAGTGAAAGCATTTCTTACATCAGAATTTGTCGAGTTTTCGGAAGGGTGTTAAAATCGGGAACGTTTGATGGTCACTGAGTTAGCGGGTTAATCAAATGTGCTTATTCAGGTGCAGAAACTTTTCGCTTGTTGCAGCATAGATTCCTTGAGCAGTGCAACGATTGTGAAACGAAGCACCACTGAATAGTAATGTGTGCTTTCGTTGAAAATATTTGTTGTAGGCACGCTCTCATATGGCATTTGCGGCAGCAGGAGGAGCTCAAGAAACTGAAACGGAAACGGGTACGCCTTTTAAAATATTTGTCTCGAACCAGTTTGGGCATATTCTCCCTCTTACATCCAAGTGAGACAGTTTTTAGCAGGCATCCTTAGACCCCGAGTTTTGCGCATCAGTTTCTTAACTTGCCTTGGGTTTTTCTTTACGTTTCACGTTCCGCGTTTCTGCTGGGATACCGTTTCTATTTTAATTCATGTGGAAGTTGTGAGCCAAATGTGCAGTTACACCATCTGAACACTG
>JPKZ01003226.1:272689-283954 GCA_000803305.1 Toxocara canis
GGAGGGGGAGGGAGAGTGGGAGACAGGGTGCAACAGAGTTCTGAAAGGACACACCGGATGCCGGCAAAATTGGTGGAATAATAAGGAAAGAAGCATCGCACTTTCTTCTCCCGGAGTACTTCGTAACAGTAGTTTTCGCCTAAAGAAGGTGCAATTGTTCTCTCAGGTTGAAGAAGAACCCGTTTAGACGTCTTTAGATGAAATTCATTTGATCCATGACCATGCGGGTCTGTTGCTTTGCTGTGTTGTTGCGCTGTTGAGTAATGATCGTATGAGAATTGAGAATTAGTTCATCCACCTCCGCTTCCTCTCCATCTCCAACAAAAAGAACATACATGAACTTTGAAAGTAGGGGATGGGTACTTAAAGCTATACTGTGAACGGGACTTCAGAGTTAGAGAGTCTTGCGGAGGTATTTTCTAAAACGCTTTGTTTCTTTGTAGAAAAAAGGTTTGTAAAGTTTTTATACTATCCGGTACGTTCAAATTAATGTTTTATTTAGAGCTCCGAGTAGGTAAATTTTGTGCTATTCTTACGCGCCTTGTACTGTATGTTCGCCGTCGATTGTTTGTTTGCACCGCTTCGTTTTCGCTTTAGAATTTTTGATATTTGGTGATGTTGTCGTTGCAGGACCATTTGCGCGCAGTTTTGGAGGATTCAAGACAGCGAATTGCTGCGCATCGCCAGTACGCTCCTGCTCCCAAATGACGGTTGCTTTGCACTTCAGCTACTCAATGGCTTCTGGGTCGCCTTGCGTTAGTCTCGTAGAAGTTGTGAGCAAGCACATAGAGTAACGGTTGATAACCGCAGTTGGTGAAGTCAGTGTCGATCGGTCGCCGATGTTGAGTGTTTTGATCGGTCGTCGCTGTTAGGTATTGTATAGTGTTTACGTGGATACCTATCTTTCACAAGACTTCCAATTGACTACTTGCAAGTCAGCCGATCGTGAGTCAAGAGGAGAGGGTGTTGAAGTTGCAAGCATTCGGAAACTATTCTGCTCGGCCCTTGGCAACATCAGGACCTGCTATCAGTTATCTCTCTTCGAGTGTCGTCGTCAGCTGTGTTGCACACTGGCATTTGGCTCGCTTGGTTATTGTTTGTGCCTGACTTTCTTTGCTAAATTTTATTTGTTTTTGCTGCTTATGGTCGTTTACCACTTTGCTGTTTCGTTCATACCGCTTGCTCATCTCTCATGATTGCTTTTTTTTTGGTGATATTCTGTTATTCTTCTTTAGTACTTGGAGTGTCACTGCCTCTCTTTCCTTCAATCACCTCAGAAGAGATGGACGGTTATGTATCAACTACCGAACTACGATGATCGAGAAGACAATTCGGTTGGTTGAAAAGGAAGAGGTGACAGAGGCATATGCTGAAGTATATACTTAAACACTGTGTCCGTGGTGACCTCTGCGTTATGACGTTTTAGGTGAAGAATGTGATGTTTGGCAGCACCATCTTAACAAAGTAACCATGCTTAGAGTATCTCTAAAAGTATTGGTTGTAATGTTGTGTAGGTGAATGAGAACAAATACGATCGCTTCTATCGAAATTTTTGCTTGTGTATCCCAGTTACTGTCTGATCTTTCTTGTGCTCTCTCTACGCTTTGACAAATTTGCATCTGCATAAATCATATCTGCACATATATGTATCTGGTCATCTATCTGTTCTATAGTTTCACTTGGAAGCCTGTGTGAGTTGAGTCATGAAATGTTTTAGATGTTTGATGTAAATGGTTTCAAAAGGATTCATAGGCATCGGGAGAAATTTAGCTGCTTAAGGTACTAAAGGGTTTGCATGGTTTTGCGGTAGACCGGCTATGGAAGAATGGGCTTTCGAATCAGTTAGACTGAATGTTTGTTATTTGTATGCGGGTTATGAAACCGTCCGATTTAACGAATGCCCTGTGCTACACATTTTCACTTGTTTTCTCATTCCATAGTTTTTGTTCCGTCATAATTTGCTGTGAGTTTAGTGAATTTTTTGTTTCCTTCGCCACATCGGTATTTGATCGTGCAACTGTTTTTACATGTGCAACTTTGATTGTATTGATCTCTTTCATTATCCTTCCTCCTGCCCCCCCCCCCCAAACGGGTACGCCTTTTAAAATATTTGTCTCGAACCAGTTTGGGCATATTCTCCCTCTTACATCCAAGTGAGACAGTTTTTAGCAGGCATCCTTAGACCCCGAGTTTTGCGCATCAGTTTCTTAACTTGCCTTGGGTTTTTCTTTACGTTTCACGTTCCGCGTTTCTGCTGGGATACCGTTTCTATTTTAATTCATGTGGAAGTTGTGAGCCAAATGTGCAGTTACACCATCTGAACACTGAGGAGAGGGTGTTGAAGTTGCAAGCATTCGGAAACTATTCTGCTCGGCCCTTGGCAACATCAGGACCTGCTATCAGTTATCTCTCTTCGAGTGTCGTCGTCAGCTGTGTTGCACACTGGCATTTGGCTCGCTTGGTTATTGTTTGTGCCTGACTTTCTTTGCTAAATTTTATTTGTTTTTGCTGCTTATGGTCGTTTACCACTTTGCTGTTTCGTTCATACCGCTTGCTCATCTCTCATGATTGCTTTTTTTTTGGTGATATTCTGTTATTCTTCTTTAGTACTTGGAGTGTCACTGCCTCTCTTTCCTTCAATCACCTCAGAAGAGATGGACGGTTATGTATCAACTACCGAACTACGATGATCGAGAAGACAATTCGGTTGGTTGAAAAGGAAGAGGTGACAGAGGCATATGCTGAAGTATATACTTAAACACTGTGTCCGTGGTGACCTCTGCGTTATGACGTTTTAGGTGAAGAATGTGATGTTTGGCAGCACCATCTTAACAAAGTAACCATGCTTAGAGTATCTCTAAAAGTATTGGTTGTAATGTTGTGTAGGTGAATGAGAACAAATACGATCGCTTCTATCGAAATTTTTGCTTGTGTATCCCAGTTACTGTCTGATCTTTCTTGTGCTCTCTCTACGCTTTGACAAATTTGCATCTGCATAAATCATATCTGCACATATATGTATCTGGTCATCTATCTGTTCTATAGTTTCACTTGGAAGCCTGTGTGAGTTGAGTCATGAAATGTTTTAGATGTTTGATGTAAATGGTTTCAAAAGGATTCATAGGCATCGGGAGAAATTTAGCTGCTTAAGGTACTAAAGGGTTTGCATGGTTTTTGCGGTAGACCGGCTATGGAAGAATGGGCTTTCGAATCAGTTAGACTGAATGTTTGTTATTTGTATGCGGGTTATGAAACCGTCCGATTTAACGAATGCCCTGTGCTACACATTTTCACTTGTTTTCTCATTCCATAGTTTTTGTTCCGTCATAATTTGCTGTGAGTTTAGTGAATTTTTTGTTTCCTTCGCCACATCGGTATTTGATCGTGCAACTGTTTTTACATGTGCAACTTTGATTGTATTGATCTCTTTCATTATCCTTCCTCCTGCCCCCCCCCCCCCCTTCCCTTTTTCCCAATCATCCACAGATTTTGCTGAAAGCGTTTTTTTCTACAGAAATTCACGACTTCCGCAACCATTTCTATAAGGAGAAAGATCAGTATCTCCACCAAACTCCACTGTTTGTGGATTAAGGAAATACTTCCTAAATGCTTGAAATTTTGTGCTTTTGACTTTCTTCGAATGTTCAAGTTTCAGAGACGGTGGGGTAGTCGATTTATTACGCGTAACAATAGTTCGCTGAAAACCGCTAATTTTAGAAATCTTGGAGTTGGAACCGAAGTATATGTTGGGGGGGGAGGGCGGGGGAAGCACTTGCAGTTGCAGCTTTATTGGTTTGAAGTGGTGGTTCGAACTCCCCAAAATATAAGGTTACGGGTGGAGAGTTTTCAATTAGTAAACGACGCAAACAGTTATCGAGCTACACGCTATACGGGCGTCTTTCCGGGCGGTTTCAGAATCGCTGTGGTCTTATGGGCAGCCATTTTGAAGCTGTCTTTCGGGATTTTGGAAACCCTACGCCGTCGGATTACTTCTAATCGACGCTTACCTCGTCTGCTTTTTTTCTTATGTGGACCATCGCCGTTTCTTACCCCCCCCCCTTTCCCTAGCCAGTTTTTGGCAAATTTTTATCACTTCTGAAAGTAACTATTTTAGCTTTTTTCGAGCACAGTGAAGCTAATTTTTTAGACTCTGCGAGAGGCGTAGCAACTCGCAGTCATTTCAAATTGCGACGTTAGGTCTGCTACGTCCCGACGTCATTCTTTTGCTTGTTGTTTAACTGATGCGTCATGACACTTTGTTCTTCAAGAGGAGGCAAATGAATTTCTGCCTTCCCCTAAGAAATTACGTTTTGTTTTTGCCACGGATTTGGCGACTGAATTTCAAATCTTAGAATTTGTTATCTTCTGGAGGTTTTTCTCGAAAAGGAATAGAAGGAAGACTTTACGAATTTTTCGTAACTGTTGGTTACAGTCATCAATCTTATTCTTACGAAAATTTCGGTTCAGATTTGCACTATTGATTATGTACAACTGATCGTATGGGATGTTTTGTGCAGCTGTGTCGAATAAAAGTTATGGAGAAGGTCGGTCCACAACGATGGATGAAAATGTGAATGGAAAGCCGGGAATAGAGACACGCGAAAGATTTGGCAGCTACACAAAATTTAGGCGCGAGGTCAGCAGTTCGATGTTACCTCAGAAATTAAGTAATAGTAGGGAACTTAGTGTTAGAAAATTGCTTCACGCAGAGCATACCGTCAGAACGAAAGCTTAGTCGCAAATGAAGAGTTCGCTCCAAAGTTTCAGTTTACCTTACCGAACTTTTTGGCCGATCAGTTTTCCGGCCATGCACTGATAGCGTAACGATATAGCAAAGCGCGGGTGCAGTAGCCGAGAAATCGTGGCATGCACATACGGCCAAAAATTGTCGATATCCAAGCTAGGAGATGTTTGTCCACAATTTAAAATATAAACCATGGGACTAAAAAGCTTTCTAAAAATTGAGGCAGACTGAACTCATCAGTTCACCACTGTTTGTAGCGTTTCTAGATGCATGCCATGCTACGATCGCAATGTTTCAACAAGTTTTGATACAGGTGACGGGATGGAGTTTTTTTGTACTGTACGGGTGAGGGGCGAGACCTGAAATTACATAGAAACCCGCCGGCATTTGTGAAACAGCAAAACTGCAAAACAGTAGCACGAAACCTGACAAGCATCTGTAATTCATGAACGATCAAACTTGGCAGGACTGGTGTTATGCAATGTCCACAGTGCTCTCTTGGGTGCATTTTTGCGTCCTCTATCACCTTCAGAAAAGGCTTTGGTCAATATGGCGCTGAACCGTTAACGGCAAAAGCATCATAGCTGAGAAGACGACCAAGCGTCATTCGTTAGATCTAGTTCACATACGACGTCCCACATCGGGAAAGGAGGAACGGCTGAGGCTGGCTCACAGCAACCAGCCAGCGGAACGAGATTCTTTACTCTGACATGTAAACGTTGCAAGACCCTTGCTAACCCCTCCTCTCGTTGTTTAGCCTGGTGAGTCAGTTGTTCCACATTGTTAACGCTGTCCAATGTTGCCGACACTTTCTTACCATTAAATTTGCTGTATTTCTTTGATAGGTTCATCGTGCAGATTGCGCTGGACCTGTTCGCTGAGCTTTCAGAAATCAGCTTAGTTGAACAGGTGCTAAGAAAAATGAAAGTCGAGAACGCGAGCTTGACGAAGCACAACGGAAACTTGAGAAAGTGCTTCAAAGCAATCCACAAAGTACAGACCACCTGAATATTAAATCAAGTAGCATCCTCTGAAATGCATTTTCTTCGAACTTTTCTCCATTGTCAATCACAACTTTTGGCGTTTATCTATATATCGCTTTAAACAAATAGACCAGCATTCCATCACCAGTGTTATTTGTGCGATTTTTTTTCGATGGAAGTACTCTATCTTACTTTTGTTCGAGAAATGGAGTGATAGAGCTGCTTACTGTATGCCAGTAGAGTACGCCACGGAATGTTATTGAGCACGATTCCCTCCCCCTACCCCCCATGTACTGTATGTTCGCCGTCGATTGTTTGTTTGCACCGCTTCGTTTTCGCTTTAGAATTTTTGATATTTGGTGATGTTGTCGTTGCAGGACCATTTGCGCGCAGTTTTGGAGGATTCAAGACAGCGAATTGCTGCGCATCGCCAGTACGCTCCTGCTCCCAAATGACGGTTGCTTTGCACTTCAGCTACTCAATGGCTTCTGGGTCGCCTTGCGTTAGTCTCGTAGAAGTTGTGAGCAAGCACATAGAGTAACGGTTGATAACCGCAGTTGGTGAAGTCAGTGTCGATCGGTCGCCGATGTTGAGTGTTTTGATCGGTCGTCGCTGTTAGGTATTGTATAGTGTTTACGTGGATACCTATCTTTCACAAGACTTCCAATTGACTACTTGCAAGTCAGCCGATCGTGAGTCAAGAGGAGAGGGTGTTGAAGTTGCAAGCATTCGGAAACTATTCTGCTCGGCCCTTGGCAACATCAGGACCTGCTATCAGTTATCTCTCTTCGAGTGTCGTCGTCAGCTGTGTTGCACACTGGCATTTGGCTCGCTTGGTTATTGTTTGTGCCTGACTTTCTTTGCTAAATTTTATTTGTTTTTGCTGCTTATGGTCGTTTACCACTTTGCTGTTTCGTTCATACCGCTTGCTCATCTCTCATGATTGCTTTTTTTTTGGTGATATTCTGTTATTCTTCTTTAGTACTTGGAGTGTCACTGCCTCTCTTTCCTTCAATCACCTCAGAAGAGATGGACGGTTATGTATCAACTACCGAACTACGATGATCGAGAAGACAATTCGGTTGGTTGAAAAGGAAGAGGTGACAGAGGCATATGCTGAAGTATATACTTAAACACTGTGTCCGTGGTGACCTCTGCGTTATGATGTTTTAGGTGAAGAATGTGATGTTTGGCAGCACCATCTTAACAAAGTAACCATGCTTAGAGTATCTCTCAAAGTATTGGTTGTAATGTTGTGTAGGTGAATGAGAACAAATACGATCGCTTCTATCGAAATTTTTGCTTGTGTATCCCAGTTACTGTCTGATCTTTCTTGTGCTCTCTCTACGCTTTGACAAATTTGCATCTGCATAAATCATATCTGCACATATATGTATCTGGTCATCTATCTGTTCTATAGTTTCACTTGGAAGCCTGTGTGAGTTGAGTCATGAAATGTTTTAGATGTTTGATGTAAATGGTTTCAAAAGGATTCATAGGCATCGGGAGAAATTTAGCTGCTTAAGGTACTAAAGGGTTTGCATGGTTTTTGCGGTAGACCGGCTATGGAAGAATGGGCTTTCGAATCAGTTAGACTGAATGTTTGTTATTTGTATGCGGGTTATGAAACCGTCCGATTTAACGAATGCCCTGTGCTACACATTTTCACTTGTTTTCTCATTCCATAGTTTTTGTTCCGTCATAATTTGCTATGAGTTTAGTGAATTTTTTGTTTCCTTCGCCACATCGGTATTTGATCGTGCAACTGTTTTTACATGTGCAACTTTGATTGTATTGATCTCTTTCATTATCCTTCCTCCTGCCCCCCCCCCTCCCTTCCCTTTTTCCCAATCATCCACAGATTTTGCTGAAAGCGTTTTTTTCTACAGAAATTCACGACTTCCGCAACCATTTCTATAAGGAGAAAGATCAGTATCTCCACCAAACTCCACTGTTTGTGGATTAAGGAAATACTTCCTAAATGCTTGAAATTTTGTGCTTTTGACTTTCTTCGAATGTTCATGTTTCAGAGACGGTGGGGTAGTCGATTTATTACGCGTAACAATAGTTCGCTGAAAACCGCTAATTTTAGAAATCTTGGAGTTGGAACCGAAGTATATGTTGGGGGGGGAGGGCGGGGGAAGCACTTGCAGTTGCAGCTTTATTGGTTTGAAGTGGTGGTTCGAACTCCCCAAAATATAAGGTTACGGGTGGAGAGTTTTCAATTAGTAAACGACGCAAACAGTTATCGAGCTACACGCTATACGGGCGTCTTTCCGGGCGGTTTCAGAATCGCTGTGGTCTTATGGGCAGCCATTTTGAACCTGTCTTTCGGGATTTTGGAAACCCTACGCCGTCGGATTACTTCTAATCGACGCTTACCTCGTCTGCTTTTTTTCTTATGTGGACCATCGCCGTTTCTTACCCCCCCCCCTTTCCCTAGCCAGTTTTTGGCAAATTTTTATCACTTCTGAAAGTAACTATTTTAGCTTTTTTCGAGCACAGTGAAGCTAATTTTTTAGACTCTGCGAGAGGCGTAGCAACTCGCAGTCATTTCAAATTGCGACGTTAGGTCTGCTACGTCCCGACGTCATTCTTTTGCTTGTTGTTTAACTGATGCGTCATGACACTTTGTTCTTCAAGAGGAGGCAAATGAATTTCTGCCTTCCCCTAAGAAATTACGTTTTGTTTTTGCCACGGATTTGGCGACTGAATTTCAAATCTTAGAATTTGTTATCTTCTGGAGGTTTTTCTCGAAAAGGAATAGAAGGAAGACTTTACGAATTTTTCGTAACTGTTGGTTACAGTCATCAATCTTATTCTTACGAAAATTTCGGTTCAGATTTGCACTATTGATTATGTACAACTGATCGTATGGGATGTTTTGTGCAGCTGTGTCGAATAAAAGTTATGGAGAAGGTCGGTCCACAACGATGGATGAAAATGTGAATGGAAAGCCGGGAATAGAGACACGCGAAAGATTTGGCAGCTACACAAAATTTAGGCGCGAGGTCAGCAGTTCGATGTTACCTCAGAAATTAAGTAATAGTAGGGAACTTAGTGTTAGAAAATTGCTTCACGCAGAGCATACCGTCAGAACGAAAGCTTAGTCGCAAATGAAGAGTTCGCTCCAAAGTTTCAGCTTACCTTACCGAACTTTTTGGCCGATCAGTTTTCCGGCCATGCACTGATAGCGTAACGATATAGCAAAGCGCGGGTGCAGTAGCCGAGAAATCGTGGCATGCACATACGGCCAAAAATTGTCGATATCCAAGCTAGGAGATGTTTGTCCACAATTTAAAATATAAACCATGGGACTAAAAAGCTTTCTAAAAATTGAGGCAGACTGAACTCATCAGTTCACCACTGTTTGTAGCGTTTCTAGATGCATGCCATGCTACGATCGCAATGTTTCAAAAAGTTTTGATACAGGTGACGGGATGGAGTTTTTTTGTACTGTACGGGTGAGGGGCGAGACCTGAAATTACATAGAAACCCGCCGGCATTTGTGAAACAGCAAAACTGCAAAACAGTAGCACGAAACCTGACAAGCATCTGTAATTCATGAACGATCAAACTTGGCAGGACTGGTGTTATGCAATGTCCACAGTGCTCTCTTGGGTGCATTTTTGCGTCCTCTATCACCTTCAGAAAAGGCTTTGGTCAATATGGCGCTGAACCGTTAACGGCAAAAGCATCATAGCTGAGAAGACGACCAAGCGTCATTCGTTAGATCTAGTTCACATACGACGTCCCACATCGGGAAAGGAGGAACGGCTGAGGCTGGCTCACAGCAACCAGCCAGCGGAACGAGATTCTTTACTCTGACATGTAAACGTTGCAAGACCCTTGCTAACCCCTCCTCTCGTTGTTTAGCCTGGTGAGTCAGTTGTTCCACATTGTTAACGCTGTCCAATGTTGCCGACACTTTCTTACCATTAAATTTGCTGTATTTCTTTGATAGGTTCATCGTGCAGATTGCGCTGGACCTGTTCGCTGAGCTTTCAGAAATCAGCTTAGTTGAACAGGTGCTAAGAAAAATGAAAGTCGAGAACGCGAGCTTGACGAAGCACCTTTACTTAAACAGTTTTACTAGGCCAACTGTCAAACTCGAAAGATCCAAAAACACTGCAGAGCGAAAAAGGTCACAACTGATGAACGACCACTGAATATTTGACATTCATTCGCACACACGGAAGGGTCAAACTAAGCTATCACTTAGCTGTGCAGTTGCGTGTTGTACCTGCCTTGTTTCCCCGTTCGACGAATCCCATTGGAAATAATGAACTGATCGTACTAATAGGCTTAAGAGAGTACTCGACGTATCAAGAGTTGACACAGGTAGGAAATATGCGCCAAGGGGCTTCTAAGATATGCGGTTCTGCGATTACGTTCGTCACACCAGGCGGTTGCATAAATGCTGGTTTACAGTTCAGGTTTGCACCATACTAATGTCCCAAGAAGTAAATGGTAACTTGGTTTTCTCAACCTTTCGGCTCACGAGGCCATCATTAGATATGCTGCAATACGGGGAGACGTAAGAGAAAAACGAGTATGTGTATACAACTGCGTGACGAAAGAAACAGCGAACAATGACACAATGCAACGGTTGCAAATGAGAAAATCTTAAAATAAGATAAATCTTAAGAAAACGATAAGCTCATCTCTAAGACGAAACTGCTTATTGCGCTCTGTCTAGCCGACGTACGAGCAGCAATTAATCGTGTTAAGCCAACTTGGAAAGTCATTGGTCGTGACTGCAGTATAGCATCTTGCATCCCGGAACGTTTCACTTGTTCCAGGACCGTTCTTTCCGCTTTTGTACACTCTTACCAAGACCTATAAACCTGGTTTCATTCCCTTCTCAACTGAAGCTTTTGCCTACAGAGTCTGCTCCATCATTTCTAGCTGTGACGGCTCCATTGATAGAATGTCGTAGTTGTTGTGTCGGACATCTAACCCCACTGGTCTTACTATTTATTCCATTTGTTAGCGACGGCTTTACGGATCGTTCTATTTCTATAGCCAATAAGCGGCATCTCCTTTCTGTCTGTTGTTGTCGTCCCCTCCAATTTCACTCCGCAAACCCTTGATTAGAAACCACCTTTATGATGCAGCCAGTTTCAACCCCTCCATAGGTGAACTGCTACCAGAAAACCGCACAGTGTTTTCCAAAGGCGATGTTCATTTACTCAAGTTTTTCTTGTGCAGCGCCACTTTTTTACTGACGAGACTGGCCGACTTTTGCTTGAGCGCACCAGTGAGCATGTGTTAAGCATGGTACCATGCTGCATTAACCTCCCTCTGACAAAGCGTAATACTCAATCACACACAGTCGTCGAAGGTACGCCTCAAGTCTCTTTCCAACAAATGCAAGTAGTGGTCATATTGGAGTAATACGCAAGGTCAGGGACGTACGGTTCATCAGTTCTCGGAAACCTGCACTCAACCATTCTTCCAGCATTCCTCGTTTTCGGCTTATAATTACGCACAGCTTAATCACAATTATTAAAAACAAATACAAATACTTGTTTCCAC
>JPKZ01003226.1:305318-318009 GCA_000803305.1 Toxocara canis
AGGGTCGGGGGGGGGGGGGGGGGGGAGGGAGTATTTGACCGAGAAGATGATAAATACGACCACTTCTGAAGAAAAAATAAGACGCATAGCGATGTTCAGACGAGTCGTTGTTACCGCAGATGGAGGTGGAAAGAAGAATTTTACATGAATGTCATCCTTGTTAGAACATTGTTATACCCGTCTGACACTCATTCTTTTTAGTTTTTTGTCTGAGAGTCTTTAAAATCACAGAACTCACAGACGTATTTTTTATAGCAAAGCGATAAGCGCTCACAGCATTTGCCAACGGTTGCATTCATTTAGAGAAATTATCAAATTAACGTGTTGGCTGAACTCTTAACCAAAACGTGAGCCGATTTATGGCTTCTACTGACTTGAAAAAGTTATATTTTGCGGTACGCGAAGAATTTTAACCGTAGGTTTGCAAGTTGTATTTGAATGATTAATTCAAAACCAACTTTATTTGCTGAATTTACGAAAGTTATTAACGAAAAGAAGGGAAGGAGAATAGTGGAAGGAAATAGGGGGAATACAGCTATATTTCGAGTGAATCAGTAATGCTGTCAATTTGTTGAATTATTTTTTATTTCTTAAAATAGAGTAATAAATCAAACGTTCAAAGCACTCCGGTCGCTTGCATTTATCACAACCGTTTCCGATAGCTAATTTCTAATATATTTGATGTGCTCATTGATATTCGCTTCAGGTCTCTACGTTCAGTGGTTGATGAGCATCGCAATTTTGATATTTTCTTTCTGCACGTGGCTTTGGGAAGGACTGCCACAGTTTTATCCGCTTGCGATGCTCGGCGGCGTCCTTTGGTGTCTTGGTGGGATCCGTTTCTGTTTTCTTCATTATGTTTCGAAAAAAAGACGATAAACTGAAAATTCATTTTTTGATGTTTACTTCTTCTTTATTGTAGCTCAATAGCTACTGAGAGAACGATAGAAACAAACATCTTTTTTTTTGAAATGCTGAAATGTGGCAATGATAAAATAGCATCCGCTTTGTTCGAAAACTTCAAACTGTGTAGATGGTTTCTTAGAGAATGTAAATTGTCGTTTATCATTGGTGGCTATAGGTTTTTGATAATAACTGGTTGAACTACTGTTAATTACTCAATTGGTTAATTACTCTAAAATAGAACAATTGTGACGATTTGTTCGTTTAAGGTAACGCGACAGCAGTGCCAATAATTCGACGCCTAGGAATGGCAATGGGTATCCTCATTTGGAACACCACCAATTGTCTATCCGGTTGGGCAGGCGGTAATTTCGGTTTGTTCGGTATGAAGGCACGCCCTGCCGCCAATCCACTGCTAAACTACATCGGTCTCGCTTGTGTCATTGTTGGGTAAGTTTTCATAATGAATATAATGTACTACCTTGAGTGTCGGTCTCAGGGCTTCTATTTTTTTCGAGCCTCGGAGCAAAGCTGTTGTTATCGCAAAACGCCGAACTAAAAGCTGTTGCTTATCGATGCTTGATTGTTTCGAAAATTCCATTTGTGAGCGATATATTGACACGTATGCACTTCAAGCAGTATCAGTGGTGACGGGGTTGTGAATGCAGTCAATTTGTGAAAGCTTTCAAAGAGAGGGGGCATCCACTCAAGGGAGAGGATGAGGGAGTGGGGAGGAGGGGGGGGGTCGCACAATTTTATTTCCAGCAAAATACGGCAAACCACATGCACTTTCAAGTTAAGCAGCTATGAGCATTCTAAAAGATTTTCATAAAAAGTTTCAACCTAACCGACATGCTAGGATTTCGTTTGAAGCATTTGTATTTTCGGTTTGTATGTCTTGTATTTGAAACTTTTCTGGGCCGTAATTAAGTCACTGGTCCTTAATAAGAAACTCACTTTTTTTTTTAAAATATCCATCACCAAATGAAGTCGGTTTTATTTTGTTTGAAACGATCTCTTTCAGTGGCGTACTCTTCTCGCAAGTAAAGGGCAACGCTTCGACTGAGGGAGACAACCAAGACGTCGCACTGGTTGGTTGATTGGCTGTTTGTTTACTGTAGTTTCCATTCTCATATTCATGTTTGATGTTTGCGACTTAGTTCAGTAGAGTGGAGGGCTAAATTGTTGAAATTTGGTAAAACCGAGTTAGTGTGCCTTAAACAGTTTAGCGCACCATTTCACTGTTTGAGTCGTATTTTAACTGTTTCCATTATTTGCAACACATGTGGTGAGTTCAGAAAAATTAGAAAAGCAGAGGAAGGTGTCGCTGAGGAAACTGTGAATGGTTGTTAAAGCGACGGCTAACTTGCATCGTGACAAGGTGATTGTTGCTTGTACGATTGCTATTTCAAAAGGCGGCGAGAATTTTGTTTTCGTAGATCATTTTCGAGGCATCCTTAAAAATTCCGTCCGAAAGATCTCTAGAGAACAGCTTTTCTTTCAGGAAAGAATGAATAGCGGCGAAAAAGACCAACTGAGTTCGGACGATCCTCCTTTGAAAGGAGGTACTACTGCCACAACCGCTGAACCAACCGACCGAGGTGCGCAGTTGAGCACGAGCAACAAAGATCGATTAATGTAAGCTGCGTCATTTTTTCATAAGATGAGCTCTAATTTGCTCCAACTCCTGGATACCCGTTTAATCCCAAGTTCAATTTCAGTAGGGTTATAGGATATCGCTTCCCTACGAAATGTCACTTAAAAGTTTTTATGATATTGCGTTTCTCGTGCAAGTATCTCACATTGTGGAAAGACATATGAAATGAATACGGAGGGCTTCAGTTTAGATATTTGACCCATCTGCTAATGGCACTGTTCATCATAAGTTGGTGCACACAGACGGTGGAGAGGAGAGAGGAAGCGACCACTTCGCTTTTCCTCCCATCCTTCCTTCGCCACTCGTTTCGGTTTACGTAAGCATGGAAAAGAGTTGTAGTTAATCCAACACAATCCAACAGAGTGCGCTTTCCCCAGCCTTTGTTGTCACTCTGTCAAAACTGGTATGCGACGCCGCCGTCTCTTCTCTCTGTCGTCCTCCTTCATATACGGAAGTCCCCGAGTTCGTCACTGACGAGAGATGGTGGTGGTAGCTAATCCAGCAAAACGCTGCGTTATCAGTCATTGATCAGCGCTTCGCGAAAACGTTCGTATCACATCGTCGTTCGCTTCTCTCTTCAGGTATTTCTCAGCTTCCTTGAAAAAAATTGCTACACAAGTGACTGGCCTACTGTGGCCACTGGCCTGCATTTCTACTCCATTCATTCATGCCAACAGAAGCATTGAAATGATTTGACGAGAAAATTCTCATTGCAAAGCTTATGAGGTTTTTATTTTTTGATGATGTGAAACATTCAGTGTGCTGCAAACTCCATACATAACGCTTTTAGCGCTTTTTAAGCGAATGATTTTTTCAGCGGTATCGCTCTTGCGCTCATCGCTGGCTGTTTGTATGGGTCGACGTTCGTTCCGGTCATCTACATTCAAGACAATATTGACGGTGCGCCCACTCGAGGACTTCCCTATGTGTTCTCTCATTCGATGGGAATTTTCCTCACATCTAATCTCCTCTTTATTGGATATTGTATCTTTAAGTGCGTGTGTTCGAGTTTTTTGGTGATTGAAAATCGTCTTATTTCGTACGCGATAAAACGCTAAAATTTTATAAAGTTTTTTTTTCATTTTTTTCATTTTTTAAATTTTTTTAAATTTTTTTATTCATTATATCATTATTTCATAAAAATTTCTAAAAATTTTTCACATTTTTTCATTTTTCATTCAGAACTATCAGTTTTTCAATAAGTGAAGGAAATGGTATAGAAAGGAATTTGTGATCTTTCCTGTCAGCGCTGAGGATGGAACCGAAAGAAATTTTTTGTAAAACTAAATTCAAAATTCTTCAAAGTATTTGTAGACAGGATAATGAATCAAAATCAAAAGATAATGCAGCGCAATTTCAGTTAACATTAACCTGGTGGCATTTCTTCGAGCCTCTTTTTTTTTCGCAAAATCTTGGAACCATAACTCAAAAGTGGTAAGGATTAAGATTGGAGAACCTGAATTGGAATCTCATATAAGTCTATTCTGAATAGTGTGTTTTATGTTGAGGAATTCTCTTAGAAAAGTATAACAGCCGATGATTTTTCGATTTGTCTTATACTGCTCACGGTATGTAACTGTCAGGTGAAACTGCTGTTATAAGATAAGCGATGTTTGAAGGAAGAACAATCCGGTGATCAACAACAGAATCTCATTACCAGCACTTTGTGCGGGTACTATCTGGGTTATCGCTCAAACGTCGTTCTTCATCGCCAACGAGAACCTCAGTCAAACGGTCTCATTCCCCATCATCACCATGCTGCCTGGATGCATCGCCTCAGTTTGGAGCATATTCGTCTTTAAGGAGATTCGTGTATGTTTCTCCCACAGATTATTCTTGGACTTATGAAGTTCCAACTTTGGATTTCTTCGGTGAAAAAACTTCTCGTTTTTTTGGTGATAGAAAGCACTAATTCAGACGGAATATGCGGTAGCGAAGTGTTTGATTGAAGAGTTTGGCACAATATTTGTTGATGTGCGCACGCGGTTAAACGTAAACAAAAGAAAGACTCAAAAATAGTGATGAGATTGATCATTGCTAACCTGTGGTCATTCATTCTGTGTAGTTATACTTAGCGAAGTATTGGTGTCATCACTGGATGTGGCCGAGTCCGTAAGCACTTTTCATGAAGGAGGAGGGGAGGTCGGAGGAGAAAGAATAGGAAAGTGGGCATTTTGAGGCGTAACACACGACAAAGTGACGAAAGCATATGGCGGATTGCGTAAAGGAATGAGATTGTCTTAACGTTTTCTAGAGGACTTTTTTCGATGAATCGTTTAGTTGTCATTCACATTTTACATATGAAGAGGGAATTCACCTCGTCGTATTTGGTAACGATTCCGATGTGATATTTCGACGATAGGGGATTGCGTTTTTTCTTTTTTCGGGTCAACAACTTCTCTGATTGCTTTTCTTTTGGGTGAGAAACTTTTCTGTCTTCAAAATAAATCGCACAGCACTATCAATCATTGCCTAGGTGCTCACATTTCGTTTTTCATGAACGCTTCCGGCTGGCGGATGTTCATTCCTTAAATTTCGTTATGGGTGTTCAGTCTTTGAATCGTATACGATAGACGATAAGAAACGAAGCGATTACCTAAAAAATGGCATGACATTTAATTGGGTGAGCTTATGTGTAAAAAGGCGAGCCGAGCTCAGTGGCCTCTTCACCTGTAATTGTTTCAACATATGATGGATGAGGCTTTCGTTGTTGCCTCTTTTTTTTCGCCTTTTCTTGTTCCATAAAATCTCTAATGAAATTACTTCGTCGTCTGCACAGATCGAGTGAAAGTAAACAAAATTGTTTTCAGGGTACTCGCAACCTTCGCCTGCTTGGAATCGCTATTGTGATAACGCTATGTGGAGCACTAATGGTCGGCCTCTCCAAAGATCTCGTTTTTTAGAAAATTTTACTCTCTAAACGAACATACCTTCCAAGTCAACAATACTGTCCTTTAGACTCAAGACGCTTTACTAACAAGAGATAGCTTTCACATGCAACAATTTCATATGTTCTGGTTGGGGAAAACGAATTGCAGAAAGTTCACAACTTTAACGTAGTGCTTAGCAAAAATGCTATAAGATGTAAATAAAAAAATAACTCTCGACTAGTACCCGAGATCATGAGGCTACATTTTTGCTCACATGAAGATTATTATCTGTGAATTCTAATGTGTTATATTTTACGTGGAAATTACTCAATTAAATATTTGGAAGATTTTCGCATTAAGTTTTTATAATCTTTTGCGCTGTTGAAAAGCTCGAAGCCGTAGTAAACTGACATTCCATTATGTCCACATGTGAATTTAAAAAGCCGCAATGCGAATTTGTCATAAACGCTTGTGTTATTATTCGAAGCGTTCACAATACGAGTAGGCAAGCTGTTTATTTTTAAAGATGTGATATTATTTTATAGTTCAATATATCGGTGAAAAAACTTCTCGTTTTTTTGGTGATAGAAAGCACTAATTCAGACGGAATATGCGGTAGCGAAGTGTTTGATTGAAGAGTTTGGCACAATATTTGTTGATGTGCGCACGCGGTTAAACGTAAACAAAAGAAAGACTCAAAAATAGTGATGAGATTGATCATTGCTAACCTGTGGTCATTCATTCTTTGTAGTTATACTTAGCGAAGTATTGGTGTCATCACTGGATGTGGCCGAGTCCGTAAGCACTTTTCATGAAGGAGGAGGGGAGGTCGGAGGAGAAAGAATAGGAAAGTGGGCATTTTGAGGCGTAACACACGACAAAGTGACGAAAGCATATGGCGGATTGCGTAAAGGAATGAGATTGTCTTAACGTTTTCTAGAGGACTTTTTTCGATGAATCGTTTAGTTGTCATTCACATTTTACATATGAAGAGGGAATTCACCTCGTCGTATTTGGTAACGATTCCGATGTGATATTTCGACGATAGGGGATTGCGTTTTTTCTTTTTTCGGGTCAACAACTTCTCTGATTGCTTTTCTTTTGGGTGAGAAACTTTTCTGTCTTCAAAATAAATCGCACAGCACTATCAATCATTGCCTAGGTGCTCACATTTCGTTTTTCATGAACGCTTCCGGCTGGCGGATGTTCATTCCTTAAATTTCGTTATGGGTGTTCAGTCTTTGAATCGTATACGATAGACGATAAGAAACGAAGCGATTACCTAAAAAATGGCATGACATTTAATTGGGTGAGCTTATGTGTAAAAAGGCGAGCCGAGCTCAGTGGCCTCTTCACCTGTAATTGTTTCAACATATGATGGATGAGGCTTTCGTTGTTGCCTCTTTTTTTTCGCCTTTTCTTGTTCCATAAAATCTCTAATGAAATTACTTCGTCGTCTGCACAGATCGAGTGAAAGTAAACAAAATTGTTTTCAGGGTACTCGCAACCTTCGCCTGCTTGGAATCGCTATTGTGATAACGCTATGTGGAGCACTAATGGTCGGCCTCTCCAAAGATCTCGTTTTTTAGAAAATTTTACTCTCTAAACGAACATACCTTCCAAGTCAACAATACTGTCCTTTAGACTCAAGACGCTTTACTAACAAGAGATAGCTTTCACATGCAACAATTTCATATGTTCTGGTTGGGGAAAACGAATTGCAGAAAGTTCACAACTTTAACGTAGTGCTTAGCAAAAATGCTATAAGATGTAAATAAAAAAATAACTCTCGACTAGTACCCGAGATCATGAGGCTACATTTTTGCTCACATGAAGATTATTATCTGTGAATTCTAATGTGTTATATTTTACGTGGAAATTACTCAATTAAATATTTGGAAGATTTTCGCATTAAGTTTTTATAATCTTTTGCGCTGTTGAAAAGCTCGAAGCCGTAGTAAACTGACATTCCATTATGTCCACATGTGAATTTAAAAAGCCGCAATGCGAATTTGTCATAAACGCTTGTGTTATTATTCGAAGCGTTCACAATACGAGTAGGCAAGCTGTTTATTTTTAAAGATGTGATATTATTTTATAGTTCAATATAACTGTTAAATTTAAAGTAGTTTCGGTGAATAACTGGTCTTCTCATTCTTTTATTGTTTCGTGTCCTTTGTTGCTGGAAAGTTATACAAGTTGCGAAGAAAACCATTGAAGTTCAAGGAAAACTCACCAAAAAATAATATCACAATTTGGTTTACGCTATTCAAAACCGTTTGAAATTTGTTTTGAAAGGGCAACTCAGCTGTCATTCATAGTATGAAATCACTGGACGACTGACTTGTTTTGCGCTTGCATCATCCTCTAGTTAGTTGGTTAAGTGAGCGAAAAAAAAAAAAAAAGTGGATGGGCGCAATTTGTGCGTTGATTCGACGTTTTGCAGTTAACGGTTAACAAAATTAATGCAATGGAAATTAAGCGTTCTGTCTCAAAATGTCGCCATAAAAATTTTTCTCGAGCAACTTAGAAAACGTAAAATTAAAATTTGCTTTGTAATAATGCTGTCATTCGACGGGATGCTACACTTCGCATATGTTTAACGTATTTGTGTGCAAAACCTCATAAATTTTCCATTACTAATTAAATTCGTAACGCTTGTTCGCGTATATCTGAGCTATGAATAGTGGCGCTCTATCGCTGAGTGCCTTATGTCATTGCATGATTGTTATATTCTGAGGTCTTCTCTTCAAACTTATTTTTTACTTCTCCTATTGTTCGCCTGTCATCGTATTTCATTTGGTTGTTAGGTTAGGTTTATCGTGTACGTGTTAACCGTGTGTGTATATGCTTCGACTGATTTTTTTCCCACTGAGCGTTTTATGGTCAAATACATTTGCCCTACAATTAACCTCACGTAGAAACCAGTGGCTATTTGTTCACTGGTACGAACCAGCGAAGGAAGGACATTCATGGCTGTCAATGAAGAAGGAATTTAAGAATGGAGTAAAGGACCGTTGAAGTAACCTTCCCTTCAAAAAGAAGCAAATTAAAGAACGATTTGGGTTCGATTCCCGGCTGCTTACCCGACTGGTCGCCAGCAGGCTGACCACAAGGCGTTCCGGAACTGGTCAAAACAGTCATGCGTGGGCATGGTTGTCAACTGCATCGATACCGGAATCGATGAAATTACAGCTGCCTTTGCATGCTTTGCACTAATGCATAAGACTGTGTTAGTTGCACCTTTTTATTGTCACTTTGACGCCATATGGATTTCGACTGCTGAACTTGCGTACTGCGTTTGAAAACAGTCGATCAAGACCTTATGCAGCACTGTTTTGCATGCATTCCTGTTACCTGATATGGACGACAGTCATACCATGATAAATAAAGAACTTCAGCGAAACAGCTTGGGTCGTACTACAGCTGGACAACTGCGAAAGTCCTTAAAAAGTACGTCTGCGTAGTCAATAAACAACGCAGTGCTGATCGATGGTCGCATCCGAGGGTTTTGTATAGTGACAGTTATCGAAAGTAGCTGGAAGCATCTAAGATACTGGAGAACAAACTAATGTGCTAAGCGAAGAAAATATTCGATGTACTCGGTTAATAAACCAACGAACTGCGGATTTGGTTCATTCTTACGTTCGCCGAATGCAAGAGAAGTTCGAAGCTTTCAAAGACTAACGTTGACGAAAAAAGCTGTAGTTAGACAGAAACGCTGGAAAGTCGATCTTTTCTGTCGAATGTCTCAAGATGGTACGTCCACCTAAATCATTCGTCAACAGCATCGGCGTTAGACAACCACGCTAGACGCTTTATTCGCACATCGAATATTGAAAGCTCCAGAAAACAACAAAACAGTAAAATTCTTCCGTTAATTCAATTTGCAGTACATGAAGGAACTAAAGAATGATAAACATAGAAAACTGCAAAAGAATGAAAAGAAAAAAGAAACCTGTTTAGAAATGCTTTCAAATAGTGCGAAGGAAAACAAACATTTTTAAGCGAACATCGTGCTTATGTTATAACTTTAAAAATCAAAATTTAGCGAAAGCAAGAAAGACTAATTTTTCTCGCAAGCTTAAGCGAGACTTCCGAAATCGCCTTGTTCGTCAAAATTTGCAAAAAAACCATTACGATTACGGTTAGTCAACACGCGTGAGCTGAAGACGCCTAAAGGTTTTCAATTCACAACGCATACCGAATCATAATTAAATATGTTAGGGGAATGATCTACCGTAGGCATTCGAAAGTTCAGTCAATCGAGCGATGACTTGTAAACCTCTTTAAAATGTCAAAAAAGGGAAATTCGAAGCCATCGTGCAAAATGAAGCGAGCATTTATGCTTTGCAATTAGCATGCGAGCACTGTTCAGAGAAACCACTCAAGTTTAGCAAAATGTTTGCGAATGTTTCTAGGATCAACTCGCTTGGCGCGTTTGTTTATACATTGTACTTACGACCACATCGGTACCGCTTCCAAGTTTTATTCTACAGTAATCACACCGTTTCCTCAGCACTACCTGCATTCATCATAGCTTGTTACTTACTGTTATCTTGTCTTTTGACAAAAAGCCTTTTCAAAAACTGCAAAGACTGCAATTTTAGCGAAAAGGTAAATCTCCCACCAATCTTTAGAACGCTTCATTAAGCATTCTTTGCAAGGAAAACTCATGACTATCTATTGGCATCCTGCTTGCGGAAACAAAAACAAAGCCACATCGAACAATACCCCCAGAGGTTTTACTGCTAATAATGACTGGTGGTGTCGTATAACATAAAACAACGCGAAACGCTTCGATCAAATAATAAAACCAAACATCAGAAACACTCAAAAAGAGCAGATGTTCAGCAAACCGAATATATGTAGCTCACCACTTTACAATGTAAAAGGCGGCATCAGGCGAAAAACAATAGCAGAACTAGTGAGAAGCGCTCCACGGAATCGGGCGCATGACTTCTTCTTAGTGCAAACACAAAATCATTACTTTCAGTTAATCACTGAAACCATGTATGCCAAATTTGCGATTGACAAAATTCTACTGCATACAGCAACATCAATGCGGCACTGCATAAGTTTTTCGAACGTATCTGTTCATATTCCAAACGCACAGCATTTTGTCAATGTCGGAAGAGTTAGCATTTTAAAAGGAAAAAAACAGCAACTACCAGAAAATTTGATTTGCAGTAAATTTGAAATTTGACTTGGTCAAGGAAATACAATAACGATGAACACATCAAGAAATAAGCAAGTATAATAAAACGTGCTGTAATCGAAAATATACATAAACGAGAAACTTCTGTTTAACAAAGATAAATATCTCTTCGAACGCAAATACGACGAAAGAACTAAGCCAGAATCTGTCGCATGGCTGTAAATCATCTTACCGGCCCAATAAGCAACCTCTAACTAGAAATGAGCTTTGTTTCTGCCTTTGCAGAACAGGACGAGCCTATATTAGTCTATCTAGTTCAAAAAATATCTTTGCGAAAAAAATAAAATAAAATAACAACCGAGTTTTTCTCAGTTGTTTGTCACAATCAAAATGGCACAAACTGCCAAGCATTTCTTATCATGATGCTCGACTCGAATCTCGAATCAGGATGCTCGAATGGTTTTTGACAAGTTTATATTCAAAGAATTTCTAAACAGTATAAATGAAACGGTGAATTTTCGGCGAAAATAGAGAACAATTCGAAACAACCGATTAGCTAAAAAATGATCTCAAAAAAATTTCCTCAAGCCTTGCGCAATTTGCGTTCTTTTTTTCTGAGCTTCTTCTCATCAATTTCATCATCGTCAGATTGTGCGAAAAACCATGGCGAAAGAATGCCTACCCACAATTTATAGCAAGCATATCCTGGAATCAGAAGTAGCAACCAGAATATTTTCGACCAGAATGTTGCCACCACTGTGGTACACGAACACAAGATGACCACATCTTTGCAATATCTGAAACTTATTAAATATGTTAACGAAACACAAAATTTTTGCTGAAACCTTACGTATGTGCGCTTTATTTAGGGAAAACGATAATTAAAGCATCTACTTAGCACCAACTAAATCGTCAAGGTTTCACTCACGGCGTCAGAGATGAAGGAGAAGACAGGAACAGCAAACTGAACGAACCCTTAACCTAAAATGACTGAAATGTGCCACTTTTCCGATAACGCCAGCTTCGCCATTTACAAAGCTCCACCTTCCCCTTTCAAATTCACCTGTTTAAATAATCGCTCACCTGCAAAAGCTTTACTGTCTTCATGAGAAATTTGTTTCCATTTCTTTTAAACTGTTTATCGTTTCCTATTATTAAAAAACACCAATAACACGGGTCGAAATATCAATCACAGAATTCAACAAGTAATCGATTGCTTTGCACAACCATCGGCGATCAAGGATCATACCCTTAATAAAGACTTGTTAGGTCACTTTTTTTAAAACGGTTTCCACATAAGCGAAAGAAGAACCATCCACCTCTCTCTTCCCCCAATCCTCTCCTCTTCCCACACTCATCCCCCTCCCCTACCCCAATAGGAATTCGGACGTAAGTAACCGTGACCTGTACCGCTCCTCCGCTCCTTGTCCAAACTCATCAAGAAATAAAATTTCATCGCTATTTTAACCAAAAGCTGTGGGCTCGACCATGAAGCTGCCAAACTAACGGGATCATTAATAACTGCGCCATACTTTTGCAGCACAAAAAATTTATAAACTAAACATTTTATGTCACTGCTCCTTGGCAATTTTACGCTAAACTATACTTCATACTATTGCCTCTGTTACGATGAACTGATCCTGCACTTGAATTCTTGTCTAATTTTTAAAAGCTGTACACTCGTAAACATACTCTAGGCTGATTGCAATAAATTTTTAATAACAAAGAAACACTGCTTGGTTACTCATTTTTGCTGCATTGATCGCTGGTGATATGATATGCTACCAAAAAGGCAGAAGTTATTATAACTAGGCGCAAAGCGCAATCGAACGAACGCGCATACTCGCCAAAAGCATCAGGTTGGTTCAAGTCGATGCCGGCGTCAATCACTTGTCCCTTCTCGTTCCTCACCGACTGCGCCATATAACGCATAGTGAAGATGGCGCCGAGCTGAAGCAACGCACACACGCAGAACACAGCCTCAACAACAACACATTTCCATTAAGGTAATCGCGCACTGCCAACAAACACATAAAACTGCAAAATGAGCACTGCATGGCCGAACGCCTCATGCACCCAATTACCATCAAAACCGTTCGGCTC
>JPKZ01003226.1:341493-358566 GCA_000803305.1 Toxocara canis
GTGGAGTAGGGGTGAGCGAGCGGATTTTCTTTTATTGCGATATCGTGTAGGAATTGAGGTCGCTTCCAAGTTATAATTGAAACCGCACAAATGTTTTGTACAGGTAGCCTTTTACGGGCGAAAAGCTTACGTTCCAAAAGGCTGTTCGGCAGTTATTTTGTCTATACGTCCAATAATAGCCTGTGACTTATTTCCAAGGGTGTGTATGCGGCGCACTGTTTTGTGAAGAGGTTTTATTGTATTGGCGTGTGTTCGTAAGCAGCAACCTTTTGTTCTCTGTTTAACGACCATTATGGCTGTAGCCTCCAGCTTTTGGATATTGGGACTTAAAACAGCTGTTTTTAGCATGGTCATACGTTCACAACAGTGGTATTCGAGTAATTAGTAAGCAAAAGCAGGCCTTCCCGCGAAGCTTACTGTTTTCCTCTCTGTTCTAAGCGTTACCTTTCCATAGTGAATATGCCATGTTTGCGGTCGCTGATTATCTAAGAGCGCACGACATACACTTTGCTAGCGTTCTTTATGCTGCTAGTAACCTTTGTTATCTAAAAATGATGTTATCAATTAGGGAACTTTATTATATTCTTTCATATGTAAGCCGTTCTTTATAAACCGTAAAATTTAATGTGAATCTTAAACTGTAGTGTAAAAAAAGAGAAGTGGCGGTTTTATCAGGTTCAGTATTGTTCCCAGAAAGGAGTGGAAAGGAATTTTTCCTCATTTCGCTTATTTCACAGAGATTTGAAAAAAAAAAAGCTATCTGACATTGTGCTTGCATCACACTAATTGTAAGTCGAAGAATTATGGTGACACATGCATTGTCGTAGTCACCGCAGGTTGGGGGGGAGGGGGGAGAGGGAAGAGGAAGTTGATATTCAGCCACACATATGACAGCAAACGGAGGCGGTGAAAAGATCTAGGGCAAAAATGGAAAGAATTTCACTAATGAAAGAAAAATTATATTAATAGGGTAGTGCGATCGTATCTGATGACTCAGCGGACGCGAATAACTAAAATCGCGGTGAAAATACAAAATGAATTATTTACCTCATTGTAAGTCGAAGAATTGTGGTGACACATGCATTGTCGTAGTCACCGCAGGTTATAGCAATTTACTGTTTAGTGTAAAATGCAGTTTTAAAATCCTTCTACTGTTGCAGTAGTCGTATAGTGCGCTGTTTGTCAGTTATACCTAACTATTCATATTTACTGTGCATATAAATGGCGTTATATCATCATCATATGTCGCGTTCGATGCTGTCTGCGGTTCCAGCCATTCACGATAGGTCTTGGGACGTATCTCTTGCGGATCCGGGAGCGTTATTGTAGTTTATTTTGTTCCGAGTTTCCATGCTAAATAATTACCCATAAATAGAACATTCATAAAGTTTCTCCCCGGTCGGTTCCATCGAGATATCGTGAGAATCTTTACGTCTTTTCCTTCTTTACGCCATTCAATTTTCCGGGCTATTTACTTTGGGTGTTTTTTTAAGCGCTTCACATGCGGCATCCTCATCGAGCCGTTTGTATCAGAGTCGAAAAAAAGAGGAGGATGATCTCATTTCGTTTCTGAACGAAAATGGTCAGGAGAAGATGCAGAGTCGGCGTTCGTCAGGCGCCAGCCATGCGTCCTTGCCTGTTCCTCACGCACCCACAGTATCAAGTTAGTCATTTTCTTGTTGCTAATTACCAGCTCCTCTGCCACCCCCATCTCTCGGTTCGTAGGTTTCTTGTCACCCGACCCGCGCTGTACTTCCGCAAACGTCAGCGGTCGACTTGGGAACAAAGAAGGGGAAAGGGCATTAGTCCTTGGCCGACGGAGACCATTGAAAATAGTTGTTAAGAGGGAGGTGGAAGGGGGAGGGAGAGAGAAGAAATGCCAGAGAAGTTTGCTTCAGTTTGGGTTATTTCTAAAGAGGTGCTGGGAAATGTGGCAGGCTGGATAGCGGAGCAATGGTTTTTTCGCTTTGTTGGAACTCGAGCCTTTTGTTATTCGATGCGCACATCGAGGTTTTGCGAAATGGTATCACTTTCCGTGACTATGGGCTAACGGGAATTTGTGGTTATCCGTTTGCTGACTGTTCGAAGCAGTTTTCTCGTTTCCTAACGCGGACAGGAAAAGAGAGGTTACTGAGCAGCGAAAAAGGTAACTTGGAACTGATGAGCATCTTAGTGGTTACTTTGTCCAGCCAGAAAAATTACGAGAATTTCCTCAGACAATGAGGAAGGCAAACTCGCTCATAGATAGTCGTATTCGAGGCATTGCAGTGCATGGCTGCTATAAAAATTGTAGTTTGCCCTACTGGTCCGTCTTACGTTTATCGAATGATTGCACTTGTAGATAGTATACCAAGCTCGGCGTCTGCAGTAGGGGATACATTCACCGGGGTCGATGCAAATGCCGAGTTGCGTGCACAGCACTTCGATGCCATCAAGTGTCTTCATCTCAAGGAAAGCCAGGTGGCCGTCATGAGCGTGAGGTTGCAGGTCGCTTTCGATACTACTCTTTTCCTTTAATAGAAATACGAGATAAAATGTTGTCAGGACGAGAAGTAGTCATCAATTAAACAAGTAGGTTTTGGAAAATTCCTGTTATCCGTTCTATTACTTCTTTCTGAAGTCGCTTAATAAGGAAATTACAGCGAATATTTTTGTTTTTGTGGGCTTTCAGAAAACAAATGTCTTATTTCTTGTCCACGGGAATGCAGTAAATGGGTTAGAGACATTAAGATCGGGCTTATTGCTTACAAACAACTGAAAAATTTCCGCTCATATGAGGGACAAGTTTCAGGAGGCAGAAGAAGCAGTGGCACGTAAGGAAGCAAAGTTAGCAGAACTGCTGAAAGAAAACGAGGCGTTGCGTGAAGGTTTTAGGTCACGGCAGTCATCGAATGGGGGTGCGAGTTGGGGAGGTGAGATGGGTGAGGCTGTCGACAAAATTGAAGCAGAACGCAAAAGAGAAAGAGACGAATTCGAGAGACGTGAAGCCGAGCACGTAAAACGCTTGGAGAGGGCCAGTGCCGAAAAGAGTCAGCTCATCAACGAATTGCAAGCGCTGAAGTCGTCTTTGGGTGAAATGGAACTCAGTGCAAGACAGCAAGCTGAAGAGGTTCGGGCATTTGTTGATTGCCTCTTACTTACAACTGACAGGAACAGCGCAGATGATAGCGACCAGTCCAGTAATCTGAAACTTCTTCGTTTGCTACGCTCGTCCCAATCGTAACTGTTTGGCAGATCTGATTAGGTTAAAGTTAGTCGTTTGTGGGACGTCCCGGTTGTTTTTTTTCGCTTATATGTGGAAAAGTAAAATCGTGCTCAAAAGAATATTTGCATTAGCGAGTGTCATAGATTTGTTAATTTTAGCAGGTTCTCGGGAAATGGCTTTAGGCATACCATAGCAGAATGGTGCAGTAGGTCTTCCTTCAAAGGCGTCGTCTCTGTGGTACTTCTGCTGAATTTGGATAGCCAATAAGAACAAAAAGAATGCAGACAAATGAATGGAACAGATGAGGGGAAGGAGAGAGGGTTTTATGTTAAACTAAAAAACTGAATTAGGAGCCGAGTGACTATTACATCTTTCAGAGCACCTAGCTGCTACTGATCAAGAGTCAGAGAGATGTAAGCAAAAGAAGAAGCTGAGCTGAGGAATTTTTTGTTGAAGTGGAGACGTTATCGAATAATTCACTGGAGTCATGCATCTCTCCCACCAGTTTGTTGCCGGCTCATCCCCGAACCCCCTTCCACTTCCGGAAAGCAAAATTTTCGCATCAAATTCGTATGGGGTACATTTCCGCTATTGTATTTTTTCCAAACTTTTGGGCATCAATATTTCTTCTGTGATTTTTTTCTCTTGTATGAGATAAATATCGGAATGAAGCCAGATTTGATTGCTGGAAGCTTCTGTAACGAATTCGATTGCAGCCCTTTTTTTCTTCTTCATCATTAACATTGCTATCGCTTCATGTATAGATCATACCATTGAGGGTTGCACTCATCGACCCCAGGTAAGTGTGCTAGACGTTTTTACACTGTTTTCTCGGGTTGTTTATATTTGAATTTTACTACGATCACTGGTTGGAAAGTTTGCAGTTGAGGTTGGCGAAGTACAATCTGGAGGCGAATAAGCATGAATTCGACGAATATAAACAGAAGGCTCAAAAAATACTCAGCGCGAAGGAGAAGCTTCTGGAAACGCTGAAACAGGTTAACAGTATACTGTTGAACTGGATAGGCGTTTTGAATTATTATTTTACTTCGACATTCACTTGTCGCTTCAAATAGAGGCCACGAGAGCTCCGTTTTTCTCAAGGTTTCGAGGCGAGGCTTTATTAAGGTGGAAGGAGGAAGAGAATAGGGAAAGGTGGTTATATTTTTCGTAGCTCTTAAGAGAAGAACTTATGCGTATAATTCATGTGGGCGATGTTACCAGTGGAAAAGAGATTAGCTGAAGAGGGAATCTTTTGAAGAAGCGGGGTGTTCTTATCGTGAGGTGTCGAGAGAGGATTCTGTTCTAAATGAAGCGGTACTGTGCGAATTGTGTTACCATGCAGTAGCCACCGAAGGTGGGTATCGTCCAGTGCAGGGTAAGTGGAAGTATAGTGATACTGCGCTGTTGAGAACAGCTCATAAATTTAGCACGGGAGACAAGATCACTTATGAGACTCTTCCCGTGTCAATGAATGTTTCTGTTTGGGTTTTACTGTTTCAGAGTCTTTAAGGAAATTGGTAAGGGAACTGCTTTATTTTGACCGACGATGAGGCTGACAACTACAGTAATGCAGTTGAAAGCACACCGAGGTTCACCTTTGAAGTTTTTTTGAGTAATTTGAAGATGTCGTCGCCAAATTTGCGAAATGATTATGAAACGTGAAAAATGGGTTACGGTGTAGTAATAATGCCACAGAATTTGAGGCCTTGAAGTTTCACACAATAATTAGATGATTTTTCTAGAATCGAGGAGGGGAGAAAGGGAAGGGTGGTGTAAGGTTTTGAAATATGAAATTTCCAGGGTGGCTTAGACAGCAGTGGCAGTGACAGATCGGCGGGCGGAGTAGAGCTGGAGGAATTGCGTTGCGAACGAGAGCTGTTAAAAGAGGAGCTGCAGCAATCGCAGCTGGTTATTTACAATCTCAAGGCTGATATTCAGGCTCGTTGCAATTCGTTGTTCCGTTGATGTGCACTGAGAAGTGCATGCCGTTGATTAATGCTGTTGTCTATGCACAAGCGTTCTACAGTTAAGTATCCGTTCACATTTCCGGAATGTCTTCCTCTCATCTGAAAAATGCCACGCAGAGTTAATGGGGCATGGCGTAGAATAGCGAAAGAAAGGCGCACTGCATCATGGTGGACGGTGCAGAATATTGTGAAAAAAGAAAAACTGAAACGGCTGTAGAGAATATTTAATTGCTCACAGTTTTTGAGTGCGTGGTGACTTTGTCCAATTGGTAGCTTCTGAACTAGTGAGGCGCTAAATTTTAATGCTTAGAGCATCCAGGGAATGATGGGAAGCACAAACATCTACAATCCGCATCGAATTGGAGAGGTGGATGGAAAGGGGAGTGGTGGAGGAGGAGGCGAAAGTAAATTTGGTGTTTAAAGTTGTGAAATATTTGAAGCGCTCCGAGCTGGTGTTTTTCCGCGGACTTCAGTGCTTTAATATGAAGTTATGTGAACAACCGGCCGAGTTCTATGGGAAATATTTTAGCGAACTCACTGCAGTTTCCCAATTTGGTCGTCTTTGCTGTATTTATGTGGTTTTTAAAAAATGCAATTTATTGGGACGACAAGGCGTTATATGGTGTTGTGTGCTCCCCTGATCAATCTATCTTACCCGGTTCTATTTTGGGAAGGTACACGTGTATAGATATGCTTATTTAAAACCTGATGTTCTGACTTCTCGTCACTTTTCCGCCAACTTCGACTACATTTCATCGTGATAGCACTCCGCAGTCTTTAGTTTTCGCGCTGCTATGTTTTCCAGGTCGTCTTATCCTTTTTTTTTTCAAATTCCGCCATTTCCTCCCGAATTGTTGTACGGCACTCAGATTCGGGGTGTGGCAAGGGCTTGTCGACTTATGAGAGATGGCAAAATGAATTATTTGAAGGACATGGAGAATCGTCTTCGCGAGGAGCAGAAGGCATCGGGTGCACATCGTGAGGCATTGCTTGAGCAGTGCCATCGCCATCTTAGTGAGGCGAACCAGTACAGGGAACGGATGGAACGAACGCAGCTTGTGGGTTTTTAATTCCATACTTTTCGTGTGGGGTTTTTTTTTTTAAAGTTTTGCCCGTGTTCGCGCAAAATCGATCGCATGATTGTCTTGCTGTCAACAAATGCTGCATTTTGGCTTATTCTTTTCTCGACCAAACGAGGCATATATTTCGCAATAGTATTGCTTCAGGGAGATGGACGTAGTGCTTCAGGGAAGATTTGGGTTCTTAGCTTGCCAACTAGGGACTCAGATCGCGTGAGTTCGGGTTCACCAGAGGTAGGCAGACCTCGAAGGCCTCCTAGGTAGGGATGCGTAAGTTGTGGCATTCAGTTGTGGTGAAAGTTGTGGCTGATTCATCTTTTCGTGCTGAAATTGTGAGAACTAAGAAAACGTAAACGATCTTTTTGTAAGGAATCTGTAGTGTTGAATGTCTGTCCTTTGGAGAAGGGATCTAAGGAACGGATTTGTTTTTGTGTGGGCGCATCGTTTGCTATGGCGAATGTTATGTGCTGCGATAAACGATTATCATTTGCAATCTTTGCACTATTCCATGAGATTTTGTTGTTATTTAGGAATGAATATGGCCACATATAATCGAAATCATGGTTTAAGTGTACAAAGGCATCTGTGAGCACTATTGGGGTGGTGAATATGAATGAATGATTTGATTGCTTGGCTATGTACATTGGTGTAGCATATGTGGTTTGATACTGTTGTAGTTACGTGATTGCGTGCTGTTTACTCCGAACGTATGCTGAGTCCTGTGCTAACGTGTTTACGTAAATGCCATTGTATTTAGGAGTACGAATTTGTGCAAGCAGAAATGCGTCGTCAAGAAGAGGCGGTGGATCGTAAGTTGGCTGAGAAGGACGTCGAACTGATGAAATTGATGGAGGAGAGAAAAATGAGCAGGAAATATGAGGCGGGCGAAGCTGAACAAAGAATCGCACTTATGAGTGAGAAGCTGATCGCCAAACAGACGGACATCGAGCGACTCGAGGGAGAAAAAAGAGCACTTGCGCTGCGCCTTGAACGCTGTGAGGTACGTTCTTCTAGAAATGGCTTGCATATGGTTTTTTTTGGAGTATTTTTTTTTTATTTGAATAAAGGGGTGATGTAATGCTGTCCATTCTAAAAATTGTAGTGGGATGCTTTTAGCACTTATTTTTTCATAGTCAGTAGAACTCGAAAAACTGAACTTCTGGTTGTATCCATAATTTTGCGTTGCCTCGTTCCTCGAAATGACGACTGTTGCTTGATTTGATGCGTAAAGTTGCCCGTAGTGTTACGTTGTATAGCATGGCATAATTGACCTGCAGAAACGGCTTTAATGTGCGCCAGGCATTAGAGAACATGGATGATGCGAGCCGAGCTTGGGCATCGTCTTTGTAACATTAGTACTGTGGGCGACAACTTTATTAGGTTAGCAAGGGGGGGGGGGGAACTCAGGCGATAATTTTTTGACCTAGTTTAAGTCTCAGTAGCTTATTAAGACACTCAGATTTCTCTTGGTGAAAGTAGCGTTATTCTGGTAGGAGTTTTATTGATTGCTTTTATTTTCGAGCAGCACGAGTAGTTCTTTTAACGAAACGGCTTCGCTATTTTGGAAAGTCTGTAATCTTCGTAATCTTCGGCTTTCTGAAAGCGATGAGGTGGTAATTCGGAATTGTCTTTTAGTTGTGCAAAGTTTCAGTTGTGCGAATAACTGCGCGATTGATAAAGCTCATATTGATATTTCATTTGTTTAGTGGCCGATAGGAAAATTTTATTGATAGGGCGTTAAAAAATCACAGTATATCAATAACAGTTTTACTTAACTCTTTTTCGCGTAAAACGAGTAATATTTATGTTTTGTGCTCACGAGTCGCCCATGTTTACCAAAGTCTCATCGAGATTATTTTCTTTAACATTAATTTTAACGTCTCAGCATTTACGAACATTTCTGGCTAAGTGCTCATTCTTCGATCACTGATCTGTTTTATTCATTGCAGCGAATTTATGCGTCATTTACCTACGATACTTCATATTTTACCGTAATATAGAGTAACCTTTGTTTCAGCGAGCGTATCGGCAGGCAGAGGCGGCCGCAGTGAAAGCGTGCGCAATAGACATGCGGGAAATGGGAGGTGCAGGCGGTACAGTGCGCGGTTCAGGCTTCTTGCAGAAGGCACCTGGCGACAGCGCGTCAATCGTGGCTGCCAAATCGATTCTCACTGGCGTCGATATGATTGGGTAAGTTGACACTTAGCGTAAGCACCAAAGAGCCAGAGTTAATGCTTAATTTCAAGCACAGTTTTACTGTACGGTCCCTCTTGCAACTTTTGGGCAGTGATACCAAGCACCTGACATTTTCAGTAACATCATTTGAATCGAGCATCTTTCAGTTTATTGCTGTTTCCACAAAACATGTTCAGTTTATGCTTTCTACACAAGACAATGATTTTATTCGATTGTGCTTTTAAACAAGATAGATTCTGTTCTCTTCAATTGATTACTTCTCAGAAGATGTCTCTTTCATTCACATTGTTAAAGAAAATGAAGTTTCAGGTTGCGATTAGCCAATTTTATGCGCAGCCCGGTGTTCCGGATCTTCTTTCTACTTTATTGCATCCTTCTCCATGTGTGGGTATTCTTCGTGCTGTTCACGTACACACCAGAAATTCATCCTCTCTGAGAACGCGCTCGTGCCTTTGGTTGCATAGGGGACAGTTTATTGTTTTGTTTTATTTAGTGTGGTGTGATGGCTGTAAAGTGATCGTTATGCTGTCCTTTCGGAGGATGACCAGCGGGGAATGCAATCAAAAGAACACGATCCGGAACAGAGATGGAGTGGAAATTGCGACAAATTATTTTGTAAGATCCGAGAGGAGGTGTGAGGTGTTCTTTCGTTTTAGAACATTCGTGTTGGATTTAGTGGAGAGTGAGCATTTGCAGCTGCACACTTAATTGAAAATGCTCGTTCAGATTTTGAAGGCAGTAGCGAGCGAGCAATTTTTGTACGGAGAGCACTCTTTAAATATGTAATGTATACTTAAAAGTCTCATCTCCATTATATTATTCTTCTTCTGTGATACGGTATCATATTGCGACTGATGCACCGATGATGTTTTTGTTTCAAGCGTTCCAAATTTTGCGGGCACCCTCATCTGAAGGGTGAAGGTCTTGAATTTTTATATTGTCTACGTCTGTCTTATGTTGCTACGGGCGCAACAAATGATGTTTCTTTGGGTTCATCTTCATTTGCAGGATTGCCATATTAGGTTTTTGTAGAAATCATCTGGAGCCCGCCGCAGGTGCTCTTGACCTGAATAAAATGGGATTCATAGTGAGAGATTTGTCCGCGCTCTTGTTTGGGCGAAAACGTTGACTCATTAACGGTTCGTCGGTTGCGTGAAATTCTGATACCTGCTTCAGCTCTTTACGGTCGAGTACCTTCGTTGCTTGTGGCATTCTCTAGGATTTTTTGTGGGGATATTTATTGGGATACCGTTATCTGTTTGTTTTGAGTGGCGCATAAAATTTTTTCCGGTTGCTTGTTCTCCCACAGTTTTCCTTTCAGACGGTCGGTTTGTCTTAAATTGAATCATTTCCTTTGGTCATCACCTGCATTGTGTAAAGATCTCAGAGATGACGCAGAGAATGAGACGGGACAAGCAATTAAATAAAGGGGAGCTATGGATGAGGTACTGTTCAGGAAGCTTGGTCAAGGTGAAGGAAGAGAATGTTGAAGAAAGGTGACAAATTGGCTGTCTACGGTGGACAAAAATGGGAGCGAATATAAATAGATTCAGCGTTCAGTGTTCGTTTGTTTTCGTTGTGGTTGTTGGATGGAGAGAGAGAACGTGAGCGGTATCTTCATAAATTTTCTGTTGTATTAGTGCTGTCGCCTATAAGTGAGCTTCAAGCGTTAGTGGTGGTTTTCTTTCTAAGAAGTTTTAGAGCCGTTGTTTAGAAAATGCGGGAATGTTTTTTTTTTCTTTTGGGAGGGGGGGGGGCTTGAGAATCTTGGTTATTTCCAAGTTCTGTGGATGTTTTTACGAAGGACAACGGACCGAGCATTATAAGGTTTTGAAGAGGAGAGGCATTCTGCAGTATGAACTGGTTCCGTTTTGTTTTCGTTTCCATACATACAACGAGAAGAAAGGGTGCATAACTTCTCCTGTGCTCTCGTACTTGCTGGAGTCGATTATTTATGAGCTGTTTCGAATGTATATTGCTACCTAAGTTTGTTCAATTGGTCTCGTATTGTACGATTTTTCAGTGCTTTGTTGAATTGCTCGACCCGAATAAATGCATAAGTGCAAATTAGCACGTTAATTTTCTGTAAGTGCCGACCTTGTTTTTTAAATTTTTTATTCATCGCTGCGGATTGTTTTTCTTCTTTTTTCATTTGCACTATTTCGTTCTTTTGAATTCCGACTACGAATAAATGAGGCAGTTCTAAAGCATTATGCTTTTTTGTTTTGCATTCCTGTTGTTTAGCGATTACAATATCTGCTTCTTGTTTTCCTTTTCGCTTTTGTTTCGTTTCATTTTAAACAGAAACGAGATTGTGTTGAAATTTTATCGGTGAAGATTTAACAGTCAGTTTCTTCATATTCTGTGCTGCGCTTAGTTTTTCGAGTTTTTCGTACCGCACAGAGCAAGAGCGCTCTTCTCACATCGTTTTTAATCCGAGGTAGTAATTCCATATTTTTTTCGCTTCTGGCTTATTGAGATTAGGGGATCGCTTGCACGAGTCGGCCGTAGTGCGGACTGAAAACGCGTGTACTAAAAGTTATCGAAAGCGCGAAATTTGAATTCTCGGTATCATATCTTCGCCTGGTCTGTTTTGTTGCATTTGCTTGATCGAATGAAAGTATTTCGAAATCATCGGGTGCGGGGGATCGATGGGATGGGTCAACATTCTTGCTTCATGGGGTCATAGTTGGGAAGAGATTAAGGTTGCTGCTGAACAGAGTTTACTGCTGGCGAACATGTCATTTTCATTCATATCGTTATCATTCGTAAAAAGCTTCCAGTGGTCATCGAACCAAGAACGTTTCGTTTTGGCCTTTTTGCTGAGCTTTCCGTTTGTGGTCACTACGGTATAGCTGTGTTGCTGTACAGTTAATAAGTGCTAATCGAATAAATGTGTACGTCTCAATAGAGGCAGAGAAGAATCATTGCATAATTATTGATGAAAGTCGGTCATGTTTCACTTGAAGCAGAATGAGTAGTGTCATTTTTTTTGCTCCCGCGCCCTAGGTATTTATCAAATGTTTGCGTTGTGTGCGACAAGTGCATCGTCATCTTCGAAGTACACTTTTATAAACGGATTTAATATGGAGCTTGTGGTTGCGATTGATTAACTGGCGTAGCGTTATAGATATACTCTAGAATTGTCGTCTAGCGAACGGAGATGGCCGCAGCTCAGCAGGTGCCGCAGTCGTTGAGGCCAATAGCACATTATGTGAAGATTGCGAACGAGAATGCGGCTCGTGATCCGATCATCTATTATTGGTGTTAGTATTCATTTGATTATCCATAATAATATCAAGAGAATTGGTGAACTATATACTGGCTTCAGTGTGTTCCCTTTACTTAAACTTTTCACCGATTTTTAAAACTTTAGTCTGATTTCCTGCTTTAAGTTTTGTAAGTAAAAGCAGATTCCTCAATGGTTCCCTGATAAGAGAGTTGGTAACCGTTATTGACTATGGTCATAATTTCAACATAAACAGTTAGAATGTCCTCTGTTTTAGGCCTTTTCTACGCGGTTCAAACAGGCATGTCGTTAGACAAAAGCTCGCCTGGCGCGCTTCAGTATCTCACTTCGCTGTTGTCCACACTCGAGAATGTACGTTTGGGACAGCCGTTTTTTGTTTTTTCCACATGCTGATAGCAAATTTGAACAACGATTTATAGTTAGAGAAAGTCAGGCAAACGGGAAAAAGGGTTTTAGAAATATGTTACGCTCCAAAACTGGAATGTGAAAATTGGAAAGTTTTGTAAATCATTATGGTTCATAAAACCAGATTTTGACATTTAGCATTAAATTTTTAGTATCATTAGTTCCATTAGTTCAGCACTGTGTACCGCTGGAGTATTCTACATTTGCAGCGCCAACTTAGTTTGCTTCCGTTTGTGACTGCCTCTTTTAGTTTCGTACGTTCATTCTGCCTGCATGAGTTTGTAAACGATCCATCTTTAAGACGAAGAAACAGTTGGCAGGACAGGAGGCGTTGACACAGGATATGGTCGCACAAGCGCATGTCGAAAATTTTGCACTCAAACTTTTCGAATACGCTGACAAGAATGATCGCCAGTCCAATTTCTCCAAGTAGCTTATTTTTATTCGATTGCCTTTGTTGCAGTTTCACGGTCCATATGGAAATTTGCAGTCACGGCTGACGGATGTTGAAATGCAGTTTTTTTTTTTAAATGAGGAACTACTGAGTTATGAGTAGAAATGAGTTCTCGGCAAGTCGGAAATAATCTGTAAATGAAAAAAAGTGAGCAGTTTGCAGACATATAGACTTATACGTTCAGCATACTCCCATGACATCTGATGAGGTTGCGGGGTTATAGCTAATATTGTTGCGAAAAAATGTTTGTCAAAAAGTGCAGTTAATGATTTAATGATTTATTTCTCGTTAATTCAAAGACAGCTTCAATTCGCCATAGACATAATTGTCCGGTGAACATGCAGTATTCAAATTTCATCCTTGCATGTGTGTTTGAATGGGTATTTTGGAGGATGTAAAGGCGTTACAGTACCCCATAGTACCTGACTGAAAAGAAAGATTTGCGAGTTTTAACGAAGAATTTGTTGTTTGTTCAGCAGGAAAATAGACGAAGCCAAAAAAGCCTCACAAGTGGAATTTGGTCCACATTTTATTCCCAAATCCCGTCCTTAGTAACCGCCCTAAAGAATTCGTTCTTTTCTTTTCTTCGGAGGCTTGGTAAATTCATCAATTTTTTCTAATGGTTCGATTTCGTCATTTTTTCCTCGTTTTCCCAGGATTCGGTCAGAATGTGACGATTCTGCGTAATTAATTAGTAAGCTATGAGTAAATCATGTCAGCTATGGAGCGAAGATCTTCCGAAAAAAAGACCTGCCTAATGCCGTTTCGCATTTACACTTTTAGGAACGTTGTCAAATCGTTCTATACTGCTGGGCATTTAATCGATGTTTTGACGCTGTTTGGGGAGCTCGATGAAACGCTTGTCGCCACTCGTAGATACGCGAAGTGGAAGGTAATGTTTTGGATACGTTTTTTTGAAACGTTTAACTGAGTAGTTCAGTAAAGGAATTTGGGTAACTTTTCGTTTTGGCGGAGTAAATTTATTGGTTAGCTCACATTATTTACGTAGTTTTCCTGAGGCCAAAGCTTGAAAGGCATGTTTGCAAGTGATGCTTTCGGTGTTTTCTCATCGCTTAAATACGCATTGAAAAAATTGAATGAATGAATACACGAGAAGGTATCACTGATCACCGGAAGCTAAAATTGCTTGGAAATTCACAAACAAATGAGACGTCATGATATTCTAATATTTGACCCTTCTTAATGGATTTCGTTTGCTTCACGGCGTGTTTTGTTATGTTTTCAACTATGTGCTGCAATGTTATCTTGAATTATTTCGTTATTGATTTATCGTTCAGAAATTTTATTTCTTGTTCTTAGTGCAGTCTTGAGTTTTTAATAAGTGCGCTGTTTTGACGACCACCTACTTTAGTCTCTTCAACGGTTTTTTGATGTCCTCTCTCTCTCTCCAGTTTTTTTCTTCACTGATCGCATTTATGTGCACCTCATTTATTTTTTTTCCTTTATAAATGAACAATTATGATTCCCATCATCTTACTTTCATTACATGTTTTAGGCGACTTACATTCATAACTGTTTGAAGAACGGCGAGACTCCTCTTCCAGGGCCACCCGTGCTTGAGGGCGAGGGAGAGAATCTCGAAGTACCGGTGCCACGTAATATACTTTTCTCTTCTGTTTCGCTCTTCAGTGGATGTTGTGCTAGAGGATTGGCCGATGTGATGAAAGCACCGAGTTTTAATACTTTTTTGCCTTTAATGAGAACTACGTTGTAACCTCGGTCTGTTCATCTGTCGGCCTCTGTATGCCCCGTCTTTAGCGCTGCCCAAGGCTGAAATGTAATCCTGTGCAAGCCATGATATGATCGAGGTAGAGGGTCCGTTTCTTGTGACTTTTTTTATTTATAGGTTACTTCCCAAAAACAGATTTTTATGTCTCTTGCATCAGTTGATGACTTTGACTGTTCTTTTGCCATCGTTCTTACGTGAATATCGTGGAAAGAAGTTGAGGTTACCGTCGCACACTTCGTTCGGCCGATCACAGAGTTACTGCTATAAATTGGTGTTCAACTTTACATTTTTTTTTCATGCACTTGATTGCGTCATTACTATCGCTTTGTGCTGTCAAATAACACTGTTCGATTCCAGCTGGGAGCTTTTTTAGCCCATTAATATTTTTTCGTCGGTGTTGGATTCAACAAAGACTGGAATGTAACTGTTTCTTTTCCAGCAGGGCCAAATACAACCGCTGCGTCACGTCCAGGCCTTCCTAATGAGGTCTGTGGCTCATCGACGGATACGCAACATCAGACTGTTCCCCCGGATGTCCCACCTGAGCGACCAATAGCTCCAGCTCGTTCGCAGCCAGCTTTGGACGGTTCACCAGCGGCAGCTCCAACCGCCTCATCACGCTCGATTCCGGCTCCCGGTGCGCAAGTGGCCGCAGGAGAAAGCAAATCGGGATCTAAAGGTCACTCCAAACTCACAATGGACGATTTCATTGAAGCGCAAAAGTACGCAAAATATGCGGTCAGTGCACTTCAGTATGAAGATGCCACTACCGCCATTGAGAACATGCACAAGGCATTAGACGTTCTCACCAAATACGACTGAAAATGAGGTCCCAGCAATGGGGGTGTTGTTATGAAAATGCGATCTCGAAATGGGTTTTGAAAAACCTCGTGAGGTACAAAGGAGAGGTGATGTCCAGTCTCACTAAGGAAAATGTTTTCCACCACTAATCTGTTCGAATTGCGCAATGAAAAAGAGAGGGGAGGAGGTATTATTCGTAACGAGTAGGGGGCTGAGTTAGTTTCCGAGTTCCATGTTCTAGTTAAAGCGAGCTGAAGAGTGCAAGAATATGGAAGGCGAAAGAGAAAATCGTTAGTTCCTAAAGTGTGTGTCATGCTTTAACGGAGCCTGCACGCGTATCATTTGCTTAAATATCTTAGTGGCATGGGATTTCATTTCAGAATATAGCAATATCGAGTGCTGTAAGCGTTATGCTTTAAAACCTTAGCATTTTTATGAGCGATCCTTTGCAAACAAGATAATGCATTTTGTTGAGCGCATTATGTGTTTTCGCGGCCGGTGTTGCTCATATTGTTTTTGTTGGGTCATTCTGTTGCTGTAGTTTACGTTTGAAGAGGGTCTTCACTTATTGCTCGTCTCTACTAAAGGGGTACATTTGTCTTTTCATGAATTCTTTTTGGGATCATTCCATCAGAGGGTCGTTAGTGTGTTGGTTGTCCATCTGTACTTTAATTTCTTTAGTTTGATGTTTCTTTCCGTTTACACACAATGGACAGCTAGGAAATTCGAAGTTTTCTTGATCTTTCTCATTTTATTCAGGAGAGGATGCATCACTTTGATGTGTTTGATCATGAAATTCTTTGATCACTATTTGCAGAGTTATTTTAGTTTTGTCGAATAACGTTTGATTCGTAAATTTTTAAGCGTATACGATTATTTTAGTGTTCCGTGAGAAATATTCGATTCGAAATTGCGTTGTTTTTGGTAGCGCACCGTACGAGTAACAGTGACGATATTATAGGAATGGTTATGTGATCAGTGGGGAGCCTATAAATGAGAATATTGTAAGAAGTTTTTTTTTTAGCACATCCATGATTACATGTTTTTTTCCTGTTTGCTGCTTTCTGCTGAACAGAAAGTTTTCATAACACAGATAGATGGGAAATTTACTTGTTCCCTTTCATATCGTAAATTAGGGCTCGTTTCGTTGTGCTAACGAAGCTTCGCTTCACTTACTGTTTTTAGACTTGATGTGTGCATATGTTTATTTGATTTTGCACCTATTGATTCGCAAATTCGTTGTTTTTCGCTTCTCTCTCAGTTTATATCGTCCATTAACTCAACAACTCCTGTGTGAACGTTTTAATTCGGGCACAAAGATGTTACTTCATTTTATGGGACTAGATGAGAAGCGCTAAGGTTTTCTTTTGAAAATATTTTTCAAAATGATTGTTAGGAGAGATATTTGCACTTATATGGGCAGAAAATAAGGTAACAGTATTTTTCTCTCATATTTTGTACCGTTCTGCGCACACTGTAATATCTCTTTTCTTGTCTTACCGAGTAATTCAAATTTCTCTTTCATATTCGGCTGTTCAAGCAGCTGTGTTCCTTTAATGCCATCCAGCGGAATTTAGGTCACCCATTCATAACGCACCAGATCAGTGCAAAATTTTACCACTTTTAGGTTTTTGATATCACTTTCCACTATTGTGATTTGTCGAACTTTTTGTAAATTTACCATTGTCACTTCATGTGTGCAATATGCTTAGCGAACTGGTTCTCTATTTCGAAACGTTTAAAACAATGGCGTGAAAATAGTTGATTTTCATGAATATTTGTCACATGCATTGTTTGAAAATTAGTATTAAAAAAAAAGAAAGAATCTGCATCCATATTGCAGAGAGATCCGTCTATCTTTTCAGAATCTTTCGGACCTGCAAACCTTTTTAAAAAAACACTTTGGTAATATAATATTGCAATGAATGGTAGGAAAATTGAGAGAATTGAGGGTAGCGGAGGG
>JPKZ01003226.1:378553-398365 GCA_000803305.1 Toxocara canis
TAAACACATGTAAACATACATACATATATATGTATGTGCACGTATGTATATAGATGTATATACATATATATGTATATATGTATATACATATATATGTATATATGTATATAGACGTATGTATATATAGTATATATATATACATAAATATATATACATACATATACATATATATATATATATATTTATGTATATAGGCGTTATGTCAAAGAGTGCGTAAAACAATTAGAATTGCCACTAATTCAACGGCCTCCTAGGCAGCCGAAAATGTTGAAATAATGTTTCAGGAATTTTAATCCATCGTTTACCTGTAAACTTGTTAGAAAGGATTTCAAAAAAAAGACTGGACACTATGCTTTTGTTGTTGTTGGACAGTAAGACCTATCGTTTGTTTTTCATGTGTGTTATTTTTCGAATGACCCGCCGAAGAGGAAGTTAGCGCAAGTATGAGGAAGGTGTAAAGTTGTAATCGATTGCTTAAAAGAGTTATATTGTCTGAAGATTTCGCATTTTTGGTGAGATCCTGACACTGGCTTACCGATAGAGAGAGTTTTGAGACGTGCTGCGTTTCGATTAAAGAAGTCATCAGGGAGACCGGTTTCATTGAATTCCATATGACTCAGCACAATCTGCAAAAATATAGATTTACGAATCAAGTTTCCATCTGGTTGTGGTTTTTGTTTTGTTTTTTTTTTCTCAATCGCGATTATCCGATTTGTCTAACAGCACAAAATTTGATTCATTTCGTTTTTAATGTGTTAAATTTGAAAAAGAAAAATTGTTCGAAATTTCAGTTAGAATTTCTGAAAAATAGTTTAATCAGAGACTTCGTTGGTACAAAAACAATTGAGCAGCCATGAACCTCGATGAATATAATTCACTAAAAGTGCACTATATCCATTGTTTACCTGTAAACTTGTTAGAAAGGGTTTTTTTTTTTTAATGACAGAAAATTTTATCATCGATCATTAAAAGTAGCCAAGCGTTCTCTCTAATTTTAAAGATAAGGTGTAGCATATTAATATAAGCTTTTCTGAATGTTCATAACCCAATATAATGCAACTCTCTTAAGGAAACTTTCAATCATGGAACTGTTGTTGTTTATGGCTCGGCCCGCATTTGCTACCACCATGTCGGCGGTAAAAATTAAATGCGAATCCGAAAATGAGTTCTAAGTCAAAACTAGTTATAATGCGAATCGCGAAAGATTTTGTGGGCATAGATGTTTTTAAAGGTTTCTCTAAGCACTGATAGTGCCGTGAATAGTATTTGACCGGCCAAAATGGAGCAAAATGGAACCGGCCAAAATGGAACCTCAATTGACCAAAATGGAACCTCATTATACTTACAGTCGAAGCGCTTCACCGCCGAAAATTTGATTTGCACCTCGATATGCTTTAGTATGGCGTACTGTTTGAAGGAGAAAAAAAAAAGGACTATATCCCACATTAGCCGACAAGGTTAGCATGAATGGCAGAAGCGGCGATCAGGTGTTATTTTACTGCTCATCATGACGTCGCATAACACTGAAGCAGTTTTTTTTTCTCGTGGAACTTTGTGAGAGTGATTTGGGAGCGCAATTTACAACATTTTTTTGCGCCTTTTTTCAATCATCCAAAATTTTCCTGCAGAGGTCATCATCGACCAGCTTTTTTCCTTTTTTTACTTTTATGACTGCTAACGATATACGTATCCCAGTGGTTTGGGGCGCGATCAGAATATTGAAAAATTGTTTAGAGTTTTGCATTGAGCACGTAATGCGTCTTCTAGAACGCATTTGAATTGTCCGGCGCCTAGGGAGAACATCTTTTTACTCCAGCGAGCTCCCGTTCACTGACCTGCATTAAGACTGTGAGCGAAGAAAGCATCAAACAAAGCTCAGCGTTGAAAAGACCATTCGAATTGTTGACGTGGAACGGAATGCAGTGCATATATTTGTTTTTTGATGTTAAGATCGGGAAGAATTGCGAATTATAATTACTAATGGAGGCATTTTTCTCCCTTAATTTTTTCATTGCTTTCATGTTTTATTTATTTTGCTGCATCCATTAATTCGTGATTTCAAAGGAAGTTTCCTCACTGCATTCCCCATATATCTCCGTTAACTAACTTCTCTTCACTTTTCGGTTTTCCTTATTTTCATCGAAAAAAAAAAACGAAGGCAAAGAACTGGCATACGATTTCAGACTCTGATTTGGTCGCCTACCTTTTAAAGGGTCGCTTACTGAGTCGAAAGATCGGTTCATGTAGGCAAATTTAGTATTTTGTTGAATTGATGGCAAAATAGCTTTAGTCGGTGTTTTTCAGTCTTACAAATTGATGATTTAACATTTATGATTGGAAGTATTTTTTGTGTACGCAGTAAATGCAGAGTAGGAATGGTTGCGGCCTGTTTCTTAAAAGCTATGAAGAAAATAACACTACTATGTGAACTAATACGAGAAATTATTTATACCTTCAAATTTTCCCTCTAATTTTCTCACTCATTCATATCCTATCGTTTAAAGCATATTAGCTAGTCTTGCACTGTTTAAATTTCCGGGAAAACCTATCCATGTCATTCACTCTCTGTGCACTTCATCCCAAACTCGCATATCAGCCTAGGCTTCTATTTACCTCGTCGACGGTGGCGTTTGCATCGGCGACCAGCGAAATGGCTTTGTTGAGGTCTTCAAGTGATGAGCCATAGAGACAACTGATTGCGACACTGGAATCAGTTTTTATTTTACAGAAGCATAGCAGCAGATCGTTCAGCGAAGATGTTTCGAAATTGAATGTTTCCTCTAAGTTATCGATATCCGCACAGCCTGGAATACCCGTTTGCTTTGCATAAGCCGGAATCAAAAGGAACAAAATCGAGATGAGAAGGAGTCTTGAGAAGGCAGACAGATGCGAAACAATCGTACTTGGATTGCACGACATTCCTTTTACAAGGTTTGGTGAATCATTTGAATGAACCTTGCTTAAGTGTCGATCCGTGAGACAGATACTTTTGTACTTTGGAATCTCTGCGCGGATCGAATTACGTGCAGAATGCTTGATGATCGGAGAAGACGAATATTTTTTGCAGAGATTTGCGGTGATTTGCTGATTGCCATCCCTAAAGGCAAATTTAGTTTGCCCATCGTATCGTTTATTCGTTGAAGCATTAACTGAACTGTCAGAACATTTCGAACGATCATGCTGTGCATGGCTTAGCGTAGATGTATGCAAATTAATATATGCGTTGTAAAATGAGCACGATGGACAGCATGCCAAAATGGACTCGGAAGATGGACTCGAATCAACGGCCACGTCGCATAAATCGTGAGCTACAATAATGCAGTTAATGTGAGCAGAACGTGAATGCGGAATGGAACTGTTAGAGAATACCATCGATTTCGATACGTTGTAGTTCCTCAAATAGACCGATACGGATGTGAAGAGATGCGGGCAATTGTAGCCAGTAACTGAAGAAAGCCCGATGTTGCTCTAACAACATCGCAACATTGTACCACAGAAGTGTGAGCGGGATGGCGGTTGGCAGGAAGCGGGATTGGGCGAATGAGATGTACGAATGAAGGCGACTATCTTTCTGATGCTGCAAAAGCGTTCAGCAATTTGGGTGTCATCGTGTGAGGTGGTCGCTGCGCAACGCTCGGTCGACCGACCGGTTTCCGACGATACATCATCAACGCCGCATCGAAGGCGCGTTCTGCTCGATTATGCATACGCATCTTAAGTTTGTCTTATCCGTTGACGCTGGTCGACCTACTGCTATCCACTTTGCTTTTCTCCACCCGTTGTCTGTCTCATCCTCTTCCCCCTTCCTTTTCCTTACGCTGCCTTCACTTTTCGGTTATACGTGGTCGGCCCAATTTTCGGCTGCTGGAATTTTCCTTCCGTCTTTTGTCAATATTGCTTCATCTGTTCTCAGGCGTTCTTCCGTCAACCGAAAACTGTTGTGCAAATGTGTCGAATATATCATTTTGTCGTTTTTGATTGTCATGGCCATCGTTTCTTGTCTCTGTTTCCTGCTTTTAAAACTTTAAGTTTTTTTTTTTGATTTCGCTTCCATTTTCTGTAGAATCCAGCCTTTCATTTCGCTTTGCCTAGTTATGTTACTGATGTTGAAGTGTAGAACTGACCTTCAATAGAGATATCTCCTTCTTTTGCTTCCAAATGAATTATATTGTCCAAAGTATCTCTGCAAAGACATTAACAGAAGCTGCCTGATATCGCGATTATCGTACCACAGATGTTCTGGCGAAGAAAACGCTTTAAATAACATATGGCTCTTTGGAAATTCTTGTTCATTTTTCACATCGCTTTTTAGGCGCTCATCGCCACACTGAAGCGCACTGTGGGGCCCATCGTGTCCATGCGTACATTTGTGTATATGCGTTTGTGTGTATGTTTATGTTTGTCTGTCTTTCTGTTCACCTGGCAGTTTAAATCCGAAGCTCGGCAAAAGTGCTGCAATGAAATTTGACAAGCAGAATGTGTAACGTGGACGCCCGAAATTGATGAATTACTAAATGAGTTGTGCTGCATAGAAAGGTGATGTAGATCAAGGGAATAATTCTCATCAACTTCAGTTCCTATCTTCCAAAATTTGTGCTGCTTTACAAGACATGCGTGAAATATAGCTCGTAATGTGAATTTCCAAATGTGAAATGGGAAATTTTGAGGAAACGGGTGAGCAAATCCCTCGAAAATGGATGCGAACAACAGAGAGAGCAGTTCTGGTCTCGTCAGCTTTACTTCAAAGAACGTCTAGCAAAAGCATGTATTTGAGTACGGACTAAATAAAAATGCTGAACATTTTTTTTTTCATTTTGCTTTCGAACGATTCTTTTGTCGTCTTAACAGTGATTATTGAAAGTGATTTCATGCCGTCATCTAGTACGCTGTCCAACTTCTCACCCCAATAGCTGCATTAATTAACACGTTATTCTTAAAACTTGGTTTTAGGCGTTTTTTTTTTTGCTTCTTTACGAGCAGTTTTATTTTCGACTCGTTGGGCACACTGAGGAGCATTTACGTTTGCCTATTGCAGATATGTTGGTCCGAGAGAGCCAAAAAGTTTCAGTGAGGAGAATCTGCCCGACAGCGAGGGGGATCTGGCTGAAGAGGAAGCCAAGCAAAAGAGCAGTCTCAATCAACTTCATCAAGAGGTGGTGCACTGTTGGACTTATTTTCTCTACAACAGCTGTCCACCTGCATGTCATCTTTATTCTCTTGTACATGTGCTTGGCTAAAACAGAGACCATTCAGAGCATTATAATGTTGCCCTGCTTTGGTCTTGTTTAGTTCAGCTTGAATTTTTAAATATCATATGATGTCTGCTTTTCGGGTTAATTGAGCAGGATTCTCATTTTCTCAGAGTTCCGTTCTTTCTAGCTGGGAAATTAATTGTTTATGATTGTTTACGATGGACCACCTTAATCGCAAATTTTTACAAGTGGGTAAACATTGTGGCATCTGCCGTTGGTTCTCTTCATAAGGAAGAAACATGGTAAGGAAACTTGAATAAATTTCTTCTGATCGCCTCGAAGAGCACCTTGATGGCATTTGCTATATGATGGAGGCGAATGCTAGGCAATTCTAAAGTTTCCACTGTTTCATAGGTGGGCGACCGTGAAACACTCGTTGCCTAAGTGACGAGTGATACATTCTGATTCGTAGTGATTCCAGATGGAGTTCCCACAATCTTAGCAAGATAAATGAATCAGACGTATTAATTAGTATTTGCTTTAAAATTATTCTGTCAATTCGTTAGCCAGCTGCTAATAAAAACTAACAATAATTAAGTTGTGTGCAGCTGGTAACTAAGTAAACAAGTCTATTAAATCAGTTAATCACGGATCTTACTCTATTAAGCTTTTCGACTCATACAACGAATAATCACAACGAAACACTATATACGAAATGCTTTCGACGAGCAAGTGGAATAGAAAAATTCAACTGAAACGTTACGGGCATCAAGGTTTTCAAAAATTATTAGTGCGAGAAAAAGCATCGGAAAATGAGGATTTGACAAAGGATTTGGTGAGAAATAAAGCTGTCTAGAAAAGAAACAGCTGCAAAACATCTTGGATGAACTAGAACGGGTTTAGAATGTTGGAGAGATGTTTTCACTAGGCATTTAAGAAACCTGGCATCGCTGTAGAGCATCGAAAAGCTTAATAGAGTAAGATCCCTGATTAACCGATTTAATAGACTTGTTTACTTAGTTACCAGCTGCACACAACTTAATTATTGTTAGTTTTTATTAGCAGCTGGCTAACGAATTGACAGAATAATTTTAAAGCAAATACTAATTAATACGTCTGATTCATTTATCTTGCTAAGATTGTGGGAACTCCATCTGGAATCACTACGAATCAGAATGTATCACTCGTCACTTAGGCAACGAGTGTTTCACGGTCGCCCACCTATGAAACAGTGGAAACTTTAGAATTGCCTAGCATTCGCCTCCATCATATAGCAAATGCCATCAAGGTGCTCTTCGAGGCGATCAGAAGAAATTTATTCAAGTTTCCTTACCATGTTTCTTCCTTATGAAGAGAACCAACGGCAGATGCCACAATGTTTACCCACTTGCAAAAATTTGCGATTAAGGTGGTCCATCGTAAACAATCATAAACAATTAATTTCCCAGCTAGAAAGAACGGAACTCTGAGAAAATGAGAATCCTGCTCAATTAACCCGAAAAGCAGACATCATATGATATTTAAAAATTCAAGCTGAACTAAACAAGACCAAAGCAGGGCAACATTATAATGCTCTGAATGGTCTCTGTTTTAGCCAAGCACATGTACAAGAGAATAAAGATGACATGCAGGTGGACAGCTGTTGTAGAGAAAATAAGTCCAACAGTGCACCACCTCTTGATGAAGTTGATTGAGACTGCTCTTTTGCTTGGCTTCCTCTTCAGCCAGATCCCCCTCGCTGTCGGGCAGATTCTCCTCACTGAAACTTTTTGGCTCTCTCGGACCAACATATCTGCAATAGGCAAACGTAAATGCTCCTCAGTGTGCCCAACGAGTCGAAAATAAAACTGCTCGTAAAGAAGCAAAAAAAAAACGCCTAAAACCAAGTTTTAAGAATAACGTGTTAATTAATGCAGCTATTGGGGTGAGAAGTTGGACAGCGTACTAGATGACGGCATGAAATCACTTTCAATAATCACTGTTAAGACGACAAAAGAATCGTTCGAAAGCAAAATGAAAAAAAAAATGTTCAGCATTTTTATTTAGTCCGTACTCAAATACATGCTTTTGCTAGACGTTCTTTGAAGTAAAGCTGACGAGACCAGAACTGCTCTCTCTGTTGTTCGCATCCATTTTCGAGGGATTTGCTCACCCGTTTCCTCAAAATTTCCCATTTCACATTTGGAAATTCACATTACGAGCTATATTTCACGCATGTCTTGTAAAGCAGCACAAATTTTGGAAGATAGGAACTGAAGTTGATGAGAATTATTCCCTTGATCTACATCACCTTTCTATGCAGCACAACTCATTTAGTAATTCATCAATTTCGGGCGTCCACGTTACACATTCTGCTTGTCAAATTTCATTGCAGCACTTTTGCCGAGCTTCGGATTTAAACTGCCAGGTGAACAGAAAGACAGACAAACATAAACATACACACAAACGCATATACACAAATGTACGCATGGACACGATGGGCCCCACAGTGCGCTTCAGTGTGGCGATGAGCGCCTAAAAAGCGATGTGAAAAATGAACAAGAATTTCCAAAGAGCCATATGTTATTTAAAGCGTTTTCTTCGCCAGAACATCTGTGGTACGATAATCGCGATATCAGGCAGCTTCTGTTAATGTCTTTGCAGAGATACTTTGGACAATATAATTCATTTGGAAGCAAAAGAAGGAGATATCTCTATTGAAGGTCAGTTCTACACTTCAACATCAGTAACATAACTAGGCAAAGCGAAATGAAAGGCTGGATTCTACAGAAAATGGAAGCGAAATCAAAAAAAAACTGGACACTATGCTTTTGTTGTTGTTGGACAGTAAGACCTATCGTTTGTTTTTCATGTGTGTTATTTTTCGAATGACCCGCCGAAGAGGAAGTTAGCGCAAGTATGAGGAAGGTGTAAAGTTGTAATCGATTGCTTAAAAGAGTGATACTTCTCTGAAGATTTCGCATTTTTGGTGAGATCCTGACACTGGCTTACCGATAGAGAGAGTTTTGAGACGTGCTGCGTTTCGATTAAAGAAGTCATCAGGGAGACCGGTTTCATTGAATTCCATATGACTCAGCACAATCTGCAAAAATATAGATTTACGAATCAAGTTTCCATCTGGTTGTGGTTTTTGTTTTGTTTTTTTTTTCTCAATCGCGATTATCCGATTTGTCTAACAGCACAAAATTTGATTCATTTCGTTTTTAATGTGTTAAATTTGAAAAAGAAAAATTGTTCGAAATTTCAGTTAGAATTTCTGAAAAATAGTTTAATCAGAGACTTCGTTGGTACAAAAACAATTGAGCAGCCATGAACCTCGATGAATATAATTCACTAAAAGTGCACTATAAGTTCGCTGGGTTTTTTTTTTTTAATGACAGAAAATTTTATCATCGATCATTAAAAGTAGCCAAGCGTTCTCTCTAATTTTAAAGATAAGGTGTAGCATATTAATATAAGCTTTTCTGAATGTTCATAACCCAATATAATGCAACTCTCTTAAGGAAACTTTCAATCATGGAACTGTTGTTGTTTATGGCCCGGCCCGCATTTGCTACCACCATGTCGGCGGTAAAAATTAAATGCGAATCCGAAAATGAGTTCTAAGTCAAAACTAGTTATAATGCGAATCGCGAAAGATTTTGTGGGCATAGATGTTTTTAAAGGTTTCTCTAAGCACTGATAGTGCCGTGAATAGTATTTGACCGGCCAAAATGGAGCAAAATGGAACCGGCCAAAATGGAACCTCAATTGACCAAAATGGAACCTCATTATACTTACAGTCGAAGCGCTTCACCGCCGAAAATTTGATTTGCACCTCGATATGCTTTAGTATGGCGTACTGTTTGAAGGAGAAAAAAAAAAGGACTATATCCCACATTAGCCGACAAGGTTAGCATGAATGGCAGAAGCGGCGATCAGGTGTTATTTTACTGCTCATCATGACGTCGCATAACACTGAAGCAGTTTTTTTTCTCGTGGAACTTTGTGAGAGTGATTTGGGAGCGCAATTTACAACATTTTTTTGCGCCTTTTTTCAATCATCCAAAATTTTCCTGCAGAGGTCATCATCGACCAGCTTTTTTCCTTTTTTTACTTTTATGACTGCTAACGATATACGTATCCCAGTGGTTTGGGGCGCGATCAGAATATTGAAAAATTGTTTAGAGTTTTGCATTGAGCACGTAATGCGTCTTCTAGAACGCATTTGAATTGTCCGGCGCCCAGGGAGAACATCTTTTTACTCCAGCGAGCTCCCGTTCACTGACCTGCATTAAGACTGTGAGCGAAGAAAGCATCAAACAAAGCTCAGCGTTGAAAAGACCATTCGAATTGTTGACGTGGAACGGAATGCAGTGCATATATTTGTTTTTTGATGTTAAGATCGGGAAGAATTGCGAATTATAATTACTAATGGAGGCATTTTTCTCCCTTAATTTTTTCATTGCTTTCATGTTTTATTTATTTTGCTGCATCCATTAATTCGTGATTTCAAAGGAAGTTTCCTCACTGCATTCCCCATATATCTCCGTTAACTAACTTCTCTTCACTTTTCGGTTTTCCTTATTTTCATCGAAAAAAAAAAACGAAGGCAAAGAACTGGCATACGATTTCAGACTCTGATTTGGTCGCCTACCTTTTAAAGGGTCGCTTACTGAGTCGAAAGATCGGTTCATGTAGGCAAATTTAGTATTTTGTTGAATTGATGGCAAAATAGCTTTAGTCGATGTTTTTCAGTCTTACAAATTGATGATTTAACATTTATGATTGGAAGTATTTTTTGTGTACGCAGTAAATGCAGAGTAGGAATGGTTGCGGCCTGTTTCTTAAAAGCTATGAAGAAAATAACACTACTATGTGAACTAATACGAGAAATTATTTATACCTTCAAATTTTCCCTCTAATTTTCTCACTCATTCATATCCTATCGTTTAAAGCATATTAGCTAGTCTTGCACTGTTTAAATTTCCGGGAAAACCTATCCATGTCATTCACTCTCTGTGCACTTCATCCCAAACTCGCATATCAGCCTAGGCTTCTATTTACCTCGTCGACGGTGGCGTTTGCATCGGCGACCAGCGAAATGGCTTTGTTGAGGTCTTCAAGTGATGAGCCATAGAGACAACTGATTGCGACACTGGAATCAGTTTTTATTTTACAGAAGCATAGCAGCAGATCGTTCAGCGAAGATGTTTCGAAATTGAATGTTTCCTCTAAGTTATCGATATCCGCACAGCCTGGAATACCCGTTTGCTTTGCATAAGCCGGAATCAAAAGGAACAAAATCGAGATGAGAAGGAGTCTTGAGAAGGCAGACAGATGCGAAACAATCGTACTTGGATTGCACGACATTCCTTTTACAAGGTTTGGTGAATCATTTGAATGAACCTTGCTTAAGTGTCGATCCGTGAGACAGATACTTTTGTACTTTGGAATCTCTGCGCGGATCGAATTACGTGCAGAATGCTTGATGATCGGAGAAGACGAATATTTTTTGCAGAGATTTGCGGTGATTTGCTGATTGCCATCCCTAAAGGCAAATTTAGTTTGCCCATCGTATCGTTTATTCGTTGAAGCATTAACTGAACTGTCAGAACATTTCGAACGATCATGCTGTGCATGGCTTAGCGTAGATGTATGCAAATTAATATATGCGTTGTAAAATGAGCACGATGGACAGCATGCCAAAATGGACTCGGAAGATGGACTCGAATCAACGGCCACGTCGCATAAATCGTGAGCTACAATAATGCAGTTAATGTGAGCAGAACGTGAATGCGGAATGGAACTGTTAGAGAATACCATCGATTTCGATACGTTGTAGTTCCTCAAATAGACCGATACGGATGTGAAGAGATGCGGGCAATTGTAGCCAGTAACTGAAGAAAGCCCGATGTTGCTCTAACAACATCGCAACATTGTACCACAGAAGTGTGAGCGGGATGGCGGTTGGCAGGAAGCGGGATTGGGCGAATGAGATGTACGAATGAAGGCGACTATCTTTCTGATGCTGCAAAAGCGTTCAGCAATTTGGGTGTCATCGTGTGAGGTGGTCGCTGCGCAACGCTCGGTCGACCGACCGGTTTCCGACGATACATCATCAACGCCGCATCGAAGACGCGTTCTGCTCGATTATGCATACGCATCTTAAGTTTGTCTTATCCGTTGACGCTGGTCGACCTACTGCTATCCACTTTGCTTTTCTCCACCCGTTGTCTGTCTCATCCTCTTCCCCCTTCCTTTTCCTTACGCTGCCTTCACTTTTCGGTTATACGTGGTCGGCCCAATTTTCGGCTGCTGGAATTTTCCTTCCGTCTTTTGTCAATATTGCTTCATCTGTTCTCAGGCGTTCTTCCGTCAACCGAAAACTGTTGTGCAAATGTGTCGAATATATCATTTTGTCGTTTTTGATTGTCATGGCCATCGTTTCTTGTCTCTGTTTCCTGCTTTTAAAACTTTAAGTTTTTTTTTGATTTCGCTTCCATTTTCTGTAGAATCCAGCCTTTCATTTCGCTTTGCCTAGTTATGTTACTGATGTTGAAGTGTAGAACTGACCTTCAATAGAGATATCTCCTTCTTTTGCTTCCAAATGAATTATATTGTCCAAAGTATCTCTGCAAAGACATTAACAGAAGCTGCCTGATATCGCGATTATCGTACCACAGATGTTCTGGCGAAGAAAACGCTTTAAATAACATATGGCTCTTTGGAAATTCTTGTTCATTTTTCACATCGCTTTTTAGGCGCTCATCGCCACACTGAAGCGCACTGTGGGGCCCATCGTGTCCATGCGTACATTTGTGTATATGCGTTTGTGTGTATGTTTATGTTTGTCTGTCTTTCTGTTCACCTGGCAGTTTAAATCCGAAGCTCGGCAAAAGTGCTGCAATGAAATTTGACAAGCAGAATGTGTGACGTGGACGCCCGAAATTGATGAATTACTAAATGAGTTGTGCTGCATAGAAAGGTGATGTAGATCAAGGGAATAAAACTTTGTGAGAGTGATTTGGGAGCGCAATTTACAACATTTTTTTGCGCCTTTTTTCAATCATCCAAAATTTTCCTGCAGAGGTCATCATCGACCAGCTTTTTTCCTTTTTTTACTTTTATGACTGCTAACGATATACGTATCCCAGTGGTTTGGGGCGCGATCAGAATATTGAAAAATTGTTTAGAGTTTTGCATTGAGCACGTAATGCGTCTTCTAGAACGCATTTGAATTGTCCGGCGCCCAGGGAGAACATCTTTTTACTCCAGCGAGCTCCCGTTCACTGACCTGCATTAAGACTGTGAGCGAAGAAAGCATCAAACAAAGCTCAGCGTTGAAAAGACCATTCGAATTGTTGACGTGGAACGGAATGCAGTGCATATATTTGTTTTTTGATGTTAAGATCGGGAAGAATTGCGAATTATAATTACTAATGGAGGCATTTTTCTCCCTTAATTTTTTCATTGCTTTCATGTTTTATTTATTTTGCTGCATCCATTAATTCGTGATTTCAAAGGAAGTTTCCTCACTGCATTCCCCATATATCTCCGTTAACTAACTTCTCTTCACTTTTCGGTTTTCCTTATTTTCATCGAAAAAAAAAAACGAAGGCAAAGAACTGGCATACGATTTCAGACTCTGATTTGGTCGCCTACCTTTTAAAGGGTCGCTTACTGAGTCGAAAGATCGGTTCATGTAGGCAAATTTAGTATTTTGTTGAATTGATGGCAAAATAGCTTTAGTCGATGTTTTTCAGTCTTACAAATTGATGATTTAACATTTATGATTGGAAGTATTTTTTGTGTACGCAGTAAATGCAGAGTAGGAATGGTTGCGGCCTGTTTCTTAAAAGCTATGAAGAAAATAACACTACTATGTGAACTAATACGAGAAATTATTTATACCTTCAAATTTTCCCTCTAATTTTCTCACTCATTCATATCCTATCGTTTAAAGCATATTAGCTAGTCTTGCACTGTTTAAATTTCCGGGAAAACCTATCCATGTCATTCACTCTCTGTGCACTTCATCCCAAACTCGCATATCAGCCTAGGCTTCTATTTACCTCGTCGACGGTGGCGTTTGCATCGGCGACCAGCGAAATGGCTTTGTTGAGGTCTTCAAGTGATGAGCCATAGAGACAACTGATTGCGACACTGGAATCAGTTTTTATTTTACAGAAGCATAGCAGCAGATCGTTCAGCGAAGATGTTTCGAAATTGAATGTTTCCTCTAAGTTATCGATATCCGCACAGCCTGGAATACCCGTTTGCTTTGCATAAGCCGGAATCAAAAGGAACAAAATCGAGATGAGAAGGAGTCTTGAGAAGGCAGACAGATGCGAAACAATCGTACTTGGATTGCACGACATTCCTTTTACAAGGTTTGGTGAATCATTTGAATGAACCTTGCTTAAGTGTCGATCCGTGAGACAGATACTTTTGTACTTTGGAATCTCTGCGCGGATCGAATTACGTGCAGAATGCTTGATGATCGGAGAAGACGAATATTTTTTGCAGAGATTTGCGGTGATTTGCTGATTGCCATCCCTAAAGGCAAATTTAGTTTGCCCATCGTATCGTTTATTCGTTGAAGCATTAACTGAACTGTCAGAACATTTCGAACGATCATGCTGTGCATGGCTTAGCGTAGATGTATGCAAATTAATATATGCGTTGTAAAATGAGCACGATGGACAGCATGCCAAAATGGACTCGGAAGATGGACTCGAATCAACGGCCACGTCGCATAAATCGTGAGCTACAATAATGCAGTTAATGTGAGCAGAACGTGAATGCGGAATGGAACTGTTAGAGAATACCATCGATTTCGATACGTTGTAGTTCCTCAAATAGACCGATACGGATGTGAAGAGATGCGGGCAATTGTAGCCAGTAACTGAAGAAAGCCCGATGTTGCTCTAACAACATCGCAACATTGTACCACAGAAGTGTGAGCGGGATGGCGGTTGGCAGGAAGCGGGATTGGGCGAATGAGATGTACGAATGAAGGCGACTATCTTTCTGATGCTGCAAAAGCGTTCAGCAATTTGGGTGTCATCGTGTGAGGTGGTCGCTGCGCAACGCTCGGTCGACCGACCGGTTTCCGACGATACATCATCAACGCCGCATCGAAGGCGCGTTCTGCTCGATTATGCATACGCATCTTAAGTTTGTCTTATCCGTTGACGCTGGTCGACCTACTGCTATCCACTTTGCTTTTCTCCACCCGTTGTCTGTCTCATCCTCTTCCCCCTTCCTTTTCCTTACGCTGCCTTCACTTTTCGGTTATACGTGGTCGGCCCAATTTTCGGTTGCTGGAATTTTCCTTCCGTCTTTTGTCAATATTGCTTCATCTGTTCTCAGGCGTTCTTCCGTCAACCGAAAACTGTTGTGCAAATGTGTCGAATATATCATTTTGTCGTTTTTGATTGTCATGGCCATCGTTTCTTGTCTCTGTTTCCTGCTTTTAAAACTTTAAGTTTTTTTTTTTGATTTCGCTTCCATTTTCTGTAGAATCCAGCCTTTCATTTCGCTTTGCCTAGTTATGTTACTGATGTTGAAGTGTAGAACTGACCTTCAATAGAGATATCTCCTTCTTTTGCTTCCAAATGAATTATATTGTCCAAAGTATCTCTGCAAAGACATTAACAGAAGCTGCCTGATATCGCGATTATCGTACCACAGATGTTCTGGCGAAGAAAACGCTTTAAATAACATATGGCTCTTTGGAAATTCTTGTTCATTTTTCACATCGCTTTTTAGGCGCTCATCGCCACACTGAAGCGCACTGTGGGGCCCATCGTGTCCATGCGTACATTTGTGTATATGCGTTTGTGTGTATGTTTATGTTTGTCTGTCTTTCTGTTCACCTGGCAGTTTAAATCCGAAGCTCGGCAAAAGTGCTGCAATGAAATTTGACAAGCAGAATGTGTAACGTGGACGCCCGAAATTGATGAATTACTAAATGAGTTGTGCTGCATAGAAAGGTGATGTAGATCAAGGGAATAATTCTCATCAACTTCAGTTCCTATCTTCCAAAATTTGTGCTGCTTTACAAGACATGCGTGAAATATAGCTCGTAATGTGAATTTCCAAATGTGAAATGGGAAATTTTGAGGAAACGGGTGAGCAAATCCCTCGAAAATGGATGCGAACAACAGAGAGAGCAGTTCTGGTCTCGTCAGCTTTACTTCAAAGAACGTCTAGCAAAAGCATGTATTTGAGTACGGACTAAATAAAAATGCTGAACATTTTTTTTTTCATTTTGCTTTCGAACGATTCTTTTGTCGTCTTAACAGTGATTATTGAAAGTGATTTCATGCCGTCATCTAGTACGCTGTCCAACTTCTCACCCCAATAGCTGCATTAATTAACACGTTATTCTTAAAACTTGGTTTTAGGCGTTTTTTTTTTGCTTCTTTACGAGCAGTTTTATTTTCGACTCGTTGGGCACACTGAGGAGCATTTACGTTTGCCTATTGCAGATATGTTGGTCCGAGAGAGCCAAAAAGTTTCAGTGAGGAGAATCTGCCCGACAGCGAGGGGGATCTGGCTGAAGAGGAAGCCAAGCAAAAGAGCAGTCTCAATCAACTTCATCAAGAGGTGGTGCACTGTTGGACTTATTTTCTCTACAACAGCTGTCCACCTGCATGTCATCTTTATTCTCTTGTACATGTGCTTGGCTAAAACAGAGACCATTCAGAGCATTATAATGTTGCCCTGCTTTGGTCTTGTTTAGTTCAGCTTGAATTTTTAAATATCATATGATGTCTGCTTTTCGGGTTAATTGAGCAGGATTCTCATTTTCTCAGAGTTCCGTTCTTTCTAGCTGGGAAATTAATTGTTTATGATTGTTTACGATGGACCACCTTAATCGCAAATTTTTGCAAGTGGGTAAACATTGTGGCATCTGCCGTTGGTTCTCTTCATAAGGAAGAAACATGGTAAGGAAACTTGAATAAATTTCTTCTGATCGCCTCGAAGAGCACCTTGATGGCATTTGCTATATGATGGAGGCGAATGCTAGGCAATTCTAAAGTTTCCACTGTTTCATAGGTGGGCGACCGTGAAACACTCGTTGCCTAAGTGACGAGTGATACATTCTGATTCGTAGTGATTCCAGATGGAGTTCCCACAATCTTAGCAAGATAAATGAATCAGACGTATTAATTAGTATTTGCTTTAAAATTATTCTGTCAATTCGTTAGCCAGCTGCTAATAAAAACTAACAATAATTAAGTTGTGTGCAGCTGGTAACTAAGTAAACAAGTCTATTAAATCGGTTAATCAGGGATCTTACTCTATTAAGCTTTTCGATGCTCTACAGCGATGCCAGGTTTCTTAAATGCCAAGTGAAAACATCTCTCCAACATTCTAAACCCGTTCTAGTTCATCCAAGATGTTTTGCAGCTGTTTCTTTTCTAGACAGCTTTATTTCTCACCAAATCCTTTGTCAAATCCTCATTTTCCGATGCTTTTTCTCGCACTAATAATTTTTGAAAACCTTGATGCCCGTAACGTTTCAGTTGAATTTTTCTATTCCACTTGCTCGTCGAAAGCATTTCGTATATAGTGTTTCGTTGTGATTATTCGTTGTATGAGTCGAAAAGCTTAATAGAGTAAGATCCGTGATTAACTGATTTAATAGACTTGTTTACTTAGTTACCAGCTGCTCATAACTTTACTGCACTCTTATTGTTGCTCCAGTTGATTGCTTCATGATAAATGAGCTGTTTCTTTTGTTTTTTGCACTACCAGTTCACTTATTTCTCTTTATCTCTTTTATTCCCTTCTCGCTTACGCCAACGTGAGGAAAGTGCATTGCATGCTTTCATTGTGGGTTGTTACTTCATCAGCTGCAGCTGCGCTTCACATTTATCCTTTTTTTAAAACATATGTTTGTCCGCTTATTGTAGAACGGTGAACGTCTTCCTGTCTTCTTCGATTGAAACCAGACCATTTCCTCTTTAGGCCAGTATTTTAAACTTTATATTAATTTGAATTTTGAATCTTAAATTTTTTTTGGTACCAAACTATTCCTCATCGTCTCGAAAATACGTCCTTTTTTTTGAAAGCCTAAAAAGTTCTAAATCGTCATCGGTCGTAAGCGCGCCTTTTTTTTCAAATATGTGGACTGTGTAAGGCCAGGGTTCAGTTCTGAAGCTTTGCGAAATAATCTCTACGGCATAAGAGAGTTGCTGACAGTGGATTACATAAAAATAGTTGATCTATGGATGTGTCCTGGTGTTGTGATTGAAAGAATGAGAGGCACACAGCTGTCAATTTCTCAATGATCGCTTTCTGGTTCGGTCACTGCACCATCTACTGGGGTTTTTCCGAGCGTATAAAGTGTATAGTATGCTGTTTCTATCAAAGCTGTGCATTGAGGTTTTCGAAGTTCTATGGAACTATAGTATTTCCTCTGCAGTGGCGTATTTTTTAGTTCTGCTACAGAGTTATTGTTTCACTGTTGTGAAGCTTTTTCGTGCGTTTGCGTTTCAATGCAGCTTTTTTTTTTTTTCAGATCGAAGAGCTGCGAGAAATGGGTCTTCCAACGAAAGAAAAGGAAGAGGAAATGTGGGATGTTCAGACGGCAATAACATTGTTGAATCGGAAGGTGAGTAGACTGTATTCAGAATGTTTTGGACGCTTCTAGAACTGTTTCATTCTCCGTATCGCCGACTCCTATGATTTTGGCATTTGTTGTTAAAAGTTTTAAACGTTGTGTTAGATAAGTTCGAAAGCCATTTCAGGATTGATTTGAGGCTCACAAAAATTTCATCATGAGATTCGTTTTTTTTCCTCAGCCGTCTTTTTCCCCTGGCCATTCATCACGTTTAACGTTTTTTTTTTAAACGAACAGTTTTCTCAGACCTCTTCTCATCTGATTACAATTGTATCGAATGTAAATTGCGCTAATTATGGGTGCGCATGAAATGAAAACAGCAACAAGCCGTGGAATATAACTTGCTTAAGTAATTCATCCCTCAGAATGGAAATATTATAAAAGGCAGAATTTTACGACGCTTTACAAAAAGCTATCTTCATTTTGCGTTGTCTTTCGTTCTCTTGAAGGAAAAAGGATCGGTTATGGCCGTCCATTAAGAATAATTGTGCCTAAATTTTAGTAGATTTGCGTTTGGTTTCATTTTTGAGCGCCTTCGTTATGCGATTTTATTGCTTAACGGTGCTTCCAGAAACAGCAGTGCCTTTGTTTGAAGTGCGTAGTTGAATCATATGATAGTTGGTTAAGGACATTTCGAATTATCCAACGATGAAAACCGAATTTTTTGGGTAGGGTTTAGTTCTGAAATTTACAAAGCTGCTGGAGGTTTCTTAAGGTTTTTTTAAAATTAACTTCTTCATGTTAAACATATTTTTCTCCGCTTCAGCTAAAAAGCTTGCGCGGTCGTCGTTCAGAAAGCGTTGAAACGAGTGAAAGCGATGGTCCCACATTGGAAATGTTTGAAGAGAAGCAGCTTCTGGCGACGTGCACAGCGTTGCGTCAGGAGATTGCTCGCTGCAAGGCTGATATTATTGCGCTAGACAGTCGACTGAATGCAGCCATTGCTGAGCAGCAGACAAGTGGGAACATCGGTCGAAACTCGGAAACGTTGCTCGACGAGGACAACGAGTCGTTCTGGCGAGATGAATGTCGTAAAGAGGAGGTCAGAAGGGCGGAACTAGTGGCACAGATTGTCGAACAACGTCGGCAATGCTGTCTTCTGAGGGCGAAACTCGAACTGAATGCTGTTAAGCAGCCAGCGTTGCTTGTGACGCGCTTCTGAATCCAACGTAGCGATATTATGTCATCGTTGCTTTTAAACCATCACTTGAAATAATATCGAAAAGAAGGAATAACAATGATACACGGCCGTTTCGAGGGCGGAGTAAGAGTATCTTCATGGAACCGTACTATCATGGCTTTAAACTGTATAGTGACGCAGTAGATATGTTTAAAGACCGCGGCATTCTGGTCAGCGTTCAATTCAGCAACCATCGAACACTGGATTAGAAAAAAAAACGAGCAACAAACAATGGTTAAGCCTTTAGTAGGGACGCTTCAGTTCTAAATAATAGGACGGGAGTTTTTAGTATTTTATAGAATTACTATGTATCTTGATTGCCTAATTGCGACTTCCTGGTTCGTTTTCAAGCGTTGCGGGTTTCTCTTTGAGCAGTCAAGATATATTATTTGCAAAAGTATGTAGGAAATCTTACTAAAATGGGGCCACTTATATAGGTCATCTTGTTTAGCTGTTATTGAATTAACTTTTGCTAAAGCCGTCGTTTCGAGTGGTTGAAAGAAAACAGGGAGTGATTCTTCTAGTCTGCCTTCTGCTGTGGATCATGGGGTCGCTGATAATGTATGGTGAATCCGCCGTTCCTGCCCCCTTCCTCCTTTTAAAGGATGATTGAGCTAACTGCTGATCGCTTACTGAATTTAGTGGTGGACGCTAAGAGGTTTTGTTCCTTTACACGATTGTTTGACTGATTTCATCCTTGAATTTTGTTTGCTTCATATTCCATTTTTATCACACGACTTACGGAGAGGATGCGAAACTTAAAGTTCAAATTCTCGCCGTGTTTGCCATATTATGTAGCTAAGTAGGCCTCTGCGGGGAAGACC
>JPKZ01003226.1:410616-446328 GCA_000803305.1 Toxocara canis
CACCAATCCCTCCGTATCTAGTGTGTAAAATGGGCCGTTTGATGCAAACTGAGCCTTTGCTGAATTCGCGAAATTGGTGGGCGAACTTTGTCGCTTGAGGTGAAATAAATGAGAGGATGCTAACCGTGGTCATTCCGTATACAGAGGTGTGGTTGACATGGATTCGTCCATGGCGATACTCGCAAGAGGACAGCGGGAGCGAAACACAGCGGATGCAGTCGTTCATAGAGTGCAACCGCCGTTTCTACGTCGACCTCACCGATGCGTTCTTTCCGTGGTCATTCCGTATACAGAGGTGTGGTTGACATGGATTCGTCCATGGCGATACTCGCAAGAGGACAGCGGGAGCGAAACACAGCGGATGCAGTCGTTCATAGAGTGCAACCGCCGTTTCTACGTCGACCTCACCGATGCGTTCTTTCAACGATCGCTCCACCTCGACAACCCAGAGTCAGTACTCGCTCTCCGCAGCTACCTGGCTGTTATCGTTTCCGAACCGCTTCAGAAGGTTTGTCAGTCTTTTGGCAGTAAGGATTCAGGGGGAGGCGAGGAACGATTTCAGCAATTGAGCTTACGTGTATTAAAGGCTTTAAAATTTGGGGGAGGGGGGGATAGGTATGCCGTTCTCATTGTTTTGAAATGGCAAATAAAGTTGGTTGGTTTATTCTACAAAAGCATGCTAAAACGTGAAAAACAGATGTACGTAAGCTCAACTGCCCTTTCTCCAGCCTTGCGACTTCACTGGCATTTTCTAGTAGTATGCAGTGGCTCACAGTTTGCAACTATGCAGATTCATTGAAGAACAACAGATTTTTTTCTTTTTTGAAGAAAATTTGTTGAGTGCAATATAACATCAGCGGTTTATAGCGTACACAGGTATATGTGTTAAGCAGGTGCTAGTGCTCTTATAGGTGTGGGTGCACTGTTTCACAGTTGCAGGCGTATAGGTCGTTGGATTATGATTTGGAAGGGCCAATCATGAAGGTCGGTGTGATAACAGCCAAATGGGCGGACTATTCGCGTAGGCTGATTGCCGATAAGCATGAACGTTTAAAGAAGCAAGGCTGGTTCAGTCGCTTAGTTAACGCATCTGGTAGGTGTTTATCCTTGTTTGAGTATTGATCCTACATTATTTGATTACGCCATTTCACATCATTTAACTGCCACATGCGTTCTGATTCTCTTCCTTTTGCAAATGAACTTCATTGCCTGGGCACGTTCCATGGCATGCAACTTTTATCGCTTTGGGCGACGGTCTGGTGGAGCAGCTGCTAAAGGCATAAGCTTTCTTGTTTTTGGGAGCTAGTATCTCTTGATCGTCTGTGGTATTTTATGTTTGAAAAGAAAGTGTGAGAGGTAAAGGGTCCACTAGAATAGCCGGCATCCAGTAAAAGTTTGCTTATTCGATTCGCCAATATGCAAATTTGTTTCAGAAAATGAAGCTGAACTACGTAAGCTTAACGCGACCGTTACCGAATTGGATAGCTTGGCGCACTCGATAGCAGACGCTGGTTCGACAACCACAAAGATGCTGCTCAGCGCAGAAGCAATCGTACCGTCGTATGTGCTCGATAAATCACCGCAATCCTTTTCTTCTACCAAACCTATTCCTGACCATTATGTCGATTCAAGAACTAAGTTCATGCGCCTTACCGATTTGGGAAGGAAACAGGTGTCTTTATTGCGCCCTTAACCAATCTTGCCCATGGTGATGTGGCCTGAGGTATCGAACACGAGTCCTCTCATAAGGAGTCGCAACTTGACAGAAACTTGGCACATTTGGGAATCATGAAGTGTTTCGGCTTGCGCAGATCACTCCGGATCTATAAGACCTAGAGTCTGAACAAACGAGGTAGCGTACAACTCGAGGCGCGTTCAAACGGGAAATGCCTTAGCGGTTCGTCACTTGTAGCACTTTAGGCCATCATTTATTCTGTTGCCTTTTTAAGCGTAGGGAAAATGCCAAAACAACGAAAAATAACATAAAACGATATTTTCATATGGCCGCTCGAAATGCCGTTATTTATTCAGGCATTATCAGGATGCCGAAGCGAAACAGAAAACAAAACCACATAAAACGGTTTTTGCCCTTTTAGACAAGCTGACAATCGATTTTAAATATTTGCCAAACGAGTCGTCGTTATCTTACATCTTCACGTTCATAAAAAAACATAAACGCTTTCCGTCGAATGACCATATAGCACTCATCACACCCAAGAATAGCAAAAGCGAGTTTACTCAAGAGTTTCTTTTTTTTTCGTTTTATTCCCTAAATTTCTTTTATATTTAAGAAAAAGATGCCTGAATAAAATATTGGCATTCTGAACGGCCACAGGGTCACTTTAAGCGAGCGTTAATAAAATAAGGACAAACCTCGAAGCTGACGGTGATGTGAATGTTGGACGTTGCCGAATTGAGATGAAGTATATACGGCTGATTTCGGGACAGGGTTTTAGTGAGGGAAAGAGATGAGGAAAAAAGTAAAAAGAGCGGTGAAGGGATGAATTTCGTTTGAAATGAGGAATGAAAAGGGACAGGGGTGAAGGGTGAGAATTCGGGAATAAGAGAAGTCTACCACAATTTGGAAGCAGGAAGTTTTGTAAATACCCACCGTCCGCAGTTTCCATTCGCGAGGTCTGCATTTTTACTTCAGTCACCATGGTGCGAGTGCGAATCGTACATTGTACCGTTCGTCCTATTCGGCGGTCGCGTTCCGTTGGAACTTGCCTCTTTTGCTTTGCCAGCGTGCACTTCACATCATCATTTTTTTCCCTTTGCATTCTTCAACAAATGAGGTACGGGGCCACCACTTGTGGCGAGCGGGCAGCAGTGAGCTGTGGCGACCTCGTCCACACATTGATCAATATACGTGAAACGGTGTCACCTACACGTGTTGATTCTAGGGAATTGCACCAGCAAACGGAAAATGTCGATTACTTGTGGTGCGTAGTGGCCAAGTCACGCGCAGTCCCATATGTTTGTTTCCTGAGGTTTAAAACACATAACGACAACTCCGCCTCGTACTTTTTTGAGATACCGGAGAACATTACGGAAATTTGTCTTGGAAGAAAAGGAGAAAGAGGTGAGCTTTGAATAGGCAGCGCGCGGAATTTCGATAGCTTGCTCAGGATATTATAAGGGAATGTTTCTGTTTTTAGATGAAAGGTGCTTCAGTGCAAATATTTGAATAAGCTCATTGAGGTCAACATTGTGATATCTCGTCAAACGTTGTGGCTTCGCTACCAGTTATAGTTGACTTTCCAATTTAAGATTCGGCGCGGAACACATCGTTTTGATTTATCACGGTGCTTAGAATCCGTGCCACCTTTGCTAGCACCGCGGCGATCTGATGAAGTGTGGTGGCTAGCGAAACTTCTTTATAGACTGTCTTGCTTCATGAATCAGACAGCGCTGATAATGTGAGTATTTTCTTGTTTTCACCTCCAATTTGCTCAGTATGAACCATTCGTTATAACGTGGTAGTACTTTTAAGACATGTTCATCGTTTTTAGTTCTCTTATTTTCGTTAGCGTGTGAGTAGGATGTCTTGTCAATGTAATAATAGCCGATGGTATGGTATGTTACACGTTTTTATGACCTGTGGGTGGGCTTCGATGATGTAAACCTGAAGTATTGGAAACAACTCAATTTGGATGGAACACTAGTATTTAGCAAACTGAACGGTTCGTTTCCTAGCGACAACGTTAGTTCGCAGGATTAATAGCGCATATTTATTGATGCTGAACTGATAAGAAAGAGTTTAAGTAGTTTTTATTTTTCAGACACCTTTCACATACCTATTATGACTGCTCATTTACCGGAATGGTAGCGAGGCGAATCCTCGACCCGGCATATCCACATACAGTCGTACCGGCGTTCAGCAAAACGGTTTTCGTTATGAAGCCAGCCATCAACTTCCGCCGCTTTGCGCAGTATAAATATGTAGCTCCTACGTGTGTTTTCATTATACTTATCTTCTTCCTGCCTTTTCGCTTCGCCTTTGCTGTATTCTTCCCATTCATTGTTTTAGCCGCACTATCGTAGGGTTTTTTCTTTTTGCGTTTCTTGCAAGCTCGGTAAAGGTTCGCCTCTTTTCCTGTCTTCCATTCCCCTCCTCCACCCCTCCCGCATCTTCTCCCCGCTGGATGTTATCCCATGCATATTTGTTGTGATAGCGAGAAGACGTTAATAAATTTTAGACGTTTAATTGAGGATTAAGATGAGTAATGCTACGCGGGCTAAAGCGAACTAGGTTGCTATAGTAAGGAAAATACAGTGATTACACTTTTTATGCGAACTGTAGTAAGTTATAAAGTAAAATTAGCATGGACACATATCGTGGTTGTTTAACACATTCCGGGTGAAGTTCTCAACTTGTCGATTGGCTTTTCCACATGCTGGCTTTGAAACCTTTTTCCTCACTTTAAGTTCTTAATTTTTCACTCTGACTCTCTTCTTTTCATCGCTCAATGTTCATCCTGTTTCACATGGATGCGGCTGTTACACGAGATGATGTTGTTATTTTGTCGACTACTTGGTCAATTTGTAAATGTTGTTTATGGGTTTGTTTGAAGAATTGTTGTGCATTGGAGTTGCGATCTCTTCTGTTTACTATTATCGAAACGTTCTAAGCTTGCTGGTACGGTGAGTTGCTAAATCAGTGCATATATATATATATATATGAAAATGTCAAAACAACGAAAAATAACATAAAACGATGTTTTCATATGGCCGCTCGAAATGCCGTTATTTATTCAGGCATTATCAGGATGCCGAAGCGAAACAGAAAACAAAACCACATAAAACGGTTTTTGCCCTTTTAGACAAGCTGACAATCGATTTTAAATATTTGCCAAACGAGTCGTCGTTATCTTACATCTTCACGTTCATAAAAAAACATAAACGCTTTCCGTCGAATGACCATATAGCACTCATCACACCCAAGAATAGCAAAAGCGAGTTTACTCAAGAGTTTCTTTTTTTTCGTTTTATTCCCTAAATTTCTTTTATATTTAAGAAAAAGATGCCTGAATAAAATATTGGCATTCTGAACGGCCACAGGGTCACTTTAAGCGAGCGTTAATAAAATAAGGACAAACCTCGAAGCTGACGGTGATGTGAATGTTGGACGTTGCCGAATTGAGATGAAGTGTATACGGCTGATTTCGGGACAGGGTTTTAGTGAGGGAAAGAGATGAGGAAAAAAGTAAAAAGAGCGGTGAAGGGATGAATTTCGTTTGAAATGAGGAATGAAAAGGGACAGGGGTGAAGGGTGAGAATTCGGGAATAAGAGAAGTCTACCACAATTTGGAAGCAGGAAGTTTTGTAAATACCCACCGTCCGCAGTTTCCATTCGCGAGGTCTGCATTTTTACTTCAGTCACCATGGTGCGAGTGCGAATCGTACATTGTACCGTTCGTCCTATTCGGCGGTCGCGCTCCGTTGGAACTTGCCTCTTTTGCTTTGCCAGCGTGCACTTCACATCATCATTTTTTCCCCTTTGCATTCTTCAACAAATGAGGTACGGGGCCACCACTTGTGGCGAGCGGGCAGCAGTGAGCTGTGGCGACCTCGTCCACACATTGATCAATATACGTGAAACGGTGTCACCTACACGTGTTGATTCTAGGGAATTGCACCAGCAAACGGAAAATGTCGATTACTTGTGGTGCGTAGTGGCCAAGTCACGCGCAGTCCCATATGTTTGTTTCCTGAGGTTTAAAACACATAACGACAACTCCGCCTCGTACTTTTTTGAGATACCGGAGAACATTACGGAAATTTGTCTTGGAAGAAAAGGAGAAAGAGGTGAGCTTTGAATAGGCAGCGCGCGGAATTTCGATAGCTTGCTCAGGATATTATAAGGGAATGTTTCTGTTTTTAGATGAAAGGTGCTTCAGTGCAAATATTTGAATAAGCTCATTGAGGTCAAAATTGTGATATCTCGTCAAACGTTGTGGCTTCGCTACCAGTTATAGTTGACTTTCCAATTTAAGATTCGGCGCGGAACACATCGTTTTGATTTATCACGGTGCTTAGAATCCGTGCCACCTTTGCTAGCACCGCGGCGATCTGATGAAGTGTGGTGGCTAGCGAAACTTCTTTATAGACTGTCTTGCTTCATGAATCAGACAGCGCTGATAATGTGAGTATTTTCTTGTTTTCACCTCCAATTTGCTCAGTATGAACCATTCGTTATAACGTGGTAGTACTTTTAAGACATGTTCATCGTTTTTAGTTCTCTTATTTTCGTTAGCGTGTGAGTAGGATGTCTTGTCAATGTAATAATAGCCGATGGTATGGTATGTTACACGTTTTTATGACCTGTGGGTGGGCTTCGATGATGTAAACCTGAAGTATTGGAAACAACTCAATTTGGATGGAACACTAGTATTTAGCAAACTGAACGGTTCGTTTCCTAGCGACAACGTTAGTTCGCAGGATTAATAGCGCATATTTATTGATGCTGAACTGATAAGAAAGAGTTTAAGTAGTTTTTATTTTTCAGACACCTTTCACATACCTATTATGACTGCTCATTTACCGGAATGGTAGCGAGGCGAATCCTCGACCCGGCATATCCACATACAGTCGTACCGGCGTTCAGCAAAACGGTTTTCGTTATGAAGCCAGCCATCAACTTCCGCCGCTTTGCGCAGTATAAATATGTAGCTCCTACGTGTGTTTTCATTATACTTATCTTCTTCCTGCCTTTTCGCTTCGCCTTTGCTGTATTCTTCCCATTCATTGTTTTAGCCGCACTATCGTAGGGTTTTTTCTTTTTGCGTTTCTTGCAAGCTCGGTAAAGGTTCGCCTCTTTTCCTGTCTTCCATTCCCCTCCTCCACCCCTCCCGCATCTTCTCCCCGCTGGATGTTATCCCATGCATATTTGTTGTGATAGCGAGAAGACGTTAATAAATTTTAGACGTTTAATTGAGGATTAAGATGAGTAATGCTACGCGGGCTAAAGCGAACTAGGTTGCTATAGTAAGGAAAATACAGTGATTACACTTTTTATGCGAACTGTAGTAAGTTATAAAGTAAAATTAGCATGGACACATATCGTGGTTGTTTAACACATTCCGGGTGAAGTTCTCAACTTGTCGATTGGCTTTTCCATATGCTGGCTTTGAAACCTTTTTCCTCACTTTAAGTTCTTAATTTTTCACTCTGACTCTCTTCTTTTCATCGCTCAATGTTCATCCTGTTTCACATGGATGCGGCTGTTACACGAGATGATGTTGTTATTTTGTCGACTACTTGGTCAATTTGTAAATGTTGTTTATGGGTTTGTTTGAAGAATTGTTGTGCATTGGAGTTGCGATCTCTTCTGTTTACTATTATCGAAACGTTCTAAGCTTGCTGGTACGGTGAGTTGCTAAATCAGTGCATATATATATATATATATATGTACATAAATTGCGCGCCGTGGCCGTGCACCTTGTGGATTGTTGCACATAAGTAGTGATATGCGCGCATTTATCGTTTATGGTGGAGTGCATATGTGAAGCTCAGTCCATTGTTGTTGTAGTCTCCTCTTCATAAGCCTCTCTTAACGATTATACGTGTGTTTTAAGAAATCACACGTTTTATAAGTCCTTTTTCCTAAACGGTTTGTGAGATCTTACAAAGTTTTTACATGTGTCCTTTTTCTGAAAGTCTCGATTACTATAAAACTTCTTGCTTTCGCAGTCTTCGCCTGTCGTTTATTAAATGGACATCCATACAACTGTAGCATATTGTTATCGTTATTTTTAGGGGTTGTGGATGCAGAGATAAGAACTGGTTGTCCTCAAGGACGGTTTTTTGCATGCTGAAATATGAGCGGAAAGTTGTTTTCGCGTTTCCGTTGAGTATTGCCTTGGTTTTGTGAAAAAACTGTTTTGTTTTAGAAATACGTTTGGTGCTGGTACTTCTAGCAATGTGTTCTTTTCGTCATTATCGAGTCGCGAAATATGGTCGCATATTTCACCAATTTGGTAGCTGGAATCTTCGTTTCATTTTTTTGAACATTTTGGTACATTAGCCAATCATGGAGAGAATCGGGCTAACAATACTCTCTCCTGTTCAGTTAAGAAATATTTTCTAGTTTCAGTTGACATTCGGAAAAAAAAAACATCTTTACGTTTAGAATTTTTCACCTGGAGGCGTTCTGATTTTATCAGCTTAGTTCCATCAAGCGTTTTCAATCACTGCTTGAAGCAAAAAAAGTGTTGTGGTTATGTTTAAAGAAGCAATAATAACACACACACTTAAGCAGCATGAAGAATTTATTTTGCCGGAGTCTACGGCCTATGAGCTTAGCGGAACTGTGCTGTTGATAAACTTTTGTCGCAGACATGAGCCAACACAAAAGAAGATGTTCGAGGTTCATATTGTTAATGAAGAAATTCTGAGAAGAGTAGGTGCTCATGCGCTTTATTAGTTATGGCCCTGAATAATGACTTGGCTGAGATGGCGCGTGGCATAGTTTCTAGCTCTGGAAACGTCAAACTGCGCATATGAACAGGCCCACCAACGTTTTGTGGGAGAGAGAGCGAGGGGGGTGGGGGGGGGAGAAGGTGGTCCTGAGTGTGCAGACTGTCCCGCACTGCACCCTTTCATTTGACGAGAGTGATAATTGAGCTCCTTGCGTTGTGGATGTAGCGGGATGCGAACTATCGTCTATTGCACTAGCACATTAGCGCACTGCAGTTGCGCCGTGTGTGGGACGAAAGCTGCAGTGTTGAAGTTCCTTATGAAACGATAGATTGCCCACCCTATTTGTGTTTGGATTTGCGTGACAGAAGAAGACTTCAAAGACGAGGCGTTAGTTTTTTGGAAGTTTCCGTTTGAATGAGGGAAGTTCATGTAGAAATTTATTGGGGAATGTCGAGCCGGCAGAATGAGCTCTTCTCTAAAACCACGAAAACGATACCAAATAAAAGACAGGAGGACTTCTTGGCCCTCATTTTTCGTCATTATAAATTTCAGAGGTCGTTTATGCATCAACGTTCCGTTTTACAACTTGCTGCGGTTCTTGTAATATTTATATACTTGCATCAGTTGGCGGCATAAATTCATTGGAAACCGTTTCATTTTCTTCCGTTGCTCAGCATTGATGTTCATTCGGACTTTATAACGTATATACTGCTATTGACACATCATTTTGTTCATTTGCTGTATGCTTTAGAATGTTTCAGTTAATTTTCTTTGTGATAAGAGTCGATGAGACTCTGTAAGAGCACTTACTGTTTGATGCAAATATCGTAAGCAGTAGGTGAAGTTGTAGGTGAAAAAAGGCTGAAACAATGGAAGATGATTATGTTAGTCGAAGCGAACTGGATTCTTTAAGAAAAGAATACGAAAGCGATAACGAATGGAGGGCGAGGAGGATGTTTCTGGAGCGCCATTGTGACGATTACAGGAGGGCACGTCTACTTTGTCTTTCGCAGATTTTCATCAATATTAATTTCCTCGGTTGCAAGTAAGTTGCTTCCTTATTTCGCTGAAAATAGTGCATAAGCTGTGCAAAAACTTTAGCTTTCAAATTGGGTGCGATGCGAAAGCGATGGATTACATGGATTGAAAGCAAAGGGGATGTTTAAAAATTCCTCAATTTTCAACGAGAAGTATCGCATCATTATTTTCGTGAGTACTGTTGTGCTACTATGCATGTTATATTTCATATGTGTTAATATTCTGTAAGATGTCTTTTTTTTTTCAATCATAACTTTTCGAAAACTTTTGATTTTCTAAAGTCTTCTTCAACGGTATTGGAGCTGTCGGGGTGACATCTTATCAAGCAAACAGTCATGGAGAGGGACTGATAATTCCCAATATTTTCAAGAAAGGATGGTGGCGTTAAGCGTGATGAGCCATTCAATTTTTACTACGCAACGGTTGTTGGGGTCTAGTGGAAGAGCGTTGACTGTTGCAACAAAAAATTCGACGTTTTCATCTATTATAGCTCTGTAAGTGCTTAACTCCAGCAGGCAATGCTGTGCATCTGCAGCTGCAAAAGGCAGTTGGGCCGGGCATCATTTTCTAGTAGCAAACGCAGCTTAAGGTGACTGCGACTTCGCTTATCAAACGAATGCGCAATAAATGGAATGCATTCGGTTTGTTTCGGTATTGACTTTTCTGTTTGCATGATAATTTTAATTGTTCATTTCAGATATAGCGAAACGTTGATGGCCAAAGTGCGCGAAATGGGCGCTGGCATTTGCGAGCAAGCCAATAATGTACTTTTTATTTGTGATTTATTTTTGCTTAAATTTTGCTTTGTTAGGAAAGTTGGACAGAACTAAATGGTTAACATTTCAATTTATCGGTAGATTTTCATAGCTGCTTAATTTCCAGAAGTATTCGAAGAAGTACTCGATAAGCGTGAGATAGATGAGGGGGTTCGAAAGCAGATCATGCACACTTGACTGTTGCTGATTCAGGTTTCGCTCATTTTGCTAATGTTGCTGCTTTTTTTAAATTTTTTGATTTTAAAAGGGTTGTCGAAAGAATTTCGAGAAAGGCTATTCGAAGGGTTCTGCGGGAAGAAGAGCTGGAGCGGGTCCACCGAGTAAGGTGCGAAAAACTGCTGTTGAAGCGCCGGATACCGCGAAAGCGAAAGCAAGTTTTCTGTTCTACTTTAATTTGTGTTTGAAATATACGTCGTATTTTTTTTATAAAAACGGAACGGAATATTTCAGATGAAAATGATCAAAAGTCTTTAACGTTTTTCTTTCGTATTCAAGAGAGATGGAATGATATTCCTCATAACTCCCAAGAAAGTTCCCCTTACTGGTTTCTTCTGCCACACTTTTTCATCGGAATGTTTTCTAAATATTCTTTGCGTCAAGTTTTTACGTGTTTCCTCAGTTTGTTTCAGTTCTGCTCACATGTCATTATAGTTTCCTTCATCCTTACTCAGATTGTCCACAGTATACGTATGGAGTGGTCGTTGTAATGCAGTAACTAAAAAATGCATGGATGGAGGTTCGAGAAGTGCAAATTCTTACAGTTGAGAGTAGTAGGGTTTCAGAATTTCATGTTGTTGAAAGCTGAAATCAGCGTAATGGAAAGCCGCATGGATGCGCTGCAGTCGCTGAATCAAGCGGCGTCACGCGTAAAGGTGGCATGGGAGTTGAAAGACGTCGATAAAGACGGCCGCATCGCTCTGAATGTCGACAATGTCACTGTGCTTAGGTGCACTTTCCCTGGGGGTAAGAACCCAGTGGCGAAGCAGTGCGCCGCTGCAGCAACCTTGGCAGCCATTTCGTGTGTAAGCTGTTTTTCTTTATGACATATACTTTCAGTTTCATTCTCACTTTAATGCACTTTGTTCACTCATCTCTTCCAGCCGATCTGGTCAGTTTACTGCTATCCCCGTCCATTCATCCTCTGCTGTTCGGCCGCTCCCTAGTATACGTATGGAGTGGTCGTTGTAATGCAGTAACTAAAAAATGCATGGATGGAGGTTCGAGAAGTGCAAATTCTTACAGTTGAGAGTAGTAGGGTTTCAGAATTTCATGTTGTTGAAAGCTGAAATCAGCGTAATGGAAAGCCGCATGGATGCGCTGCAGTCGCTGAATCAAGCGGCGTCACGCGTAAAGGTGGCATGGGAGTTGAAAGACGTCGATAAAGACGGCCGCATCGCTCTGAATGTCGACAATGTCACTGTGCTTAGGTGCACTTTCCCTGGGGGTAAGAACCCAGTGGCGAAGCAGTGCGCCGCTGCAGCAACCTTGGCAGCCATTTCGTGTGTAAGCTGTTTTTCTTTATGACATATACTTTCAGTTTCATTCTCACTTTAATGCACTTTGTTCACTCATCTCTTCCAGCCGATCTGGTCAGTTTACTGCTATCCCCGTCCATTCATCCTCTGCTGTTCGGCCGCTCCCTAATTTTAGATTTCATTTTGAAATGGGATGAAATGCCTGCTATAATATGGCCATTGTAGTGCTATAAGCGAGAAAGCGAAATTAGCCTAGCGCCGAATGTTGCAAGATTAACGCGCATCATCGAAACAAACTAGTTGGAATTTTTTCAGAAATATATGGCGCTTTTTGGCTGACAAAATGAGAAAGAATGTAAGTTACAGAAATCTTTTGAGATCGTGAGGGCTGGGGGTGCGGAGAGGGGGGTAGGGTTATCGTTCTACGAACATTTGATCTACGTAGTTCTTTGTTTGCAGCACGATGGAGGCTGTTGCAAATGAGCTGATTCTTCAGGGCTCGATATCTAGTAAGGTGGCTAGTGTTCTTTTAAGGAGAATATCGAAATCCGAAATGTCGCCGGGAATTTGGAATTGTGGCGCGGCAAAATTGGTCCAGCCGAATGTTACGGCGATTATGTGACGAGCGCATTGCATAAGGCGGCTATTTTATTGCCTGAACAAGGAACTGCTTATGCAAGACTCGAGAAGGCACTTCAATCGGCTAACATCCCATTGAAGTTTGTCGCCGAACAGGGCACAGGGTATGTTTGATATCAGCGGATTTTTGTCATTTCTTATTTTTCTGTTTTGTTTTCAAATTCTTACTTCCAAAAAGATGCGCCTCGACATTCCATTTAATTATGTTGCGTTGACGAAGACTTCTACGTAGTATTTATTCGCACCATTTCCTCAGGTTACTGCGCTTCTTCGGCTTTAGGGGAGCTGAACACCACTCTTTAGCACCTGTCGCTACCCTACTGGCGTTGCACCGTCTTATTAGGCGCCACTCAGATCGCATTTACTGCGAGCGATGGAGCATTGCCGTCGAGGTTACGAAACGCATCGCGATTATGTGCTGCAGGCACGTCCTATCCGGGCACTAGCCGCTAGTTGCTGTGGAACTTGAACTCATAAGTCGTCGTTCGGTAAGCGCATCAGGCCACCGCATCCCGCCTCATGCAATTTCAGTGATGAAAACTGCTGATTTTGGTACGGAGCCATCAACCATCAATTTCAAGAACGGCGTTCAGTTAGCCCATTTATATTTGTGCAAATAATTTAAGAATGAATATTAAATTGCGCGTATGAGTTGTCTAAGTTCCCTGACTACCGATGACGAATAGTGTCTTAATGACTGTTATACGTGAAGGGAATTAAAACAAATCTGCAAAGTGCGCCAGGGTGCTGACACAGCATGCATTTTTTCCTCAATTCCACTTAAGTCGGTGTGATAATTGCGGCATAATCAGATAAGACACAGCTAGACATACATCCGCTCATGCCGTGGTCAGATAGTCGCCTTTGATGCTCGTTGTGGAACAAATCGCGAAATGCCGATAAAATGATTTGCTCACAAAATCAGCTTCTGGTGCCGTTTTAGTTTCCCGGAGTTTTCGCACGTTTCCTCATAATTACGCATTCCTTATCCAGAACCTCGCATCAGGTTGTACTGAATTCATAATGTATTGTAGTTTACAACATTTTACGTCCTATCTGCTCATATTTGGGTTACAGAACTCGAATTTGAGGACAGTTATTCTCCTGACTTACCTTTTCCGTCTTACAAGTTTCCGTGCGGCGTCAACCATCCAGGGACCCGTGAATCGCTCTCAGCTTCTGTTAGAGATAGATGCACACACCCATACATATATCCGCACAGGCATGACGGAACCATTATGAGCCTTCATTGCGGCGAGGAGAGCACTCGCAGCCAACAAATAAGCGCCTTAGCTAATCGAAATTTTCAAGGAACCATATGTTTTCCGTCAGTGTCCGTGCTTGTTTTTGGCGCTTATGCGTCTTTGCGAATAACTTTCATAGTTCGAAGTTCCCTCGATCCGCAAATTCTTAGCTCAAAAAAATGAAGATTTTTTAAAACCGCAGCGTTTCGTAAAGCTCGACACTTCGCAACTTCAAAATTTTTTCAAAACGTTCAAAATTTTTTCAAAACGTTCAAAATTTTTTGTGTATTTGCAGCTGGCAGGAGCGCATTGCCTTAACTGTGTTGAATGTGGAGCTCGCGAGCGCGGTACTAAAGAAGAGTGAGTGCATAAAGGGAAGAGAGGCTCAGCGAAAAGAGGAACTCGCGGCAGCGATCATCTCGATGATTTCCTCTCCGACGCTGAAGATAGTAGAAGCACAAAAAGGATTCACTATTGCCGTCTAACGGTACTGCTTTTGTTGGCTCGCATGACCGTATTTGCCGTCTGGATCTCTTTGGGAAGTGGCGTCCTAGTGGACGTAAAAAACTTCTCTGGATGTGGGGAGGGGAGTATGCCAAATATTTCGAGTGTTTTGCAATGTCTTATGGTTTTTTTCTGGGAAATATTCTCTTTTTGAAAACGTCTCCGTTGAAATCCAAGGAAGAAATGCTTTTTATGCTTTGCATTGATGAATAGCAAACTTCTCGAGTGTGGAAACGAGTTAGTAGTAGACATTCATCTCGGTTGTTTGAGACTATTCGTTTTATGTTCATTCCTATGCTTAGTTTTCAGTTTTTTGAATGTTGTCGTCTGTTTTTTTTGTTTGTTATGGGCTTTATTGGTCCTAACTGTTACAAAAAAAAGACTGAAACGAGCGTGAACACTTTCTGGTTGTAAGTGTTTGTAAGAAAGTAAGAAAGTAACCGATGGCTCATTTTGTTGCTGGAGTGCGCTGCACTCGATAACTTATGTTTCTAATTGTCAGGCCCACTGTCCAGGCCAACGAAATTTGCAAATAATCTTGATGAGCATTCCTCGTGACTCGTGAAACCTCGTTTACTAACTGCATTTACGTCAGATTGTTCAGGAAGCGTATAGCTGAGGAAGGAGCTGTGATCGTCCGTCGAGTTTTTTCATGCTCAAAACCGTGAAGGTTGTGGGTTATTGGGCATAGGTTGTGGGTTATTCACATGTTACGCGAGTTATCACAGGCATATAGGGGTGGAAAAGGAGAAGAACTGCCACTTCGAAGCGCGTTTGCCGATCGAATAACGAATGAACGAATGTGCAATGGGACGGGGTGTGTAATCGAAAGGGCGAGAGGGAGGGGGTTACTGTAATTCGTTTTGAGATATTTAGGATATGTGTATGTCTTCGAAACAGTGAACACCTTGCAGTCGAAAAGTGAAACTGTTTCAACGCATGTTTTCTTAATGAGAAAAGAAAGAAAAATTATTCTCTTTATCTTTGGCTAAATGCCAGCAACTATTTTTCTATTCTGAATTCGTTTGCACGTAATTTTCGACTCTTATTGTGATAGCATTGAAACGTTTCTTGGGTGCACCTCCGCGTTCGGAACTTGTTTCGCTAATGTGACCGCTTTAACGATCTTATAAGTGCTGCTGTTTGAATAAATGCCTCATTTTTTTTTAAATTGTAAAAGACATCCATTGTTGTCGTTGAAGTTTATATATTAAAATATATTGAAGTATTGAAATATTTGAAATTTGTGTATTTAAATAATAAACTAAATCGCATGCATTGTTTTTCTTTGCTAGACTATTTTTGAGAAGTTTTCGTCTTTAAACATTCAAATGTTGTTTAAAACATTTTTCAGTTTTACTTGTTTGTGCTAATACTTGACACGCTGAAGAGAAATTCGAAAGAAATTTGTGCAATGAGGCGAAATATGCGAAACCTACTCAACATTGTTTTGTTTAAGCGTCTTATGCATTATTGGTGATGGACGTGCTCATGCCTCAATTTTACTTGATGTGTTTTTCAGTGAAATTGTTGCTTTTACTTTGATGATATAAATGAAAACAAATCGCTTTCCATATTCGTGATCACTTGAATATGTGAGCGCTCTCTCATCAGTAGCGCTGTCTTCTCTATCAGCTACCCATAACGCAATTTCATGATGTTCGTTGCTTTTTACGAGCAGCGCACCCAATTCGGAGTTGTTAGAAGGCGCATATGGTTACCATAGTCGAAAAGGGCTGGCTTCATCTCCCCACCACCCCATTATCTCAGTTGCGTGATCGAGAATAATGACGGACATTTTTGCATTCGGTTTGACAAAATTGTCTTCGCATTACAGGAAAGTTTCACACGGCAAAGTCCCCATCGAATCACCGACTTATTTAATGTAAGGGCTCCCGAAACAACCTCTACCCTTCGCAGTCAGCGCCTTGCATACGAGGGTTCCTCAAGCGGTCACTTAGTCCTTATATCTAAAAGGTCCCCAAGTAATCAGTGAGCTTTCGTGAACTAGATCCCCAAGCAATCACTAAACCTATGTTTGAGTGCTGGTAGACTTCGCATGTGCGAGGATTTGTACCTCTTGCTGAAAATAAGAATGATGTGAGACACGAGCCATCTTATTGGTCCTAACTGTTACAAAAAAAAGACTGAAACGAGCGTGAACACTTTCTGAAACTGGTTGTAAGAAAGTAACCGATGGCTCATTTTGTTGCTGGAGTGCGCTGCACTCGATAACTTATGTTTCTAATTGTCAGGCCCACTGTCCAGGCCAACGAAATTTGCAAATAATCTTGATGAGCATTCATCGTGACTCGTGAAACCTCGTTTACTAACTGCATTTACGTCAGATTGTTCAGGAAGCGTATAGCTGAGGAAGGAGCTGTGATCGTCCGTCGAGTTTTTTCATGCTCAAAACCGTGAAGGTTGTGGGTTATTGGGCATAGGTTGTGGGTTATTCACATGTTACGCGAGTTATCACAGGCATATAGGGGTGGAAAAGGAGAAGAACTGCCACTTCGAAGCGCGTTTGCCGATCGAATAACGAATGAACGAATGTGCAATGGGACGGGGTGTGTAATCGAAAGGGCGAGAGGGAGGGGGTTACTGTAATTTGTTTTGAGATATTTAGGATATGTGTATGTCTTCGAAACAGTGAACACCTTGCAGTCGAAAAGTGAAACTGTTTCAACGCATGTTTTCTTAATGAGAAAAGAAAGAAAAATTATTCTCTTTATCTTTGGCTAAATGCCAGCAACTATTTTTCTATTCTGAATTCGTTTGCACGTAATTTTCGACTCTTATTGTGATAGCATTGAAACGTTTCTTGGGTGCACCTCCGCGTTCGGAACTTGTTTCGCTAATGTGACCGCTTTAACGATCTTATAAGTGCTGCTGTTTGAATAAATGCCTCATTTTTTTTTAAATTGTAAAAGACATCCATTGTTGTCGTTGAAGTTTATATATTAAAATATATTGAAGTATTGAAATATTTGAAATTTGTGTATTTAAATAATAAACTAAATCGCATGCATTGTTTTTCTTTGCTAGACTATTTTTGAGAAGTTTTCGTCTTTAAACATTCAAATGTTGTTTAAAACATTTTTCAGTTTTACTTGTTTGTGCTAATACTTGACACGCTGAAGAGAAATTCGAAAGAAATTTGTGCAATGAGGCGAAATATGCGAAACCTACTCAACATTGTTTTGTTTAAGCGTCTTATGCATTATTGGTGATGGACGTGCTCATGCCTCAATTTTACTTGATGTGTTTTTCAGTGAAATTGTTGCTTTTACTTTGATGATATAAATGAAAACAAATCGCTTTCCATATTCGTTGTTTTGAGATATTTAGGATATGTGTATGTCTTCGAAACAGTGAACACCTTGCAGTCGAAAAGTGAAACTGTTTCAACGCATGTTTTCTTAATGAGAAAAGAAAGAAAAATTATTCTCTTTATCTTTGGCTAAATGCCAGCAACTATTTTTCTATTCTGAATTCGTTTGCACGTAATTTTCGACTCTTATTGTGATAGCATTGAAACGTTTCTTGGGTGCACCTCCGCGTTCGGAACTTGTTTCGCTAATGTGACCGCTTTAACGATCTTATAAGTGCTGCTGTTTGAATAAATGCCTCATTTTTTTTTAAATTGTAAAAGACATCCATTGTTGTCGTTGAAGTTTATATATTAAAATATATTGAAGTATTGAAATATTTGAAATTTGTGTATTTAAATAATAAACTAAATCGCATGCATTGTTTTTCTTTGCTAGACTATTTTTGAGAAGTTTTCGTCTTTAAACATTCAAATGTTGTTTAAAACATTTTTCAGTTTTACTTGTTTGTGCTAATACTTGACACGCTGAAGAGAAATTCGAAAGAAATTTGTGCAATGAGGCGAAATATGCGAAACCTACTCAACATTGTTTTGTTTAAGCGTCTTATGCATTATTGGTGATGGACGTGCTCATGCCTCAATTTTACTTGATGTGTTTTTCAGTGAAATTGTTGCTTTTACTTTGATGATATAAATGAAAACAAATCGCTTTCCATATTCGTGATCACTTGAATATGTGAGCGCTCTCTCATCAGTAGCGCTGTCTTCTCTATCAGCTACCCATAACGCAATTTCATGATGTTCGTTGCTTTTTACGAGCAGCGCACCCAATTCGGAGTTGTTAGAAGGCGCATATGGTTACCATAGTCGAAAAGGGCTGGCTTCATCTCCCCACCACCCCATTATCTCAGTTGCGTGATCGAGAATAATGACGGACATTTTTGCATTCGGTTTGACAAAATTGTCTTCGCATTACAGGAAAGTTTCACACGGCAAAGTCCCCATCGAATCACCGACTTATTTAATGTAAGGGCTCCCGAAACAACCTCTACCCTTTGCAGTCAGCGCCTTGCATACGAGGGTTCCTCAAGCGGTCACTTAGTCCTTATATCTAAAAGGTCCCCAAGTAATCAGTGAGCTTTCGTGAACTAGATCCCCAAGCAATCACTAAACCTAAGTTTGAGTGCTGGTAGACTTCGCATGTGCGAGGATTTGTACCTCTTGCTGAAAATAAGAATGATGTGAGACACGAGCCATCCCACTATGGGAGCCGATACTCCGCAAATATGGAATGCAAGGAGCGAATTTTATCACTTTTAATTGTATAAAACACACTGCAACGACAATTTCTATCCCTCTTTGGACGATCTTTTAGTGGAGTATCCCCTGTTGTTCATTCCCTCTGCTTGGAAAGAGTCAGTTATCACCCCCCCCCCCCCCCGTGTTGAGGAAGACTCCACCCACCTCACCTGAAAATAGTGGTCTGACAAGTCTTTTGTCATCAGTATGCAAGTTTTTGGAAATCATTGTGAAGGATTCAGTGCTGTTCTACCGTATTTCCCATTCGCTCATTAAACCTGCCCAATATGATTTTTTCTTGCTTGGTCTACAGCAGCTGCTGATTTCATCTTTATGTGACAGGATAACTGCATTGAATCAGAAAGTCCAAACTAACGCAGTGTGTGTTGACTACGCGAAAACTTTTGATGTTTTGTACAACAGGAAGCTGTTGTACAAATTAGAAGCATACCAGGTAGTCACTCAACGCCAGCTTCTTTATGTAGTGAAACAATAGCGCCGTTGCTATCGGGACGTGCTGTGGAGCTTATTAACGCGCGGACGATTCCACTGTAGTGCATTTAGAAAGAAGCTTGTTGGTCGTTCCGTGACTAGACGACTATGCTGAAGCATTCTGTAGAATATATCTTAGACGCGACTTTCTTGATTCGTCGCTCATAAAAGCGACGGCTAATTGCGAAGAAATGTTGTATTCATTGTTTACGAATGAAGGCGCCTATCGTAATAGTTTTTGTGGAGCGTCTTCCAACTTATTTCATGAAAACTGGCAGAAATTAGTAACTAATTTATGAGTTGTTTACTGTGAAAAATTGTGCAATGGGATTATTCAAACGCATGTGATCAAATTCGTACTGACAATGAAATAAACGCCCATAATCATACGTAGCAAGAGAAGCAAAAACTCCAAGTTGCACTCCTTAAAACAAACTAGAACTTGTGCAGCCTTTTTTTGTTGGAGGTGTGTATGAGTACGAGCACGGGCTCAGTACTGTTGCAAATGACTTATTTAAACAAAAAAAAAGTGGCAACTATGCAATATTGTGAACAGCTTTAGCGAAGAAGCAATGTTAGATATTATGTTGCAGCGATGCCCGCACGAAATGGTAAAGCCTCCACGAAGTTGTTGAAGCAAAAAAAATGAATGAGTTTATCGATTTGCCTTAATATTTTTGTTGACATAAAGTTTGCGCCATGAATTTTTGTGCCCATGCAATGCTAATTACCGTAGTAGTTTTTTGCACTGCATAAGATCGCTTTTTGCGGTAGTGCATCGGTTACCTACCGAAAAAGCATATGAAAGACTATGAAAGCAGTGGGACAACACTTCCAGTGATTCCTCAAACCACGGCGCTGTCTGTTCTGGTCCATTTCCAGCTCCCAGTTGTTTAAGCGACGTTTTGATTCCAAGGCATTTCGACTCGAAAAATCGGACCTTTTCACGCAGCACAGGCAAGCGGTAAGTTTCATTTGTTCGTTTTCGACACTTTGTATTTCTGGAACAGTCGAAAGCCACCCTCTTCCCTTCAGTTTCATTGGTTACCCCGAAAACTTTTTTGTCTTGCTGTAAAGGGATCAAGAAGATTTATATTGTTCGCCCCACGGGGACGTAAGTTCGTCACAGATTATAAAGAGTCGTGCTCTCGATTAGGCGGAAAATATCAAAATCCAACGCTGAATGTATAAAATTTATTGGCCGCCTTTAGTAAATAAGGTTTGATGGCACCAACAAAACGTATTTCTTGCTAAAACATAATTTTGTGCTGTAATATGTGCAGTTACACTGTTCGAATATTTGAACTGTAGGGGACGGAGCGGTTAACAATTTGTTTTAATGAAGACAAAATACTTCACAGCAAGTTTTGAGGACGCACACCGTCAAGGAGCATTTCAAAACAGCGTGTTTTTGAAAGTTCTTTATTTTAACGCACTTCGAATGCCCATTATGGAATACGGTTTACTCGATTACAACCATAAAAACATTAGTCGTATTTTAATGTCCCACAAAAGTATGTTTGTTGTTTTAAGAATAGTAGTATATTGCTTTAATTAATATAAAGGCATCGCATGTACCCGTCGAAGTATGGGCAATCAGTGACAATTAAGCGGCAGTTTTGATGCACTGATATCAAACATTTTTTAAAAAATACACTCAGCGTTTGAGTACGAACGATCGTATCGCGATTGTTGCTAAAGTCGCAGAATGATGCATCGAAACGGACAATACGTGAATGCTTAAAGCTGTATCATTAAGCACTGCATTGTGGTTTGTACGGAATCGTGAAAGAAGCGCTCTTTGAGAACACTATTTCACTTTTAAAATATTGTAATTCCATATCGCTCACTCAAATTCTCACTTTCTTTGCCGATGCGAGTTCCGCAAAAAGTCTACAAAATTGAATGAAACAGTAACTTGCTCCCAAAAAAATTTAAACTTAGGAAAATTGAAAACAGTTGACCATCGACCGGGGTATTAGCCTTCTTCCTAGCGATGACTATCCATGAGTAACAACTTAGTAGCTGAGAAGTTATAAGAGCAGTAAAGAGCAAACTATGTTATAATTTTTGTTTATTTCTCGCTGTGTATAAGTTTTTGGAATTGGTCAGAATCCTTTTACTGTCCCATGCAACGATTACGAAAAAGTAGAATCATCTACGAGCAGAGAGAGACAAACCCAGTAGCACATTCGGAAATGGAATAGTACATTTCTGACCTGCACATCGAATGCCTATCAGCGATTAGCCAAAATGACTTTTATGAAAATTTTGACGGAAAGTTCACTTTTATTTCCTTTATACTACATTCAGGGCAGAACAGAAAAGGAAAAGAATGTATGAATTAACTGAACAGACTGTCAACAATACAAATTGCCAAAATAGAGTTTTATTAAAAATTGCAAAATAAACGTCTGAAAGAATTACAATAAATACAACAAAATACTAACTCTGTCACACAGCTTATAATGACTACGTTCGACTACTTTTTTTTTTAATTTTAATAGTAAACCTTAAAAACGTCAAATGTAATAATGAACATGATTCGGCCGCATGTTTCTGAAAAGGAAAGAAGACACTGGATTGTCGTTTAGCCGAGGTGAGCTGAATTCATTTTGTCGTTTTTGATCAATAAATTTGTTTTTCGAATGATAAATCGTTAAAAATTCGCCAAATCACCAACTTGAATATGATGAAAGCAATAAACGAAAATGAGACAACCTAGCTCAAATTACTAAATGGATACACTTCTAACAAAAAAAAAATCATTGAGAGAAGGAAGAGGTGAAGTCAGAGGAACTTTCTTACATTTTACGCACTCCGCGAAAAATACTGTGGTCTAATATTTTAATTTGAAAAACATATTGTCGCAGACGAGCACATTATCGCGTTACGAAATTCGATTGTGAGATTACGAAGACATTTTTACGCTTAATGTTTATAGATGCAGACAAAAAAAAGTGAAACGTCCACATCAAAAAAAAACAAAACAAACAGAAATACTCATTCAGACAACATGAGATATACCTAGTCTTCTTCTTAGCCCCGGTGTTTGCTTGGCATAGTAAAATCACGCAAGCAATTTTCTCCAATCGGCCGGTATTAAGAGGGCGCCGAAATTAGCAAGCAGTTTTCCTATCCACTTAGATTTCTTATATATACATATATATATATTTTTTTTTCAAGTTCACTTTTAAAATGCAGTCCTCCGCGTTTTTGGCGAACATTTATTGTAATTTTCAAGTTTTTCAAAAACACGTAAAGGAGGGAGTGGAAGCGGTCACGTTACTCGAAGTCAACAATGATATAATAAAAAGCCCACAGTCAATCGTTTGGCTCTGTGGCAGAAAGTGTGAGATAGACCGGGGATAAACAGTTCTATCGTAATCGAGGTCAAGCTTCTTTATAGTCGCGTGCTTTGTGCTTAATCACCGTCCATCTGATTCAGGTCAATTACTGAAGAGGTAAACCAAAGCTGAACCAAAATGCAGCGCTGCGAATTTCTTTCGGCTAAACAGCCACCAAAATATTGTACGAACTGTTCCATTACCCAGCACTGCCGTAGACGATGTGATGAACTCTTTGCAGATGTGCCGCTGTATTCGTTTTTGCAGATCAACAGATCTTGAGCGGACAAATGAAATGTTCGGTTTCAAGAGAAACGGACAGAAGGCAGAACGCAATATACGAGATGATCATGATGATACCGAACATCTTGTTCATCTTCCATCGAGAAACGGCGATCGCCGCAACAAGCACAATCAGCATTATAAACAACATCCCCACACTGCATACCAAACCGTTGCTAAAATCATGAACATCAACAAAACCAAAAAACTATGTGTCTATTTTGCATGAGAAGGCGATTACTTTATGTCCCATAAAAGCGTCCGCCCCTTATAAACTCCAAAAATGTTTAGGCATGAATATTGAGGCGATTTTATCTTCGGTTAAACGATACACTTGTTCTGTACGACAACTGGATAGTTCATCCAACAGAATAGGATAACATAGCATTTTTCACTGCCATTTATAAGGCAGGTTTGCATATATTACGAATAAATCCAGCACCATATAGTCAAAGTGTTTAACGAGCAGTGCAGAAAGATGGGAATAGATCCTTCCCTCTCTACAGCTACTTGAAAAGCATCGTAACCGTCATGTAGATGACAAAAAAAACAACAAAACAGCAGGAGATAGTGAAACATCACACTGAGAGAGAAACACTAAACTGCATGGATGACAAGCCGCAGCTGAAATGTTTACTAAGATTATAAGTCCCCTTCTCCTGCACAGTACCAAGATCTGACATACTAGCCTACTACAGCATGCCTAACATGATCTCGTTAGCTCCCGATACATAAGGATGTTAAACACCGGCTAAAAGCGTAATTCACAAAATGCCACTATCCGTGTAAGCGAAAAACGACTCGAAAGAATATATGAAAATGCGATCCAACCTGGAAACGGAAATATATTCAGGAACAACACCGTTATTTCGTATCCGCTCAACGATGAAATACAGTAACCACGGAACAGGCAACCTGAACAACAAAACAACTCCATCAATTATTTTGCCTCTGCAGCTTATTGCATTCACATGTTTAAATCCGCAGTAAATGATTTAGTTTTACCGAAGTGGTTTAAGAGTGGGTAGTCCATTTTCTTCCCAATCGTATCTTTTCTCGCAACCAAAAGCTTGTCCACCTTTAGGACTTCTTGCTGTCATTTAGAGGAAAAGCTCTTTACAAACTTCTTCCACCATGGAGTGGGCACACTAGCAATAAAAGCATTTTGATGATACCGTAAGTGGCAAGAAGTTGTTCCGATAAACTTTAGAAGCGAATTCCACGTTTTATGAGAACGCGCTTCGGTAGGACTGGCATCCAACTCTGTCCTTGATGATACAGGAAGGAGGAGCGGAGGAGCGAAAGGGAAGTGGGGGGAACGGAGCTTGCTATTCATCTCTTTATCCAACCCCCTCTTCTCATTCATATGACCGAGGAATGAAATCGTTTAATGTGTACATGAACAATCTCCAACTTTCTAGTTCGAATAACGCTCCGATTAGAAAACTATGCAATACGCATCCCCCCAACTGAAGTCTCTCGCATTTGTGTCACCAGCACCTTTCTGTACAACGAGTATTTGGGAGCGGATAAACTGACAGCGGCTGTTCCGAGGATGGAGTGTTTTTCAGCCACTGTCGACTTCTACTTTCCAGTGCAGAAGTTTACGTTGGAGGACACTGCAGGAAAAAGTCATGACTAGAGGGGACTTTACACAAAGTAATACGATACTACGGATCATGAATGGCACTTGTTGGAAACTCGCGAACAACGCTGAGTACAGTCAGCAGATGTAGATGTAGACTACAGTGAACGGAACTGCAGTGAACTTTTAGCATCTAAAATGCATGAAAAAATCCCGCACACTGAACAAGCAGAAGCAGAGATGAATGGTTTCACGTTTTTTTTTTCTTTTCATGCTTTAGTGCACGCAGGCAGTGACTCTTCAGGGGTTTCACATTGGCGACCACACCGATCTGAATCACGATTTCTTCTCCTGTCGGGGCTATCTCTTATATTTCGTCTTTCTGAACTTCCCCTTCTAAGTCAGAAAATCGCTTCACTCCCTATCGTATCCTCAAAACATCACAAGACTGAAAACAATTAAGTGATTTACCCGACGCAAACGTCGAAAATATTGCTTCCAACTGAACTCGACACCGCCATATCACCAAGACCTTTGCGAGCGACGATCACACTATGCAAACAGTTCATGCTTTTATTACCACATGATATTTTTATCAGCTACAGTCATGTATGACTTTTTATTTGCATAAGTAAGGTGCAAATATGCGCCAATGCACTACCGATAAATGAATGAAGCTAAACAGTCAAAAGCTCATCGACGACCACTGCAGATAATTCATGATCCGGTTGAAGCGCCCATGCAAAAAACTGAAAGCCCAACTGCAAAACTGATGCTTGGTTTCCTTTCATTTACCCATTTTATGAGTTACAAAAGGTCAAGAGACAAGTTAACGTTAAACGATAAAGAGCTCAAGACGCAAATTAGAAATTCACAAAATTCAAATGCTGTTTTCGGCTGAACAATGCCAAAAAATTTCATAACGGCAGTACGGCAACTCTTCTCGTACAGCACATTTACACAATTCAAAGCTCCTGTTTCATTCCGTTCATTTTGATTTCCTTTCACCTCATCGAACGCAACACTCGCTCCATAACGGCTGCTATCAAAATTTTGAGTGGTTGAAGTTGCCGGCTTACTGGTGAATTTCAGATAGCTGTTTTGTCCAAAATAAAAATTGTTAAAGATTGCTTGTTTGATTCCCTCTTTCTGCAAAAAAAAAACCATAAAAATTCAGAATTTTATATTTTGGAAACGAAAACCCCTCACGCAATGCGCGGCTTGGGCTTGCACGCACCGGCTGCTGTCAAATTTGGGGTTGCACGCACCGCGAGCGTATATGGCGCATAAATGCGCCATTTCCAAATCTCTGGCGATTCTCTCATCAGTTTTTGTACTTTTGTTGACTGGAATTCCCTATGGATTTTTAAGCGATAATTCGTGCGCTCACGATTTTCTAACTTACGACTGTGTTGCAAATACGAATTGTTCAGAAGTCACTAAAACGCTGGCTATAAATCAAATACTGAAAACTGCAACAACATTAAAACGATTTTACTGGTTCAGTGTAGTGTGTGGAATTTTATCGTTTCTCTTATAAAGCAATGGCCCATCTTCTTGGAAAGTAATGTCACTTTAATTTCAAAAACATAAACTTCTACGTGCAAGAAATTTCTGCATTCTGACGCAAACACAGTAGCTAAACACATGAGGGAACAGGAAAAAAAGTGATTACTCACTGACAAGCAAACGATATAGCACAAACAGAGGTTACTGCAATCATAGCATTTTCAAATGAACGTTTTTAGGATTGATTTCATTTATCGTACAAAGTGAGGAGGAACAACTTTGTTCTCAAAAATACCAACATCGTTCCTAATAATTTGAATACTTCACAACATTTCCCTGCTCTCTGATATGATCGAAAAGATTATGACATATGAGATTTAAAAAAAAAAAAACGAAGAAAAATGTGCCTTGTTACATGCTCATTGCCAAAACTTCGATTTACAGTACAAATAAAATCAGCAAGACGGTTGTGACTTGTTGTTTTTTCTCATATAGTCGCTTTCAGCAGCGAAAAAAATACGAGAAATTATTGAGCTCATGAAAGGTAAAATGAGATTAGTGATAAGAAACCTTGTTATTAAATCCGGGATGCTTGTGCCAGCAGCCAATATCGTCAGTCCGATGATCTGAAACCGTCCGATGAAAGCAGTATGATGCGAATTCGATTCCAATCACTTCGACTTAGCTATTTTCTTTTTGGGCTCCTTTTTAAAAATCTCTCTCCTCAAATTGTTTCCAATCTTGCGCTGTGCAACTCTCATCGATTTGACATTTCTCAGAAGCAAGCACAACATTCGTGGAATGAATAGTGCTGTTGAAAGCATTTGGAAGCATGAGGACGCCGCAAAAATTTCATCGCTGTTTAACGCGACTCTTTCGTTATAATACGTTCACAGAAATGCTTTGGGATAAAAACGATCCGTCTAACGTGCACTCCTGTCTATTCAGCTCTAATTGACCCGTCTCACTAATCGGGGAATCGATCGTAAGCGACAAATTGCAATGCTTGATTCTAATTTAGACAAAATTGCGATCATAGTTGACTCTTCTACAGCATAACCAGTGCAGATTTAACGTTTTTTTTTTTGCAACGAGAGATCTCAATGGAGGGTTTACATCACGAATATCTTGTAGCAAAGCGTTTGAGTAACTGAAACGCGGATAAGGAAGATACTGTAAAATTACTTGTCCGGCTGCTAATTAATTAATTGTTTGTCTCAGTTGAGGGACAACTAATTGTTTACCTCAGTTGGAATTGCGGCTGTCTCACCGATCGTATTCGCCATCCACACCATTACGTATGAATAGAACGCTATCCATAGAATTGAACCGATGAACGTTATTGGGAACCACTTTCTTGACCCCTAAATTTGCGAATTTGAGGACCGTAGAAAACGAATGTGTAAATTCAATACGTAAATTTTCGTTTCTGTTTTATGCTTCCCTCATTTCGTTACCCACTCTGTAAGCGTTCAGTCGTAAAACCGAACGTGAACAAGACGTATTGCAAGGCCTCCTTTTCACCAGCTTCTTTTTTGCAACTGTTATTATCGGTGCAAGCTGTGCTTAGCTTGTTCACAATACTCGTCACTTAATTTCATGAATAACATCGCACAACTTCAGCAGTCACATTATCATGTCTCCATTTTGAGTGCCCACTGACAAAGTCACCAACAATGCAGCTTAATCAAGTAAAACCACAGCAATGTCAAAACACAGCTCTGATTCATATATGCGATGCTCTAGCATTCGCAAAGGTGCACCTCATCACCTCCATCCAACTGAGAGGAAGGGGGAAAGAGATGAAGACTGTATGAAACGGAACTTTTTGTTGACGAACACTTAAACGAATCGAAAAATTTGATAATTTTTAAACACGATGTTTTCGATACGTTTCAGGTATGTATGTATTTGCGTGTTCTTAAAATCGATATTTGCGGAACTGTTGTCTAATGCCCTTTCAGAGTGCTTACTAAATTCCGTCAAAAATAGTGCAAGTTCCAGCCCAAGGCCCAGTAAATTGCAAAGTTTTGGTCGGAAACTAGTGGTATGAAGATGTGTTTCTCTGCACGAATACGCACGCCACCGTGCAATCGATCATTGTAAATTTCGATGCACTGCCATAATCAGGGACTATGCACAACACGAACCGCTCTTTTTATGCATTCATTATGCTTGATGATAGCACTATGCTAAAACAGCTGTTACTAAAACTATCGACATTGGACTGCTGTAATAATCGGCATTCGCCTCACAGAAGACGGTTCCTTTAGTTGCTTGAGGCTCGAAAATAGGAAATCTCAGAAAGCGCCAAAATTAGGAGCACTATACTCAAGTGTGATTGATTCCTATTATTCATTCTAACAAATGGCAAACGAACATTTCATCTGGCTGGATCGCAAGCCGTCAAGCGGATGCGAGAAGTTGCGAACGACAGGCTGCGAAATGAGCCCACCAGGTTCTGAGAGTCTGTTGTCTAAAATTTCTCTTTTTATGGGCATTTGTTTTGTGCCGATGTAAAACATTAATTTTTAGAAAAGTCTTCAGGAAGCACATTTCATGAATGTGTATGTCCAGTAAGTCACGTGACAGTAGTTTGTTTTGGCGACTTTGCGGTTTTTGAACATTGCCTAGTCAGTCATAAGATCGCCTAACTGCGTTTAGACCGCACTATGCTCTCCAACTCATTCATGGAAAAAGATGAAGGAAAAGACAACAAAACAGCATAACCTCCTTACGAACGTCTGGAAGTGTGACCCAAAGAGGGAAGAGGATGGGCGAAAGCACAATAAAAACGATCTGTCGATGGTATTCTTCAGGCCATGTCATATCCAGTGGCTTTTCCTCTTCCTCGTCTAACATTGACTTCTATAAACAAACAGTGGCAATGATACTACACAAGTAAACAATGGTTCATGTTCCGAATTTATAAAATAACTCCTCAAGAAGCGCTACAAGTATGCGCATAGCTTTCAACAACGCTAAATTACCGGGAAGGAACAGAAAAATCCTGTTCAGTAGCGTCCGTTATGTATGTTATTATGCGCAGTCGCCTTATGGGGAACGGCGCGAGCGTCGTATGAATGAAAAAAAAAGAGAACAATAAGATTTAAGAGTTCAAGCGTTGGCCGAAAAGTGAAGCTGACGTTTTAACAACCCCATGTAACCGACCGAAACGATTTTAAAAAAACGTTTCGCAAGAAAGCTTCAAAATTGTCAAGTGAACTCAAGATTCCATCGTTGTCGACAATGCAAGGCTTCCGTAAACGCTGCTCCATTAGACTCACAGTTGCAAAACTTGAGAGCTGCTGAATGAGTTTCATGGGTGAGTTTCATTATTATTTAACGGTGAAAGTATTATCCAAAGAAAATGTAAGAGTTGAGAGATTAAAAAAAAAGAAGAAACGGAAAGACTGCATGGAAAGTTTGAAATGAATGATACAAAACATCGACAACGAAGAAGACAAGGACGATAAAAATAGTCAGCAGTATTAGCGTAGAATAATTCTGGGTTAGCAGTTATTTCGTCTAAGCTGGTATTTCTCCAAAAGAAGTAAAGATTTGTCTTGGTCTGTTGCAAAGAGTATTAGTGAGTCTCTCATTTACGCGAAATCATAAAACAACTACTTTTCACAGCGGCTCGCAAACAAAACCCGCTGTGGTTGTGACCTTACGATTGTCGAGGACGATTTGCAAATGTTTCAGTTATTGCTCACTTTTTTCTTTATTAGACCTGAAATTGTGCGCTAAGTGATGCTCAGTATAGATTGAGGAGAATCAATGTTCGGGAGCAAGAGGAGGGGAGAAAGAGCACGGAGAAGAAAGAAATGACGACATCGCAATACCAATAAATGTCAGAAGGATCACCGTCGAGAAACCCCCGACCTCCCACACAGCATTGCTTCAGCGCTTAAAAGAATTTCAACGGTAATTTTTGGCAATAACGATTATGCAACATACAATCTCCTCAACACTGGCCATATTCGGGCAGATCGACGAACGCTTGATCGATTGCCTTCGTACAGTACTTACATTCTTTCGCTCCAGTTCGTAATCATTCACTTCCTTCAGTAAGTACATCAATTACTTATACAGTTATGAACTAACGTTGTTGATAACCCAGCACAATAACAATAGAATGTGGAAGAGCTGCATCATTATTTGCGCTGTTTCCATTTGCGAACGGGATGATTTTCTTTTTTTCCCTTTTGTTTCTCCTCACGAAACGTGATAGACTCATTTGATTAGACATACATTATGGGAGAAAAACTCAGCTTCAGCGTTGATTTTACGAACGATGAACAGAACCATAGTTGTTTACTGGATTAGTCGTTAGTAACAATACGTTAATGCTTTCCGCATCTTCACAATAACATGTCCGCTTACGGCTTGGCAAGTGAAGGCTGTCAACTAGTAACCAAGTCGGGGGCTTTTCAGCCTCGTCTGTAGCACTGCGATAGTTTAATTTCAACCTGGAATTATTTTTACCTATCTACTAGTGCTTACCCAAACAAGAAGTAATGGCTCTAGCTTGCAATACTAGTAGTACTAACGAGCACAGTAAACCGCATCAGTGCATTAGTAAGTGATATTATAACAGCTGCTTTATTATCGATACTAATTGCTGTAATTACTACCAGCATTTGCGATTAATTAATATTTCATCATCAGTATCTGAAAGCTCCAGAGCCCTCATCCCGATCGGGATCTTGGAATACCCGCAATTATCACTTTAAAAAAACATCTTTAAGCTAAATCTAGTTGGAAACCGATCACCTTGAAGTATCTTAAGCCATAATTCACCCAATGAATCTAAAAAAATTAAAATGAACATAATTAGCACCTGCGCTGCACTGCAGCCCATTCGCCAATTGCGTTCGTTTGCTGTTCTTCCATCTCTTTGCAGATCACCGTTCTCATCTCCTTCGAGATCTGAATCTCCAAGTTGGTACAGTTTTAAGAATATTCACTATTAAGCTAAGCCAGTTCAATCGACAGTGTCGTGAAACGTCGATATATATCCCTCTGCCAATAAAAAACAAATAAAACGTTCCTTGACAATTTATTAAGAGACGCTCGTTTCTACAACGTTTTCAGTGCGCGCGTGACCTTACATAGCTGTTGTTGTGAAGGTTTCAGATTGTGAAATGGCCCCTCACAGCAAAACATCTTTACAGTGAACATATGTTCAGAGCTAATTCGCCCACTCACCACTAATTCTGCAATAACTAAATCGTTTTCTAGCAACGGTTCGCAACCAAGCACAACATCACCGCTTGTTGAGGATGGAGAAAAATCGATGAATAACAAAAACGAAACAAAATCATAGCGTCCAAAACTTCATGGAAAAGTCGACCTTCCAGTTCTCTCTCTTGCAGTGGATCCAGTCCGTGTGCCATAAGCTGCATAATTCCGTTGCGAAACATAGCACCCGAATGAAGTATGGGGATGGATTGGCGTCTGCATGACGACGCACGCCGTCTACTATAGACCAGCGATCCAGAACGTATTTTTGAATCGAGCGATTCATCTGTTGTATCGTGATTGGGCGCTCCCAATGGAGTATGCTCAACAATTCCGTCAACGGCTGACGGCAGCTTCGGTGCCTGCAAATGAAACAGACATCTCTGCTTGATCGTCCCTCATAAAGTAATATTTCAGGCGACTATGGTCGTGATTTTTTATTCAACAACTTATCGTTATTCGCGCAGAACGTCTAGGGCTTGCTTATATTTTTCATTCCATAACGCATGGAAGACTCAGCCAGACACGCTTCACATTACTCATTTGTACAGTCAAACAATGCACAGGTGTATGAGATAGCATGGGTTTGTAATTTAACTGATCATGGTGGAGAACGCTTCTCAGTGAGCAGTGATCATTGTTATCGATGCTCAATGTTGCTTTTCGTGTCGTACGCGTGATCTGTTAAGTAGCAGAATCCATCAGCACGTTAATGAATCAATGCCACACACAGTTTAAATCGCCAAGGATGCACCAATAATTTCTATATCAAACTTCATTGTCTTAGTTTTTTGGTTTCCTAAAAGACATTCAGACGCACGCAGCGCATAAACGAACGAACAGCAAGAAAACAATGCGGTCGGCAAGAAAGTGTAAATAGAATGACAATGGCGAAAAATTCGCTCACTGTCACACACCTTACCTCCCTTCCTCCTCCCCTTTAGCCCCCCCCCCCCCTTACCTCTCCTACCGCTTCGCAAAGAAGAGAAAAAGAAATGACGTGATGAGCCAAGCAATGGACAGCTAATGTTGCAGCATACCACTAATATATCTATAATTTGCACAAAACATGCTCACCACTTCTGCAAAGCAAATTTGCAAAAAGCATGTATGCAGCGCAATGCTTATAAGCACTGATGCAAAGAACTGATTCGTATTGGCTATCAAACTCTCTAATCGCAAACCCATGCAAAACTAATTTTTTTCTGAAAACACGATGGCGATCTTCTGCGTAGACTTTATTGCCGAATGAAACAATCAAGAACGGCACCGTATGTCGATAAAGTTGACGAACCTTCTGAAGCACGATCGGTAGTTTCTGCTCTTCGTCAACAGCGATCGAAGAGCGTTCTCCAAGCCAACCCTTAACAAGTTTCTCGACTGCTTCGTTATATTTCATGAAGACCGCATAGAGAATATAGACCATGAATAAGCTGAGCGCCTCAAACCATCGAATCTGAAGAATTCAAAAATCGCAAAGTTTGTTCCAAAGAAGTAGGGAATAGTGGAATTGCACTTGCAGTAGCAATGAGCTTCCTAAATTCAAAAAAAAAAAAATTGTAACTATTTCGCCCGTCTAAAATGCACATAAACTAAAAACAAGAATAATGATTTCGTCTGGCAAAAGGTTTGAAGCTGCCGCGCAGGCATGACTTTCATTTGGGAGTGAAGGTCGGCAGGATGTAAAGCATCGAAAGAAGAAGTGAACAAAGTTCAGAAAAGTCGGGAGGGAGGACGATTCGCATCGAAAATTCCCGAAACCTTCCGATCTTCACCTGACATCTATTAAAATTAGCTCTTCCTACCCTTGCAGTTTCATATTCGCTCCAAAAACTCTTTAAATATTCGTTGTTCTCTGTTCTTGTTGACGCAAATACCAGACTTCTAATGAGATTTAGCAAATATTAAACTATCATTTTGATATTATCAAATCAGCCAAATCAAATATCGATCAAACATCAAACTAGCAAATATCAAACTAATCACATTATTATTGTTAGCTATGAGTGATAAGCAAATTCTTCAAAAAAAAAAATAAAAAATAAAGTTTTGATTACAAAACAGCTTTTTTTTCTTTGTACAGCCAATTCGTAGAGCAGCAATCTTTACTTGTTCGACTAAAAAAATAGAATATTCATTAGCCGACCTTGTTTAACAATTTTGCTAGCACAAAGTTTTACCCTCAATAAACTGAGCATGGAATGAATATATATCTTATCGGCTTTTTTGCCACCTTCATGGTTGATATTTTTTTCCAATGCCCAAAACTTTCCGAATCTATTTGTGCAGATGTTTTTATAGGGTTGAAAAGCAAAAGAAAACAAAACAAAACAACAGCTGAATTTTGCTGAAGTTGTCAATAGAGTAAAACGATGCAAAACAAACGTTTAAAAAAAAAATACAACCTCTTCATCCAGAAAGAAAATCACAAGCATCAACAGTGCTGCAATATAAAATGTCACATCCCTGCAAAATAAAATTCATCGATCATTAACGGGTTCAATTCATTCGCACATAATAGCAAAAAATGCATAAAAACTATGATACACCACAATCCATTCAAAGCTCAGATTTTGTCACGCTTGAACGATTTCATCAGAGATCATAGCGAGCTTCATTGGCCCACATGTTTTTTTTTTTACTTCACAAAACATAGTCATTACTGAGCATCACTGGATAGCTCGGTCTCATGAGTTGCTGCGACTAGATAGTACTATGTAAGATGTGATAATCTGTGTGCTCCTCCTCCTCCCCGTCTCCCTCCCCTATTGGCTATCAAACTCTCTAATCGCAAACCCATGCAAAACTAATTTTTTTCTGAAAACACGATGGCGATCTTCTGCGTAGACTTTATTGCCGAATGAAACAATCAAGAACGGCACCGTATGTCGATAAAGTTGACGAACCTTCTGAAGCACGATCGGTAGTTTCTGCTCTTCGTCAACAGCGATCGAAGAGCGTTCTCCAAGCCAACCCTTAACAAATTTCTCGACTGCTTCGTTATATTTCATGAAGACCGCATAGAGAATATAGACCATGAATAAGCTGAGCGCCTCAAACCATCGAATCTGAAGAATTCAAAAATCGCAAAGTTTGTTCCAAAGAAGTAGGGAATAGTGGAATTGCACTTGCAGTAGCAATGAGCTTCCTAAACAAAAAAAAAAAAATTGTAACTATTTCGCCCGTCTAAAATGCACATAAACTAAAAACAAGAATAATGATTTCGTCTGGCAAAAGGTTTGAAGCTGCCGCGCAGGCATGACTTTCATTTGGGAGTGAAGGTCGGCAGGATGTAAAGCATCGAAAGAAGAAGTGAACAAAGTTCAGAAAAGTCGGGAGGGAGGACGATTCGCATCGAAAATTCCCGAAACCTTCCGATCTTCACCTGACATCTATTAAAATTAGCTCTTCCTACCCTTGCAGTTTCATATTCGCTCCAAAAACTCTTTAAATATTCGTTGTTCTCTGTTCTTGTTGACGCAAATACCAGACTTCTAATGAGATTTAGCAAATATTAAACTATCATTTTGATATTATCAAATCAGCCAAATCAAATATCGATCAAACATCAAACTAGCAAATATCAAACTAATCACATTATTATTGTTAGCTATGAGTGATAAGCAAATTCTTCAAAAAAAAAAATAAAAAATAAAGTTTTGATTACAAAACAGCTTTTTTTTCTTTGTACAGCCAATTCGTAGAGCAGCAATCTTTACTTGTTCGACTAAAAAAATAGAATATTCATTAGCCGACCTTGTTTAACAATTTTGCTAGCACAAAGTTTTACCCTCAATAAACTGAGCATGGAATGAATATATATCTTATCGGCTTTTTTGCCACCTTCATGGTTGATATTTTTTTCCAATGCCCAAAACTTTCCGAATCTATTTGTGCAGATGTTTTTATAGGGTTGAAAAGCAAAAGAAAACAAAACAAAACAACAGCTGAATTTTGCTGAAGTTGTCAATAGAGTAAAACGATGCAAAACAAACGTTTAAAAAAAAAATACAACCTCTTCATCCAGAAAGAAAATCACAAGCATCAACAGTGCTGCAATATAAAATGTCACATCCCTGCAAAATAAAATTCATCGATCATTAACGGGTTCAATTCATTCGCACATAATAGCAAAAAATGCATAAAAACTATGATACACCACAATCCATTCAAAGCTCAGATTTTGTCACGCTTGAACGATTTCATCAGAGATCATAGCGAGCTTCATTGGCCCACATGTTTTTTTTTTTACTTCACAAAACATAGTCATTACTGAGCATCACTGGATAGCTCGGTCTCATGAGTTGCTGCGACTAGATAGTACTATGTAAGATGTGATAATCTGTGTGCTCCTCCTCCTCCCTTCGATCAGATCTTCGAAGGAATGAGTTGTTTCACTAGACCAAGCATTAGATCAGCAATTTCCATTCTGATCATTTCTGTTTAATTTAGAAGTCTTAGATACATTAGCGTACGCAATGAACAACAAACCTGAACAAAGGCCACCACGTTAGGTGAAGAAT